>JAOTAY010000190.1:38554339-38576542 GCA_025629805.1 Erythroxylum baracoense | reverse complement strand
ATGGAAAACAAAGGCCATGTTTGGCAATCAGCTGATTGCATTTAGCTGTTAACTGATTCTATCAGCTATTAGCCGATAGCTGATTATATCAGCTGATTTGACCAGCGGATTGCATTAGCTATTTGTCATAGATGTTTTATAAAATTAGTTGTTTAGTATTAGCTGTTTATGTATAAAATGACTTATAAGGACATGACTTTAAAAAATTATAAAAATATGGATATTATATTTTTTGTATTTCGATGAATATTCTTATAAGAATAAAGATTTTAGATATTTAATTCTACAAAATTAAGTAACTCTAATAAAAATTATAGAATATATAATAATAATAATAATAACAATAATAATCCCAAAGTCACTTAGGTTGATTGGGCAGTGAATAATAACATTGATAATAATAATAATAATAATAATAATAATAATAAGGTAAAAAAAATAAGACAAGTTGCTTTGTAGCTATAAACAATGCGTATCTAAAATTTTGAGCAAATGTATATCATGTGAAGCAACTTGACAACAGAAGAAATAAATCATTTTGTGGTCTACTTATATTATATTTTATAAGAATAAGATTGAGACAACTATATTGTATTTAACCATTTTGTGGTTTATTTACAATATATTATAAAAATAAGATTCACAACTATGTTGTCTTCTGTTGCTGCTTCAACCACAACCTAACAAAAGAAAGTAGAAAGTGGCAGAGTAATCACCATTACTCGTAAGACTTATCATTTTCAGTATGGCATTTTAGTTTATGATGTTCAAAAATAACTATTTGTAATTATCGATTACAGCCTTCCTAAATCCTAACCCACCCAACGTACAACAGAACAAAACTACAGCAAGCACCTGATCCGCTGATCTTTCTAATAACACGGTTGATTTTATCAACAACGTAAACATTCCCTTCAAGATCAATAGAAAAACTCCTTGGCCCATTGAATCGAGCAGAACTCAGTTCCCCATCCAAGTACCTTGCAACTCCATCTCTTGAAAACGATTAACCATAGCCTCTGTAGGAACTCGTAAACCAAGCAATCACAGTCACAAAAAAATCATATGGAATACAAAAGCGTTAAAACACTCCTGAACCAATCATCCCTTGGAAGAAGCTGCAAAACAAACTGTTTGTTTTGATTACCTATCTTCTGATACCACGAACACGGATCAACCATGCCAACACCATCCTTCCAGTTCCTTGGTGGTATGGATCTCTCACAACTCTTTCTCTCAACTTTAACAACACCAAACCTGCAATCAAAAGCACCAATTATTGTCCAAAATTTCTCGGGAAACAAGCACAACATCAAGAGTCAAGAGAAGAAACAGAAGAACCCGAAAATCAAAAACAAGTTACCTTCTTCGTTCAGTGACCAACAAAAGATCAGGTAAATCTAACAAAAAAAGGGATATACGAGAGCAATCTTGAGAAGAGAAAGGAGGAGGACAATCGCGGATGCAAGGAGGACACGAAGAAGAAGAGCAAAGAGGGCAAAATCGACATTGAGCAAAAAAATATCAGCTGGTTACCGTAAAACGCTGGTCTTGAGTAGCTTCTTTAAAATCAGCTGTTTGGGTTAAATCAGCCAACCCAACTAACTGATAACCAAACAATTTAAACAACTTTTTTATAAAGTCAATCAATTGATTTAGTGATTAGTCAATAACTAAACAAGGCCAAAATCAAATTCTAACTGACTAATAATATATTGAATCGTATAGGATAAAAGCTACTGAATATTTTTAAAAAAATCTTCTATTTTGAAAATATTTTAAAAATTTATTTCATCGGCAGATTGCATTAATTATTAGCAGATTCTATCAATAATTAACTGATAATAAATTAATATAATTGATTTAACTAACAGATAACAACAACTCACTTTAACTCGTCCTGACCCAGCTTGAAGTTAACGGATCAAACCCTCATTTTTCTTTTTCTTGAAAATTTCGAGCCTCAAGTTAAATTAAGCCTAAATAATAATAAAACAATATTATTTTGACATTTTAATTTTAAAAAAATTAATCAGGCCTTAGGCTTGAGCCTATCCCATCTATCGTCATTCCTGAACCCATTCTAACTATTTTTTGGCATAAAATGTAAACATGTGAAAATAGGTAGTGGTGGACAATGAAGAACAGAATAACCTGATGTGCGTAGACCAAATCATGTCGTGATAGATCCTACATCAAAGGGACTCTGTTTTGCTTACATGCTGTTTTCAAGCTATATTAATTTTTAAAAATTAGGAAAAATATCTAAAATAAATTGATAGATATTTTTCCTACTTTTTAGTACCAGTGATGTGATAATGTGAGAGATCTGAGTCCAACCAATGGCCGACTATTTGGCTGACTGTCATTTGAAGCACTAAAGCACTGTTTTTCTTTTCCCAACCAAAAAAACAAGCAGACTTCATCATTACTTTGCATTTAGCTTCTTTTTATTTTTGCTTATCTTTTTATTGTTAATTGAACTTTAAATTAATAGTAAATGCCAATCTATTATCTCTTTTTTTTAAGACGTTTTGTGATTTTAAAGATGATTAAAAAATTCAACCCGAGTTCGATCAAATAAGAATTTTAAATTTTTAAATTTTTTGATTCGATTTATTTTAATAACTCTTGTTATTAAAAATTGATCAATTTATTAATTAATCGGATATTTTTCGTAAATTAATAAGTTTTTATAAACCAATGTAAATAAATTAATTGTCATTTAACAATTTGTTTAACTAAACTTCAGATTCTTCGATAATAAAGACAATATATTTCAATCATATTTTAAATTATTTAATATTTAGCACGGTATAATATAAATTGAACATTTTAAATCTTAAATCTCTTGTTTTATCGGTTTTTAAATCTCTTGTGTTATCGATTTTTAAAATATCATTTTGAAATTAATTTTATATTCTTAATCTCCTTAATTCTATTTGAATTTATGATAAGAATTGTTACAACAACAAGAAAATAATTTCTTTTTTCTTAATTGTGGAAATTTATCTCCGATATCTTCATAACTATCATGATTCGGATTTGACTACATTACTATCATCCATATTATAGATTATTTGTTAGTGTATATGTATTAGAAATAATTAAATTAATTTTAACTATATTACCAAAATAATAATTTTTTTTCTAATTTTAATACATTAACATGACATAATAAAGCTTTTATTTTTATCTATTAATATATAAGAAAACCCGCCTCTACGGGATGGTCGAGTTGGAGTGGGGAGCACAGGGTCAAACCTGAAAAAAACAATAAAATGTTCTATCACTATGAGATTATCTATCATTTTATATGATATTTGGTAAAGTATTAGTACATTTTATAACTTACATGACAAATATGAGAATCAAAATATAGTTATTATCTCTAAAAAAGATAAGAGTTGTACACTTCACGGCTTTCTGTTCTATTAAAATCGAGTTGTTGCCTTGGACTGTTCCGTCTCATTGATAATGAAGGGCATCTTGAATAGAATTAGAGTTCACATGCAAGTTGCTATAGCTATACAGTAAACTAATTGGCCTTTTGTGGGTACACTCCAGCCTAGGCTGAGGAATTTATCTGAAGTTTAATTAAGTTTTTGGAAGCTATTAATCTGAGGATGCTAGGGGGTATGGTCTTATCAAATCCATGAAAAGTGGAGATGCAGCCAAGTATCTGATGCATGTGATTATGTATTTATATCGGTACAATAAGTGATAAATAACACAAAAACCAAGACAGCACTTTCTTCCAAGGCTTTTAAGATTGTTGCTGTCAATTTCTGGCACTGTAGTTGCTCCCCTGACTAACCTTTTATCACCTTCAATTATTGATGAACACATGTTTTGGTGGTTGTCATTGTCATTGTTTGTAACTTCTGAATCCACCCTGACAACCGCATTCATCTGTCATTTCTGTTCGTCTATTCTCAGAGCGGCCGCCCTTTTATTGTGTGGTTGATTTAATTTGTTGTGTACTTGTGTTCTACTTTTTCTTTCGGACAAATCCATAAGCCAGGACCTGACGAGCAAGAAAGAGTAGCTATGGCAGACAACAAAGGACCGAGGTACACTGTTGATGAAGCCCTTGTGGCTATGGGGTTTGGAAAGTTCCAAGTCCTTGTTCTTATCTATGCAGGGATGGGATGGGTTGCAGAAGCTATGGAGATGATGATCCTCTCTTTTGTAGGATCAGCGGTTAAGTCTGAATGGAAACTTACCTCCAATCAAGAGAGTCTGATAACCACCATGGTGTTTGCTGGTGTGCTTCTTGGGTCGTTTACATGGGGCCAAGTCTCTGACAGATTTGGAAGAAGAAGAGGGTATCTGGTTACATCGGTAGTTACTTCCATTGCTGGTCTTTTAAGCGCATTCGCACCTAATTATGCCTGTTTGATTATTGCTCGCTGTCTCGTTGGAATTGGTATTGGAGGTGGTCCTGTACTCTTATCATATTTCTTGGAGTTTGTTCCTGCCCCAAATAGAGGATCTTGGATGATGGTTTTCTCAGCGTTTTGGACTGTTGGCACAATCTTTGAAGCTGGTGTGGCATGGATTGTTATGCCAAGGTTGGGTTGGAGATGGCTTGTTGGTTTCTCTGCTCTGCCATCCTTTGTTCTGCTCCTGTTCTATATAGTGACTCCTGAGTCTCCAAGGTATTTGTGCTTGAAAGGTAAGAAAGATGATGCCCTCAAAATTATGCAGAAAATTTCCAGAATAAATGGTAAAGAATTGCCTCCTGGTGTTTTAGTTTCTGATCATGAACTAAAACAGTCTCTACTACAAAACCTTCCTCCAAGAGATGAAGAATTGCCTTCCCAAACTGCAGATCCAGCTCCTGGAATTAAGGATGCGAATTTGGACCCTGTAAAAACACTTCTGTTGCTTCTTTCACCAAAGTTGCTTAGATCTACCCTCTTGTTATGGCTCATTTTCTTTGCAAATGCCTTTTCATACTACGGCCTTGTTTTGCTGACAACTGAATTGAACAATAGAAGCAACAAATGCTACTCAACTCATCCTGATAAGTCTCAGAAGTCTGACGATAGTGTCAATTACAAGGACGTATTCATCACCAGCTTTGCAGAATTCCCTGGATTAGTGATTGCAGCCATCATCATCGATAGATTCGGTCGTAAATTATCAATGGTAGGTATGTTCTTAGTGGCAGGCATAATCATACTGCCATTGGTAGTCCATCGATCATCAACTGTGACCACAGTTCTCCTCTTCATAGCCCGAATATGCATCACCGGTACGTTCGCAATAGTCTTCATTTACGCTCCGGAGATCTATCCGACTTCGGTGAGAACAACAGGAGTTGGAGTGGCAAGTTCAATGGGAAGAGTCGGTGGCATGATCTGCCCTCTTGTGGCTGTGAGTTTGGTTCAAGGGTGTCACCAAAGTGCAGCTGTTGGTCTTTTCGCCGGTGTAGCTTTCATAGCAGGAATTTCTGTGTTCCTGTTTCCGTACGAAACCAAGGGCCGTGAACTGATTGAGAGCATATCTAGTGCAGGACATGAACAACCAAATGTTCTGAAGCAATCACAGGAAGTTTAGCTGTTTTAACTTGGACAACATAAGGGATTAGGTTAGATTCCAGCTTACGTATCAGCAGACAGCATCATTTTCTGTATTCTTAGATAATTGCAGTGTTCATTAGAAGAAGACTGCATGACTTTTTATTTCTGTTGTTCCTGGTATTAAAGGATTGAATCTATGTTAGGCCTGATTCAATCCAGTTTCACAAAAGCTAGCAAATTAATGGAAGAATTTGAATTTGATGTTTTATAAAGCTCATCTAAATTTAAATTTCCAATTCTCTTGATCATGTCTGTCATCAAATAATTACAAACTAGAAGGATCATTGGTTGCTGTCAGGTCTTCCTTGCCAGAGATTAGCAGCAAGAGAACAGAAAATCCTCATCTGCATAATAAACCGGGATGGTAGATCCTTTGTAAAATGAAAGAGTTATATATTAACAATAGCTAAAGCTATAACATAATTACATAACTACACAGTGAACTTAGCTTGGAACATCACTACACAGTGAACTTAGCTTGGAAAGCTACTCCAAAAGACACGCTATACGCTAGATGAACTAGAAAACAACTTTTCAACCAACATATACAGCAACTATCTCACACTGTTATGCAAAGAAACTATCAGAGCATTTGCACAGATCATAGGTTCCATGTGATTTTCATGCGAAGAGTTAGTAAGTGATCAACTTTCTTGGCAATCATGATGGCTCGGATCCAATTCAGTATTTTTTCAGCTAGTCGATATTTATCTTCCTCCACTTGCTTATACAGTCTATTGTTCCTTTCCTTCCAAAGCATATAGATGGTGGTAATAAAAGCAGCTTTAAAGAGGATGTGATTCTCTTTGTCAAGCCGCGCCTTGTTTATTATCCATTGCACAGAATGCCCCCATTCTTAACTGTTGATTGTCTCCCCCAGCATGTGAAGGATGTGGCTCCAGATGGTTTTTGAGTAAATACACTCAAAGAAAATATGATTTCCGTCCTCCTTGGCCGCTCGACAAAGTAAGCATAACTTATCGGTAGGTGCAAACCATCATTTAGTTCTCAGTCTATTTTTGATCGCTAGCCAGGTGATTATCGAGGCTTTCGGATTGAGAGAGTTCTTCCACACGAAGGAATACCAAGGCACTTCCCTGTCATCACTTCTAAAAATAGAATAGCAGGTTTCATTTGTAAATGAACCTTGTGTATTTAGTGTCCAGTAGATAGCATCTGCACTTTCTCTATCTCCAATCTGTGGCAGGTGTGCAACAAGGGTAGAAAATCCTCGAAACGGTCTTATTCTTGCGCCATGCATAATCAGATATGAGACTTTGGCATCCCGCGGTATCCTATCTCTCAACAGACCAAATTCAGGGTTGGTGCATATGGGGCTGCCATCCATCCAATTGTCAAACCACACCCATGTACTTTTCCCATATTAACTCTATGTTTGATAAAAGGGTAAATAATCTGCCTTAGTTTCAATAACTGGTTGAATGTGTGCAAATACTGTGTAGAGCTCTCAATCTGTCAAAAGTTGCGATGCTGAAGATGGATCGTATGAATCCATTTGGACCACAATCTTTCCTTATCCGTGAGGAGCTGCCATATTTGTTCGCACCATAACACTCTTTGTCTAGTATAAATAGATGAGATGCTTAAGCCACCCTGTTTCTTGGGAATAGTTAGTTCTTGCCAACTAACTTTAGCTGTATCAGCCTTTTCGGACCATAAATATGCTTTCAACATCCCGTCAATTTCCTTCATGACGCTACATGTGCTATCCAGTGAGTGTGTAAGCTGCTCAAAACTGAAATAATCAGTGTAATCCTTGCCTCATAGGATAGGCGATGATGCTGCCATGAATTCACTCCGGACTTGATCTTCTCTAATAGTGATAGGCATTCTGAATATTTCAACTTGTATGAAGTTATTGGGACTCCTGGATAACGTAGAGAAGGCTTTTGAATACTTAAACCCATAATATTACTCAGCTCATTCACCTCCTTAACGTCCGAAGAGAAACATATACTACTTTTATCGACATTGATTGTCAGGCCCGACCATTTGGAGAAAAGATTCAGAGTGTGTTTCATGATGTTAATGGACTGTTCCTCCGCTCTACTGAATAACAGAAGATCGTCTGCAAATATGAGATGGGTGACCTTTGCTTCAGTACACTTGTTGTGAACTCTATAAGCTCCATTGCGAGTTGTAAAAGAACAGATCAGTCTAGTGAAACCTTCCATTGCAATGATAAAGAGATAAAGGGATAAAGGATCCCCTTGTCTTATACCTCTCTCGTTTTTGAATGGCTTTGTAGGAATGCCATTTACAAGTATATTGATTGTCGAGGAATGCACAGCATTCATAACCCATTTCACAAATAAATCAGGGAAATCCAAGGCTTCCAGACGTACTCTAATGAAGTTCCAATTGATTGTGTCGTATGCATCAAAAAAGTATTTTTTCATAACGCAGCTATTGAGTTTTTTTCCAGACGAATACTCCTTTAACAGCTCTTGTAGCAATAAAATGTCGTCTCCTATTTTCCTATCTAGTATGAATGCGCCTTGAGAAATGTCAATAATCTCTTTAAGAACACCCTTCATTGTATCCACGAGTAGCTTTGCGATGACTTTACAGATCATATTACAACATGAAATTGGTCGGAAGTCCCCCATTACCTTCGAATGTTTCTTCTTTGGTACAAGACACACATATGTATGGTTAATTTGTTGAAGCATCTTCTTGGAAGAGAAATACTCCAACACTGTTTCGGTAAAGAGTTTACCAGTGATCTCCCAGGTAGATTGAAAGAACCAGGCAAAGAAGCCATCCAGTCCTGGCGCTTTTGAAGGATGCATGCTAAATACAATGTTCTTAACATCTTGTTCAGTAAATGGAGCAATCAGAGCTTGTTTAACCTCCTGTGAGATTGAGTCAGCTAGTATTCTATGCATATTCTCCGTCGGTACCATCAGTTGAGATAAGTACTTCCTAGCCAAATCAAGCAGCTCAGTCTGATCCGAGAACATGTGCCCCCTGACTATCTTGCAACTGGACAATTTTATTAAAATTCCTTCTAACCAGAACCGTGGAATGAAAATATTTGGAATTGGAATCACCATCTCGAAGCCAGTTGACTCTCGCTTTCTGTTTTATGATTGAGTTTTGCAGCTGTAGTTTTTTTTTTTATATAGTCTTTCAAGAGATTTGATTCAATCTTCCTAACGATTGTCATTCGGCTTGTGGTAGCACTCCTCTTGAGCTCGTTTTACTTTGATCTTGAGCTGTTCCAATTTCTGGTTTTTCCCCTGGTAAAACACTTAATGGCTTCTCTAACCTTCCTTAGCTTTTGCATGAACTGGAAAGCTTTGTACCCTATCACATCCTGCTGTTAGCAACACCCAATTATTTCCATAAAACTTGGTAAATTCGTAACTCCATTGAAAAAACGGAGGGGGGTACCATGTCTCTGATGATGGACTATGTTCTGAATTAATATGTAGGAATGGTCCGATAATAAATTTTCACCAAGGCATACGTATGATTGAGGAAACTTGTTGAGCCGTTCCGGATTGCCAAGTGCTCTATCTAGTATTTTTGCGAATGAACATATGCCCATGCTGCTTGTTACTCCACGTGAAATGTCATCCCTTAGAGCAGATATCCAGCAGTTCTACCTTGAGAAGCAGGGAGGTGAGTTCTCTTGCGGCTGCCATTATATATTTCTTAGCACCTTCCACCTCCTTCGAATTTAGTGTACAATTGAAGTCCCCTGCTACTAACCATGGGTAATAATAGAATGTTGGATCCGGACCAGTGCATTCCATAGGTTACACCGATCCTCTGAAACACAAAATTCGCTGCATATATTGATGTAGGAGCAAAAGATGGGGATTGACCCCAATAACAACACTTCAAATGTAAAAATTGGTCACTCACTTCCTCCACTTGCACGTCAATTTGATCAACATTGAAGAAGCATAAGATTCTCCCGTTATAGTGGGAAGAAAGATTGGAAAACATTTTCCATTTCGCGCCCAATGCTGGTCCTTCAGGATCCGAGAGTCCCTTATTTTTGTTTCCAACAAGCCTACAATGACTGGTTGATGTTGTTGGACGATCTCTTTCACGGTAGACCGTTTTGAGGGATCATTTAGGCCCCTCGTATTCCAAATCAGAATAGACATGATTGGGGAGAGTCCTCTTTGTTTTTTCCTTTCCCACGATTTCCTAGTTGATCTTCTTCTAGAGCTTGGCAGGTAAAGGGATCTCCTTTTCCTCTTGGCTATTGGCTTTACCATCGTCCATTTCAGTCTTGGAATGTTTCAAATTTAAATGCCCCTCTACAGCTCCAATCTGCTCCGTGGTCAGCATCTGTAGTCCTCCATCCTCACTTGTGTTAATACCAAATTCATTGTTCTCCATATCCTCACTTGTGTTAATACCAAATTCATTGTTCTCCATATCTACAGAACTCAGAGTACTCTCCAATTCATGTTGTCTTTCTCTGATGTCAATTTTCTCTATTTGATTAATAACAGGCTCCTGAGTCGGCTGCCTGTTTGGAGCTTCATTAACTTGCTCAGGACTTCCTTGAGAGTTGATAGTATGACCTATGTATTATTCCTTGTTCCGTGGCTTCTCCAAATCAGGTGGTTTTGCTTCTTGACCATTCTTTTCCAATTGATTTAGTACTATCTCCTGTGGTATCTTTTTGTTTGGAGATTCACTCATTTGCTCAACATTTCCATTCGAGTCCTCAGTATTGACGCGCACCATCTCTTCTCCAGTTATTATGTTATCAGGAACCCCCAATTCCATCAACTCCTCATGCCCTTGTGTCTGAAATACCTTCCCAGTCGGTTGCCATTTCCTGGAAGACATTTAGTTGGTTTCCATGGATAAGAGACCGGAATAACTTTCTGATTCATTTCTCCATTCTCGCCAAAGCACAACACAAACACACTATCTGGAAGAGTATTCTTAGGTTGAAGTTCGATGCAAATTTTCGCATAGCCGATGCGTGCCATAGCTGCGGTTTGGGAGTCATGCTCAGAGGTTTTCCTAACGAACTCGCATTGAAATTCAATCCTTCAGTAGTCCATAGCTCCATAGGAAGGTGGTGGAAATACACCCACAGTGGAATCGTACCCACTTTTCCCCTATGCCAATTCCATGCCGGGTCTCCATTGTTGTATGAACAAGGGCTGGTCACCAATGTGCCAGGGCCCTTGTTCTATAATATCATTCAGTCCACTCTCTTCACTAAACTTGAACAAGAAAATACCATCCTCACGGAGCAACACTCGTTCTAACCCTTTGGAGCCCCATCTTGCTTTCGCCCAAGCATTAGCCAACGGAAAAGCTGGTCATTTTCCCCAGAAGTAACCGATTAAGGCAACTGGCCAGATCCTCGCTCCCGCCTTCAACAGCTCAAGAGAGGGAGTTATAACACTGTCTTTAGACACATTTTGGAAATGTTTCAACTCTCCTCTCATATGATGAGCATAGAGTTTGTTCCTCCACGCTCGGACTATCGGGTTGGCACTTGGTGTTCAAAGCCGTCGACTTTTGTTTTAGAATGTTAATATATTTATTATATATCTTTTTGTATAATTTTGACATTTTTGATTATTAGACGTTCAGATTTAGATGAAGATTTATGTAGATTACGTTTATTCTGAAATATGGATTAAGCAAGGTGATGTATGTGAGAGCTGTTGGGTTATGTTTTGCAGAAAATACATGAGTGTTTTGATGAGCTTTTCTGGTGAATATTCACGATGAATGGAATGGTAAAATGTGTGCTATTTGATCTGAATATTTTTATTGTTTCAAGGGTGGTTTGTGTGTAACGTTACTAAGTGTGAAGAAAATTAAAGATATCCAAAGGTATTGTTACTGAATGAGTGACCCAATTCCTGCACCTTAATAGTGGCTAACTTGGTAAAATTCTTGCTGGGTATTTCTGAGTGATTATTTAGCAGCTCTTGATTTCGTGATTGTGCAGGAAATTATTTCTTACCTTTTTGTCAAGTGTTTTCTTGAGTATTGAGTTATTTGTTTAATTTCTTGCGTGATTTATTCATTGTTCTTATTTCAAAAGATCGTTGAGAAAAATCATCTGTTGAGGTTAGTACGAAGCGATCGTACTATTGGATGTGAAATTTTTTCACGGGTAGTGAAGACGAGGGATAGTATCAAGGGTTGAGTGGTGTCGGCTTAGTAAAGCCTTATATAAAACTATTGTCGTTAGTAAAAAAATTAAGCTAGGTGAGGTCCCCGTAGTAAATAAGGTGCGCCGAACTGCGTTAACAAATCTTGGTTTTGTTTGGTGCTTTTAATTTTTCTGATTTTTGTGTTTATCAGAAACGAATCGGAAAGTTTGCGAAACAATCACCCTTCGATTTTTTTCATAAAGCTTCCCGCGACAAGTCTAAAAACTCATCCTTCAAACCAGAAGGCTCGCCGACCTCAAAAGGAGTATCCAAGGCCTTTGTAAGGCCTTCCATGAGGGTAGACCTCACTTACGGAGGGGCTACAGGGAAATCTCATGGCCAAATGAAAGGAGCGCGGGAAAGGTGACAACCTTTGTAGAGTTTTGTTAATACTGACTTAATCTTTCACAATGTTTTCAAATCTGAATCGGAATTTATGTTGATATGTCAAATGTGAGTAGGAATCCTACGTTAGATAGAGATGGAACTAGTGAAGGACATATAAGTGGAAAAGATCCATAAACTTAATGCCTTAAGGTTTTAAGTTAAAGTGTAGTGTCAAAGCCCATGAATATGTTCCCTTACTAGGCCCATATTGAAGATTTCCTATGTAAGTGGGCTCTCCAAATCCAATAAGTAGTATCAGAGTCAATGGTTTGGCAAGAGATGAGTATTGAGATAATAGTCGGATCTCGTGATTGCTTCCCCATGAAGAAGAGAAAGGAGACTCCTAGTGGGCTTAGACCATTAGAATAGAAGGGCTCTTGCTGAAGCTATATACTTGAATTGCTAAGCAAAAAAGCTTTTGCTCAAGGGGAAGCCCAAGCCCAATGTGAAAGTTCACACTTGAGGGGGAGATTGTTGGAATGTCAAGTGTGAATAGAAATCCCACATTGAAAAGAGATGAAACTAATGAAGGACATATAAGTAGAAAAGACTCATAAATTTAATGCCTTAAAGTTTTAATTTGAAGTATAGTGTCAAAGCCTATGAATATGTTTTCTCACTAGGCCAATATTGAAGATCTCTCATATAAGTGAGCTCCCCAGATCTAACAATTTAAACAAGTAAGAAAGGAGATTTAGTGTTTAAAAGTTTTAATCAATATTTAGAATGTTATAAAATCAGCTAAAAATTAAATAAAATTAAAGAATTTAAAAATGATTGAAAAATTATCCTTGTTTATCGACAATTTAAAGTTTAATTTAAAATAGATTATTAAATAAAAATTAATTAATTTATTTTAGTTTATAAAAACTGATTAGTTTACGAAAAAGTTGATTAATTAATAAACTGATCAATTTTTAACAACAAAAATTATTAAATTAAATCAAACTAAAAAATTGAAACCCGAACTGAAAATTTGGTGGGTACAAAGTTTTCAATGTTAAACCGGTTGAACCGGTTCAGTTTTTAAAATATTAATCTTTCAATCTTTTCTCAATGAGATACATAATTTTAATTTACTACAAATATCATTTAATCCATTTTATTATTAATAACTAATCTGTTGTGAAAAATTTACATGATCAGTAAAACTAGTTTTAACCTAAAAATGGCATTTTCATTGACAGATATACAGGTAAGGTAAATTCCGAAAATTTCCAGCAATTTACTACACTTATCTTTAATGGAACAAGCCATCATCGTCACGTCAGGGAAGCATCAGCATTTATAAGCATCATCATCAGTCACCTTTTTTCTTAAGGATGAGTTGAGAATTCATTTCAGTCAAAATTTTAAACTGAATCCAGGGCCGAGCTGATCACTTTCAGGCAGGAAAAGACTTTCCAGGATTTCCACCAACCCGTATCACCTGTTTTAAACAAAAAATGGTTTTTAGCATACCTTCAAAATTCCAACAAAACGTTGAAAATAAGTAGATAAAACTATAATGTTTAATGCATCCAAGTCAATTGAATATGGAAGGTATCTATGATTTGATAATGTTCAACAAAAGGATTAATATAGATTTGATTCCTACACAGCACAGGAAGTAGCTATGAAATATCCAACTTCAGGTTGTGCTTTGTTATCTAACAACAGATAGTGGACGACCTAATAGGGTAAAGAGTTTTCTTCTATACCGTAGCTTTTTGACATTCATTTCCCTTTTCACATCAAATTCAGATTATTCTGCAGAGCAGAGAAACCGGTCTAGCCGCTTGCAGAACAGTTTAACTCCTTAAGAACTAGACTTGGATTATCGTTACGGCTCTTCGCACACGAGTTTACTTAACAACTAATATGTATTTGCTGTTGGGTTTACATGTTCTACATGTTGCTAGTACGTAGTGTGTTATAAACCTTGTAGAGAAACTGATTACTTACAGGAGCTTTTTCTTCTGCTGCACGAAAGCAGAAATTTTTAGCCATGTTTCACCAACAGATAACGTTCAATGAATATTCAAGTTCATCTGGTATTCTTAACTCAATCTTTCCTGCAAAGATCAGTCGCGTTTCATTCATAGGTGAAATGGTCAATTGGTTTTAACCCATTTTTATATAATAAATGCACACATTCAACGTAAGTAAACATGGACTACAATAGAAGACTGTGAGAAGTGAAGGGCTTCCATTTTTCGTTCCACACCAACCCAAGTGGAGAAAAAGACCGATTCGGCTACACTGCACTGTTCTTTTTCCATCACTTCCTCTCCTATATATACATAACAACTCGGCCATTCGTTATCAACCATCTAAAATCCCTGTCAATTCACAAGTTTCATCATCTTACTTCCTAACTTCCAGGTGATCTTGTGAAAGCTTTTCTTGACGGGAAAGATGGGCTTAACATGTGCACAAGTTATGGTTCTGCTACTTGGTGCTTCGTTGATGACCACTAGCATGGCTAACCCGCAGTGGCAGTATGGATCTAACTACAGTGACTGGGGCAATAGACGTGGCTCCAATCCTCCAAGGAAGATCATCGTTGGTGGGAATAACAACTGGCAGTTCGGCTTTAACTACATGGACTGGGCCTTCAACAACGGTCCTTTTTATGTAAACGATACTCTAGGTGAGGCATGTAGACAGTATTCTGTTTTTATTGTAGGAAACCTTTGTCTATATGACATGATCCTTGTTAAATGTGAATTGTATGTTTCATCTTCATTAGATAAAGCAGCTGATGAGATGTACATTTTGCAGTGTTCAAGTATGATCCACCAAGTGAGAACAATACACATCCTCATAGCGTTTACTTGCTGCCGAATATGTGGAACTTCTGGAGGTGCGACCTGAGCAGAGCCAAGATGATTGCTAACACCACACAAGGGTCTGGAGATGGGTTTGAGTTCGTGCTCAAAAGGTTCCAGCCCTACTACTTCGCTTGTGGAGCAAGCAATGGATTCCATTGTAACAATGGCACAATGAAGTTCTTTGTTATGCCAATGCTTCGTCGCTGGCACTACTAAACAGGGACAGACTAACATTGACCTTTCTGCTCATAATTGTCTGGCCAATGCAATAATATCTCTTGGTGTCCTTTTTTTCTTGGTTTAAGGTGTCTATTTTGTTCCTTTTTTTTTCTTTTGATACAGAGTGTTTATGAATTCTAGTCACAGAAAAATAATCTATAAATACATAAGTCAGTTGGCCATTGATGTTCTGCAGAAAGATTACTGTCATTGTCAAGCTTTTGCCTTCCCATACTGTAATGCCACTCCATGATGGCTATATAAAATGTTCTTCGAATCTTTGTTTATAGATTTATGTTCTTGGATCAAGCTTTTATTGTCCAATTCTCCCCTTTCAAGTTATGCTTTAAATAGGTAAACTACATCTGATTAATACGAAGTTGCTTCAGATTTTCTTTTCATACCAACCAAAGTAATAGCTATGTGTCTACAAGAAAGGACAGATACTAAACTCCAAACATACATCACGAGCTTGCTTGACATGACCAAAAGACAATCTAAACTTGATATATCTTCTGCATGATTCACTAATACACACAAATTGTCAATACAGGGTTATTACTTGCTCACTAAACCCTCTGCAATTCTGTTTTCTGCTTTTCGGGTTATTACTTGCTCACTAAACCCTCTGCAATTCTGTTTTCTGCTTTTCCAGTTGATCAGTCAACTCCTTTGTCCAACCTTGGATCGATCTCTCTTGTTTCTTGACTATCTCATCCATTTTTTCCAATTCTTCTTCCATAACAGCAATCTCCTGTAAAAATGCAACCAACAATGCTTTATTAGGTCAAGTGACAGAAACAGAAAGCAAAGTAGCACTGTGAAATCTCTTTAAGCTAGATTTGTTAACCTCTTTTAAAGTTTCAACCGCAGTTGGTCGCCTGTGGCGCTGTAGACCAATAAAATAGAGTTGAAGCTTCTTGGCAGCTTCCATGAAGTCCCTAGCATGCCTTTCAACATCAACTGGAACAATTACAAATTGTAGATCATTTCAGTATGAGATAGATTTTGTTTCACTGACTGTTTTGTTAGCTAAAACAAAGAGTTAAGATCAGGAATTATATAATCACATAGACCAGTATAACTGAGGGAATAACATGGATTTTCCATTACCCAGATCTTCAACAATGAAAATGACCAAACATTGTTGAAAGGAAACATCTTAATGTCCAAATATACAACTCTGAAGGACATACCAGATGTTACAGTATCATGCAAAGGTAAGACGTTTCACTTGCCGAAGCAATATGAAGTATCTGTTTCTTCATGTACTGATATTTTCACCGGATCCCCATAAATGTCTGTTCTACATACATCATGTTTGCTTAGGGTTTAGAACTGACCATTTTTACAGTGGCATGTTTTCGGATGAAAGACAGGAAAACCATGGGAAAACAGTGATTGATAAGTAACACGAAAACTGTCTATGATCACATCCTGATACTGAAGCACTGGAATTCTACATAAATCATTCACCAGAACATTAGCAAAACTAGCAACCAAGACCTACCAAAAGAGTAGGTTACAAGGACTATCACAGAGTATACTACAAGAAAAACCCAAACACATCGTGAAAACAATTATTAAACTATCTAAAAATATCTTGAGATCATATTACTATCGGCTTCTTAGTCCAATCTATTGAAAACAGTAATAATCTCTGAAAAACTTTAGAAATTAAAATCTCAAGAAAAATCCTGAAGAATAACCCTTTCTAATGGTGCAAGTCTGAAATTAATCAAATGTGCTGATGAACATCAATAACTCAAATGTCAGTAATCAGCTAACGGTGCAATTGAATGACAATTATGCCCAACTAACTTGCACTTAAAAATGATGAATGAAAAGTATAAAGTTTCATATACACAAAGGTATCTTTGTAATCATAATCTTAACATATAGAAATATCTACAATGATTTGCAGTGCTCTCCTACAGCCTCTTATTATATATGCTCTACATCCACAAACAGAAACTAATCCATCCACATGAATCACTTCTTCTGGCAGAACCCAAGCACACCATATCAATCCATCCAGTTATCCAGAGTTTAGTTCTATAGGTTTTTCTATATTGTCCAAGTTTTTTCCTTCAAGCATTATAAGCAAATATACAGAAAGAGTTCAATAAACACCTAATTCAACTTAAAATACACTTGAATAACACATAAGAAGACATAGAAAAACAGAATAATGAGGCCAAACGTGCAATCCTAGTATTCCACGCCTGCATATTTTAGGTCAAGTTGGCGTTTCTTATTTTATATCGAAGTTAAAATTATTCCATAGATTGGCCTAATTAAACATGAAAGAGAACTATGAGGAATTATTTTCTCATTCTTAATTGTAAGAGGCCAATTTACGAATTAAAACTATGAGAAATTTGTTGGATATTTAACTCTTTATATACTGTACTAGAAACAAACAAACTCTTTCTTCCTCCTCCTTCTCCATGATATGAAGCACAAGATTAAAGATGTTGGGAGTGAATTAAGTGATCAATGCACAATTTGAACAATTTGATCGTTATTGAATAAATGAAAATATCAAAAAAACTTATCAGATTTATTCCCTTCATTCTTTCCTTAATGAAATATAACAAACATCTAATAAAAATCATAAACCAAATATGGTTTTTTTAAATGTTAATAATACGATAACAAGAACTTAGCAGCAAACTAACTCTGGTGTGAAGGGTGTGGGGAGCGATCAATGGCTTGGAGCTCTCGGGCAGGCAAACATGGAAGCAAAGAGGCTTCCAATGCCATCACACACCCGAACATGTCTTCCTTTGCCGACGGCTGTTGTTCTTGCGACGGTGACCGCAGCTGTGGTGGGTCTAATTGCTGCTGCTGTGGCTGCTGATCCAGGCCTTGTCTCTCCGCCATGTTAATAGACGAAAGATTGTGTAGAAAATAGGCAAAGTTCGTTGCTTTCGTAAAAATGTTCACAAGAAAGTAGCAAAGAAATGAACTTTATGGCCCAGTGGGCTAGTTTTGCGAAATTTTGCCGTTCAACTATACGGGATTAAAAGACTGAACTTTTAGGCCCAGAGATCTAGTCTTGAGGGTCGTCTTGGAGTTTTTTTGGGTGAAAAGAATAAACTTTTAGGTAAAACCTGGAGAGAACGAGAAGGAAGAAAATGTGAAGATGAGTGTGTTTGGAGGAGACAGTTGGGCAAGAGAAGCACAATACAGGAAAAGAAGAGTGGAAGAAGTATTGATCGAAGCGATCGATGATGGGTTTTCTTACAAGAAACTCTCCAATGGAAAATTCACATGTCTTGTCTGCCCTCACAATCCTGTTCTTGATTCTCTTATCATGCTCAGTGTAAGCTTGTCGTCCTCTATTGTCTTCCCTTTTAATTCCTTGTAATCATCTTTCTGCAAGACTATAGTTTTGTATTCTAGATACTATTAAGGCAGTACGTGAGTTCTTCAGGCTAAGATATTAGCTGGTTGAATACTTTTAAGCTGGATTTGATAGATAGTTTCTTTCTAAGCGTTTTCCCTTGAACTTTTGTGGTCAATGATATCTGTTTTCATCACATAATGTATTAAGTTTTGACAATTATATGGATTCTTGTTATTGGGGTATTTAATCCTGCTGTTCTGAGAGCCAATTAGTATCTTTGTTCTCAGATGCAAGGCCGCCTTCTCCTAAATTGTTTGAATGTTTGTTGAAATGCTGTCTTTGCAGATGCATAGGAAAGGATCACGCCACTTAGCTGCAGAATCCAGGCTGAAGGAAAGAGAGTTGAGTAGGCAAAATGAGATAAGTAAGAGATTAGCCTTATCAGACTCTCCTGGTGGCTCTAACAATTCTGGTAATTCCAGCAAAATTCAGTTCCCAAGCAAACCACTAATTGACCATACACAAAAGGCTGCTTCCGAGGCTCTATGTAAAAAACTCCCCCGGGAGAGTTCTGAGAGCCAGAAGTTTGATGCTAAATCAAGTCAGGTGCATGTCAAGAATGCAACAATTATTCCTAGAGTAATTAGTTCATATCCTGCAACTCAAGCATCAAGTGCGTCGCATACACCCGAAGAATTGGATTTCCAGGCACGTCGAGAGAGAGAACTCAAATTTATTGAAGCAGGCTGGAAGCGAGATTGCCATGGAAGATGGTTTAAGGATGAAAATGTGATCTGCTTTTCAGAATGATTACTGTTACAACTTTTGACATTTTCTCTGCCATTCTTTAGCTACTGCTTCTACACCTTGATTTTTGCTGTCAATTGAAAACTTAAGCAACTTAGATGCTCAACAAAGGCATTGGAATGCATTTTAGAACTATTCCTTTTATTTTTGAGTGTATCCGTTTGTAACTAAAACCGCTTATAATTGTATGCAGGTTGAATTTGACTCGGATGAAGAGGATCCCAATGTTTGTCTGGGTTAAACATCAGAAGAAGGCTTAGTTTTGAGACTTGTAGCAGTAGCAGGCAGGCATTGATATGATGATCAACGATTGTTGCTACATTTTATGGTGCTTTTCGTTTCTTATTCTCGAGAAGTGTGGCTAGTTATGTTCTTTGCAATGAAACTGGAGATGGGCACTTGATTAATCTAGCGCCGGATTCATCAACTGATGGATCAGCTGAATCGAACCTTTTCAGAATGGCTTTATCTGCATGTACCTTCAGGAAGATCCATGATTAAGAAATTGGCACCTTCATGCACTAAACGTTGATCCTCATCTTCTTGCTGGACTATGGATATTGGAACTTGGGCTTTACATTTTCTGATGAACGTGACTTTCTCAAACCCAAGATGCAATAGTTAGAAGTTGCTTATACCGATTGCAAGCTACCACGATTCCCCTTACCCTATTCCCCTTGTTCTTAAGTAATCCTGGCCATTCAATTTTTGGGAGTCCTATTTATCAAATGGATGAATTTTTATGAAACAGAATAGACATAAAATAACAAGAACAGATAACCTAGTCCGCTAATCTGGTCCAACTACCACTGCTCTGTGATACCAATTGGTGTCAAACCAGGCTTGCTTTTCCATATTCAGTATTCATCATTGCAATCAGAATATGTGTCGAGTTCGTTTACCCAAAAAATTTAGGCCTAATAGATCCTTTTTAAGTTTTATCCTTTTGACACTTAGTCCAGACACAACATTCACATCGGCTTGTCAACTACGTAAATCAAGTAAGCTTGCAGTTGGAAAACTGTGCTATTTACAGTAATCGTAAGTTATTTGCCGCAATAAAGGTTGCGCAGCATTGGAGCTCTCTTCTAAAGAGAAGTAAAGATAAGGCAAGAGAATAAAACAGGTATGCGTAAACTGATGCAATAAGCGTATAAATGTTAATTATGCGGCTAGGTTAAATACACTAAAATTCATAGTTCAGGGCGTGATCAATGTGACATGAAACCTTACTAGACACCAGTATTTGGTATGAAATCTGTAAAAGAATCTTACTCTAAGCATTTTCATTAATATAAGTTCAGTTATAAATAAAACAAAGTTACTTTTTATTATATACACAAATAATTTAATGCATGAACTCTGAACAAATGTTTTAACAGATTCACAGGTTTCCTGCAAAGTGATAGAAGTCTGTTTCTACATAGCTTGCATCCACCAATAACTTTGAATTAAGGAAGGACGAATACACAAGCTATCAAGACACCAACATCTGAACACAGTACCAACTACAAACTGCAACAGCTAAGTATGGCCATTCCTTAATTGCAGGATTCCATTTTCGAGTTAGCTTGCCCCATTCAATAAAGAAGATACGCTACAGGTGAAGTTTACAAATTTCTGAATCCAATATTATCTATGTAGGAGTTGAATAACAATCCAAAAGTAAACCCACAAATAACCTAAACAAGTTAGAACTGCCATGAAGTTTTAAATATTGCAGAATGCATCTACCTTGAAGAAAGCCTTTGATGCAAATCATCAGCAAGTGCCTGCCTTAAACCATCGCCTGAAAAATGAAGCGACTTCTCATTCTCAAGAACTCTTGCTGGGGCTCCACTCTCGTCTGGCTCCTTCCAGATATCAGGCTCTGGTTCCCCAGCAATCTGGCACAAATTATGCAGCACACAACAAGCCACAATTGTCTGGGGAGCATGATTAAGACCCACATTTAGATCCTGCAAAATCTTCCACCTCGCCTTCAACAACCCAATAGCCTCCACAACAACAGATCTCCCCTTCATCAACATCCCGTCAAACAGGTTCTGCGCTGGAGTTCCTGTCCCATTTGGTGAAAAGGGTGTCATCAGAAATGACAACAAAGGATAACACCAATCTCCAACTATAAACGGCCTCACATGGTGACCCCTAACATTGATAACCTTATCCCACACAACATCCCCCGAAATAAGCCTATGATACAACAAACTATCCCTCAAATGCGTAGCATCATCACTACTCCCAGGAGCCTTAACACAAACGTCCCAAAAAACCTTCTTGTGATCAGCTACAACCTGCAACAAAATTGAATCATACCCATATCTACACCGATGCAAGTTTCCACCACCATGATCACTCCTAACACTATGCAACTTCACAGCACTGCCATCAATAGCTCCACACATGTTAGGCAAAGAAGTCAACTCCTCGAAAGCTTGAGTAGCCTCAATCAACCTACGCCTACTAACAGGAATCTTAATAAATTCCGAATAAAGCTTAGTGGCCAACAAGCGAGTAACCATATTAGTGATCTTAGAAATCAAGTAAGGCTCAAGAGCGTACTTAGCCGACATCGTTTTGGCAGAGTACCCATGAGCAAGCCTCGACAAGACCATCGCCACCGCGTAGTCAGACGGCAAAGAGAGGTTAGACGCAGCTATGTGAGGCTTAAGCTTATCAACCACAGTCGTGAACACGGGATACGACAAGCCGTACAAGGACCTCCACTGCGCGTCCCTCAGAGGAGCCTCCAGTGACCATATGTGCTCGGTGGAGAGGGCCCGGAAAGCCGCCACAGAGTACGCAGAGGTCTCCGATGTCTTCTCCGGCGGGACGCGGTTGGGGTTGTTGTTAGAGTTTCCGCC
>JAOTAY010000190.1:38530311-38546161 GCA_025629805.1 Erythroxylum baracoense | reverse complement strand
TCAACTCTCTATTCTCATTCCTCAATTCAACACATTGATTTCTTAAAGACAAAATCAGGAACTTAGCTCTATCATTCTTTCTCCATCAACCCAATCAAAATCCTTACAATCATTTGGCTTTTGATAGTTTGGGCATCGCTAAAATCTTCTACCTGGATTCTTTTGGGTCTAAGACGTTAAGACAGTAGCAGATTTTCCACAATCATAACGCACTTGCCTCAACTCCATGCCATAATTTCTTGCGAACCTTTGGCTCCTTTCAGTTGAAAATTGTGTCGATAATGATGAATACGATCCACTTCCTCTCATCGAGCTTGGCATTCTTCGATTTTTGGTTAGCTAATTTCGAAGTTAGGGTTTTCAGCTTGAATTGGGATTTTGGAAATTTCTAGATTTTCGGTTGATAGTGGATGTTTTATGCCACTTAGAAACACAAAAATTATGCCCAATTACAATGCCTCTTTATAGTTACATTAGGATTGATGTTGAAGAATTGTTGGTTGAGGATAGATTGCAAGGAGAAAAGGAGATGGATGTCTGCGTGTTTTTGATTTCTCTGTCTTCGAATCGTGTTAAAAGGGGTTTTTTTTTGGATAGGATGGTGGGCCCCAGTTCTGGTATTTATACCATATAATACTATATCTATATTATTTTTGTATTTCTTCATTTATATGGAAAATGTGATAGAAAATGGAAAAAGGTGAGCTAAGGGATAAATATGTTCTAATTGGGCCAAAAGAGCCAAAGTGAAGTAAATCAAATATCACAAGTGTTATTGTGATTCAATTGATATCACGGGAGATTTTTTGAATGATTAAGTATAACACATGGGTGTTTTTTATGAGATTTGTCTTCTCTATTTTATCTATTACCAATAACAAAAAACTAAAAGTTAGAGAATAAAGGTTTTATTTTTATTCTCACATCTTTATTACTGATTACCAAACAAGACCTTAAGTTTATCAAGCATCGTTTATTTTCATGTGCTAATAATTATAAAAAAAGGTTTAATATTTTAAAAGTTTAAAGTTCAATATATTTTAAAATTTAATTCACTTTTAATATGTGAAATAGTTATAATAAAATTCTTTTGCTTATTAAATGATTATAAGTTATACATGCAATTGTATTGAATATTTAAAGAAATACATATAAATGAGACTAGTTTAAAATTTTAACATTAAATATTAAGTTATGGAATAAGTTTTCAACAAATATAATATTAAATAAATTTAAATATATTATTTCACTAATTTTAATGCATTTTTATTAAAAAATTTAAAATTACTTCCTCTGTTGCACTAAACCTTACAAGTCTCCATCTCAAGCACCTAACTTTATAAAAATAAAATACATCCTATCGCTTGATTGGAAGTGGGGAGACTTTTGAAATGGGCAATGATTATGCGTAATTGCAACTTGCAAGCAAATGGTTATTGATCTTGCTCGACGAGGTGTACGCAACTCGGTATAATTAAGACACCCATCCAATGAAACCCAGCAAACATTTCAACGCGAAGAAATATCAGTAGAGCGGTACTCGGCTTTCAACTTTCAAGTGGAAAATGATGGTTGGAATCAGGCGGTGGTCAGTGTGGTAATAATGATTGCAGTAGCGAAAATCGAAGTGGTACTTACTCGATTGCCTCAACTCCTGTTTTCAGTTAGTCTGTTGTAATCGTATTTTATTAAATTTTTTTCTTTTATATATATATATATATATATAAAATAAAATATGACAAAAATATTATAATTAATATAGGAAATTTTATCCAACTCGATTGGTGTTAGATGGGCAAAAAAATTCATTTTAAAAAATTATAAAAATCTCTTAATTCTTAAAACTTTAAAAATTTTAAAAATAAATACATTTTAAAAAAGTTAAAGAATCTTTTAATTTTTAAAATTTTTAATTTTTAGAAAAATTTGTTTTAAAAATGTTTTAGTTACGAAATAACAACAAAAACATTTATATTATGAAAATTGGATGTCAGTTAACAAAATATCGCTAATTTAATAACCTAACTCGCCTTTTAAATTTGACTCAAATCAATTAACTTAATTTAAATTAGTAATTTAATATAATTATAATAAATTATTAATTTTAGCCATATTTAATTAGTTTATTTCGAATTTAAGGGGAAGTTTAATTGTCATGTAAATAGTTAATTCACGTTTGCTGTTCATATTACGTGTGTTTCTTAATTATTTTTTAATCAAAATTTAAATTAAATATTTCTTTATAATATTCGAATTAGAAGACTTTTTTAAAATTAAAAAATTAATTTTTTTTCCAAAATTTCTTAAACTATAAAAATGTCTATGGCGAAATTTTCTCACACGGCTGGTTATAAAATAATACGTGCATTTGAATCATAGTTGAAGAAAAAGTGTACATCTTCCTCTAGTTCTGGAATCACAAGATAATTGAATGCTAACCTACTCTATTCTGACCAACTCATGGTATCAAGACAATGTTATAAACTCAATCCTTCGTCAGTTGACGAATGATATGGATGGAATACGAAGTCATATTGACATGTCAATGTAGAGAGATTGCAAATTTTATCTGGAATGATTGATCATTATTGGAATCCAAAGTCTTAAAGATCATATCTTTTTTACTCAACAACAGAATCTGCATTATGGAGTTGCAGTAACATTCATAAACACACACGATCAATAACAAGAATCATCATCTCCAACAACTATGGAACAAAACTATAGTGAATTAGATGTCTCAAACGGTACAGTAATGGCCAATGACATGTGTGAAAAGCCATTCCAGTTAATGTGCCGAGAATATACTTCTATGCATAAGACAAAAGCCATTACTTCTGAAAGAACTGGAGAGCCTTATAGTCTAGAATTAGCTTAACTACAGCAGCTTCTGCTTGTTGGTTATGGAAACTTTGTTTGCCAACTTTATCATCTTTATTGCTAGTGTTTGAAAGTTATTGAGACAACATTAGATACAAGTCCAACCAAATGTCTTTGCAATTTTAAGACAATGCTAGATAATAATTGCAATTTTGAGCTAGTCTGATATTGTTCCAAGTTAATAGATTAAATTTAATTTCATCGATTGGGTACAATTTTTAGAGATTGACTTAAAATCTAGTTTAAAATTTTGAATTTTATTCAATAATAAAAAATCTAACCGGTTATGACAATTCAACCATAAAAACGTTGACTTGGCTAAATTTTCGATTTGATTTTTGACTTTTTGGTTTAATTTATTTTAATAAATCTTATTGTTAAAAATGATATTTTATTAATTAATTAGTCGATTTTTGTAAATCAATAATCCTGAGTTTGGACCATTCTCAAGCAGTGGGAAATGAAGCACTGGTGGGTGATATTAAGCAGCTATTGACACAGGATTGGAAGGTGGATGTGCGACGAGAAAACTCTTGTGCAGATTGACTGGCTAACCACGCACTAAATTTTTCGGTGGGGTGCCATATGCTCGATGAGTGCCCGATGGGCTTTGGATATTATCTGTTCGGAGATGCTATTAGGGCTACCATACCCCGACTTTGTATTTCGTGACTTTCTTTTTAATGCATTGGGCTGAACCCCTCTTTTCACAAAAAAAAATTTTATTTAACAATCTTTTTTTTAGTTAAACTTCAAATGTTTTGATGGGTAACTACAATATCTTTCAATCATATTTTAAATTCTATAATTTTATTTAATCTTTAACTAATTTTATGACGATTTAATACCAATTGAATCTTTAAACCTTAACTTCTTGTCTTATAGTTTAACTTTCAATCCGATTTTTAAAACATTAATTTTATTTTCTAAAATAATATTATTTTACTTAATTGTATCGTAATTACTTTATTTTAAAACAAACGGATGAATTCGATTGGCTTAGAAAAAGAACTATTGATCTTATTAACATCCAAGACAAACTAAAAGCTATGATTTAATTTCAATACCTCAATTATAAGAAGTATCAACTTCACTCTGCTTATTAAACATACATCACTTGCTGAAGTTTACAAGTTTTGCACTCTTATGCTCAATTTATCACCAATAGTTTTATTATGTACAATTTGTGTCCATTTCAATGGAAAGTGACACACACTAGTATTTGTTTAACTAACAAGTAAATGAAAAAGTCGAGAATGAAACAGAAGGATGGTGGGACAAGAAAAGAGATAAAATAGAAAATAAATAAAAATAAAATGACAAGATCGAGCGGATTAGATTCATACACGTGTCAAAGACCCAACACCTCTAGAGATCTCATGCACAGCGGCCGCGTTGGCCCCCAAGCAACCCAAAAGCCCTTGCCTGTACGGCAAGTAAGTCCTCCTCTTCATCCCCTCCGACGCCGCCCGGTTCACGGTGTAATGCATCTCGTGGGCAGAAACAGGCGGCCCTCGCCGCCGGGAACTCCCTAAACGATCCACTGATCGAAAACTTGAGTTTCTGACGTCTTCCAACACCTCTTTCTTAGACAAAACTAGGTAATTCGCTAACGGATCTTTGCTCGTTGCTCTTCCCTCTGATGCACTTCTGAAGAGCAAAAAGTCTTTGAGATTCCATTTTCTGTGACTTTTAGACAAAGACATCGCCGAGAGGATCGAAGACACATAGGAAGATTTAGTACTACTGTTACTTGTAGCAGTTGTTGAAGTACATGTGATCTTGTTAGTTGTTGAAACTGTGCCCTCCGGATTATCTTCTATGTCAGATGCACGTAAAGGTGATAAAGATCTGCTACCTTTACGTGCTTGACATGAAGAAGAAGATCTGGAAATTCTTTCTCTTCCTCGATGACGTGAGTCTGGTTCTTGATTCAGATGATTGTTACATTCTCTTCTACTGGACTCACCCTGAAAAGGGTCGAAGTCTCTCATAGTTATTGACTTAAGAGACGGAACATGTAAGTCTAGTCCAGGTGGGGGCTTTAAAGGTCGGATCTTTCCTCCATCAAATAGTTCCTCTGCAGACAATGAAGTAAGTTCCAAATGGCCACTAAAACTGAACTCAAAATCTCCACCATCATGTTCTTCCTTCCTGATGCTGTTCCTCTTCTCCTCCTCATCATTCTTATGTCTTCTTAAGTTGGAAGAGATGTTAACACCATGAAGCTCGCGACAGAGAATGGACATTCGAGTGGGGCTTGTCGGAGCACTGAAGAAGTAGTTGCCAAATGGCTGAGGACTAGAAGGAGCGGTCATGTAAGGTGAAGAACAAGCACTACTGTCAAAGTTGAAGTCCGTAGGTGCCAATGGTACCTCCACCTCCATTTCCAATAACTCGAGCTCTGTGTAAGTGGAGGGTTGTGGGGATTTGAAGGTGAAAATTGGTGGAAGTGCGTGATTTTATAGAGAAGACAAAGAAAGCGATAAAGGAAAAGGGCTGATTAAGGAAATGGTGGACAAGGAAGGACAAAGGAAGCAGATGAGATTTGACTCTTCATTCAAGACGATCAAGACGGCTATTTAGTTGCTATATTAATCCAAGCGGCTATGCAGATGTTGTAATTATTTTAATTAATGCAATAATAATAATAATAATAACAATAATAAAATGTTGTTATAAATACTTGATTTTGGAGTTTTACATTAGTGACTGTATGTATCCATACTAATTGAAACATCTGGGTCAGGCATATTGCTGCCAAATACTTTAGTTTAAATTGTATACTGGGGAAAGAAGTATAATAAGCTCAATCTTAAATGATCTAATTATTAAAACCAATAACTATATTTATGGAGATTTTTCAAACTTTGGATTTGATATATGTGAGTTAAGAACTCTTTCATACATAATCGGCCTGTGAAAGATGACAAAAAAAAATTTTACTAAGAAAATTTTCAATGATTCAACCCATATTGCTAATTAATTTCTTTTTGTAGGTTACTGAAATTAATTTAATGTGTATTACATAAGAACAAAGCTTATCAAAATTCATTAAAGTATACTCCAAGAATAAAATTAAAAATACACGACATTCAGGGACTAGATCTTCTGTACCCAATAATCTATTCCCTGTATACCTAATATATCTCAACCATCTAATGTATTATGCTCCCGACATTCATGTGGGAAATCCTGATTCTTAGTTAATATTATGAAGATGCACACGTTTAACTTTTACTTGTGAGACTAATAAATTATTACGGCGTTTTATTTGTCGAGTGTCGAGATTTTGTCATAATAAATCAGGATTTAATGGATTTTGATTCTGACTTTGAATAATTATAAACATTATCTTCTTACTTGATGGGATAATTAAGTGTTAATTTTCTTTAATCGTCTCTAATCTTATGGTTCTTTTGTTCTTTGTTGTAATCAATCATTAAAAAACTTAATCGATTTAGCTAGTTCAATCGTATTTATTTTAATTCTTGTTATTAAAAATCGATTAATTTATTAACTAATCGTTTAATTTTTATTAATTAATAAGTCCTTATAAACTAAAATAAACCAATTAATTTCATTTAACAATATTATTTTTAATTAAACTTTAAATTATTTGATGAATAATGATAATCTTTTTTATCATATTTTAAATTGTTTAATTTTATTAAATCTTTAATCGGTTTTATAACAGTCTAATATTAGCTGAACCTTTTAAACTTTAAACATTTTATCTTACTATTTAATTTTCGGTCTGATTTTAAAAATATTGGTTGAAATGGTTATACGATGTATCTTTTAAAATTAGAGGTTTAGTAAGTGGTCAAATGGTAGCATAGCCCTCCTTTATAAAGAAATTGCTAGTTGGTAATTAAACAAAGCTAAGTGACCTTAATTAGTGTCTTCCCATGCCTGTTTTTGCACATTGTTCAACGTTTATTGTTGAGCAGAAAGACATTAAAAATAAAGCAAACGCAATCACATTTCTTCTAAGTGAAATACCCAAGAAATCAGTAATTAGTGGCTAATCTTTAAGCAATTTGCTGTTAACTATTCATTAGTTCTCATAAAATTCTCAGTAACCTTCCAAGTTTGTTTAACCAACTATTTCTCCTTTGTTTTTCCAATGATTAAAAAAATGAATTGATTTAGCTGGTTTAACTGTAAAAACTTTGAACTGTGTAATTTTTCGATTCAGTTTTTAACTTTCCAGTTCGATTTATTTTAATAAATCGAGTTGTTAAAAATTGATCAATTAATTAATTAATCAATCAATTTTTATAAACTAATAAGTTCTTATAAATCAAAATAAATAAATTATTTTTTATTTACCAATTTCTTTTTTCAATTAAACTTCGAATTTTTAATAAATAAAGACAATCTTTTTTAATCATATTTCAAAATTTTTAGTTTTATTTAATCTTTAGCTAATTTGATGACAGTCTAATACTAGTTGAACTTTTTAGATCTTAAACCTCTTATATTATCAGTTTAACTGTCGATCTGATTTTAAAAACACCGTTTTTTTTTCAAAACAATTGAGGATTGTCTATAATGGGAAGATGAGGATTTTTATGAATTAAAAAGATTGAATAATTAAAAGTAAATAATGCATTAAGAATGACTTCAAACACCTTTAATTAAACGGGAACAAATCTTCTGTTCCCAATTACCGTGTGCCCTCTTTACCTAAGCGTTTCCAGCTGTTCAATTTTTGTAAGTCTCATTTATTGAATGAGTGGATTTTTATGAAATAGAGTAGGCACGGAATAATAAAAACAGGTGATCTATTCCTCCTTTAAATGTGATAAAATCGTGCATTTTTTGTATCATTGAAATTGGTGAAAATTAGTATATACTAAATTGAGTATATGCTACTGATACACAAACATCCTATTCCTGTAAAGAAGCAAGGACATATTTATGAAAAGAAGGCTATGGCTCCAATTATTGTACTTTCCAAAATCATATAAACTTTGTCCTTTTTATCAAATATATATTAATGAAGGATGACAAAAGCATATTGGCATGATAAGGACTCTTACAAGAGCTTGGAAAGCAAAGCTAAACATTTCTCTTCATCTTTCTTACTCTTCACAAAGCTATAAACCCTTCAAGCACCCATTTGTTCATTACGTTTTTCTCTTTACTTTTAAATGTATAGCTTTGCAAGATACCAACGGTTGGCACAGTTGGCAGCTAAGTATACATGCATATAAGGAACTTATGAAGAGAAAAGGAAAGGACAACTAACTAGTGAATGATTAGAGTATTGTTGTCATTGTTCCATAGTTAATTAGTACCAGTCTATTCAAGGAAAAGTTAGAAAATTACAAATGTCAACTATATGATATTGATTTAATTAGTTATTTTATGCATTGATTTTTGTTTATAGCAAAAGGGCATGTGATAGTCATGAGTCATTTTCATATCACGAACAATATTATAAAAATTCAGAATTAATCTAGAAAACATCAAACTTGATGGCTAAATCTTGTTTTGAAACGTGGAATACATTGCTGTAAGTTGAGGGATTACTTTAATTCAATGACGTGCTTTCTCATAACTAATCCACCATTGTTATGCTGTGCTTATTATATGGTTTTTCCAAGCAAAAATTCCAATTAATTAAATTAATTTCTCGTACTTATTTTGTTTTCTTATGCTTTAGTCTTCTCAAGAAGATGAAGAAGTCGTAATTTGTATCCTACACCTATAAAAGCAAGGGTCATTTTGGATTGAGAAAGTTCAAGGCAAGTAGTTCCAACCGAAAAAAAGAAAGAATCAGAAGTCGAGATTTGCTGATAGAGATAAATGCAGTGGACTCTTCCTTGCTTAGAATAGTGGGCTATGATATTGTACATGAGACAAATTTTCTTTCAAAATCCGATCACAGTGGAACCTTCTTTTTGAAAAAAGAAATGGAAAATAAGAAGAAAAATGGTGACCCTTTATGCCAAAAAAGAAAAAAAACAAAGAAATTATTTTATTTGAGGTCTTGAGTTCGAATCTTAGGAATGAAAAAATTTGTTTGATCAGCACTTTATTTCTTACGAGTTCACCCGGTGTGAGCGAGGATTAGTCTAAATGTGGATAGCTTAAAGGTCTTTTATAATTGGGACTCTCCTAAGATACTTTGTGAGCTAATAAGTAATTGAACGGTTCTTTTTACGATACGACGACAATAACAACTTTATAAAAATTTTGCTAAAAATAAAGTTTGAGAAGGTTCAATACTCATAATTTTACCCTTAATCTTATCTTTAATTAATAGATAGACTCTTTCTGAATGAATATTTCTATCTGTTTTAAGAGGCAAAAGTTGGCATACATTTGGTTAGGTCCTTCAGAACCTTTTGTACCTTTTGGGTTACCTCAGCAAACTAAGTAGGCAGTGAATTATCAATTATGCAATTGGATCTATTTGTGGAAGCCAACCTGGCCTGAATGGACATCACTATACTTGTAGGCATCTATTTCCACTTTTAGGTTCAGGCAAGTAAAGTATGGGCAGACAGTCCTTTTCGATACAGAAATTTCATTTCCAATCATGGAGGGATTTGCATTCCACAAAAGACAGTATCAACAGCAGCTACAAGGCACCTGCAGTGCTAGTCTAAGCTGTGCCAATCATGGAGGGATTTGCATTCCACAAAAGACACTATCAACAGCAGCTACAAGGCACCTGCAGTGCTAGTCTAAGCTGTGTTCTGCTCAAAATGGGTACGGAATGTTTCCAGGTCTGCTTATAGGATTAAAATTTTCCATTATGATTTAATCTGTTCTAATCTTATTTTCACTCCAAAACGATATCGTTTTATATAAAAATAAATCTAAAACAACTGCTTATAAGATTTAGTTCTTATATGTGTAAATAATCCTAAAAATAATGCTTATAAGGTTCAAATCTTATATATCATTTAACCTGTTCAAATCTTATTTTTGTTTCAAAATGACGTCGTTTTATATGTAAATAAACTTAAAATGACGTTGTTTTAAGGTAAAAATAGGGATGAAATAGGTTAAGTGATACAAAGAATCTGATGCCCTGCCTATAATCTGTCTTTTTGCTTTCTTAGGACAATTTCTGAAATTTCTTTTGCCCAAATCTCCATTACAGGAGTTTTAAACAGAGACAGTTTCTTGTTAAGCCAGTTCAGAGATTTCATGGCCCTATCTCTGATCTATACGATGGTATTGTCAATTGAAATGGAGTTTTAAGAAAAAATGCAGAAGCTTAGCAAGTTTTAACCGACCAAACTAAGTAACCACAGATATAATGACAGTGAAAGTGCATGATTCGTTTTCTGTGGTCGAATTACTGAATGAATAGGATCAATTTCCGCCACTTAAGAAGACCTTTAAAGCTGAGACTAAAAGTAGTTCCAAGTTATTGTTACAATCCTAACACAAACATGCTTAGGTCTTGATTCGGTTAGGCTTGCCCTCCAAAATATGCCCCATTCCATTGATTAATTGATCACCTCTTCTCCACTGTCAAGATATCAAATCAAAGCAAGGCATTCAATAATAGAGGAAAGCTTAACAACATGAAATGTCCAGAGCAAAAGCAATTGGAAAGCCATTTCAGGATTTGGTCACAGAAGCATAAGTAGTTCCATCCAAGCTCCAAAATGGATGATAAATAAAGCGCAGTAACCATATAATAGGTTTAATACTATCAGCAGTATAAACTGCTGTAGTCATATACCATCATCAAATGTAAAATGTAAGGCATGTTAGGCAATTTGACAAGGAAAGAGTAGGGCATTACAGGACATGCTTTTCTAACATAGCATTACCGGGATTACCTACTTCACGCTGAGACACATTTACCTGCTTGTTTGCAGGACTACGACACCAAGAAAGGCGAACCGTTTGCTTGCCTATTACAGTTCCATTTAAGTTCTGCAGTGTATCCTCAACATTCTTTCTGTAAAAACTGTTCAATATGGTGCCATATATAATATCCTCAACATTCTTTCTGTAAAAACTGTTCAATATGGTGCCATATATAATCAGTAGGGTCTGAAAACAAGATCCTGGAACATCATATAGAGATGCTGATTCCTCAGCAGCTGTTAGTTATAACAAAACATGATGTGGAAGTGATATTGGTACGTATTAGCATATTGCACAAAACCACATCCTGTTCCAACGGTATTTTCACTGAAACAACTTCACGAAATTGGGAGAAAGGCAACTTCAGATCCTCGTTACTGACATCAGAATCAATCCCTTCCCACAAATATCTGCCAGATTATGTGAATGAGGCAACTGGATTGAACAAAGCGGATCCAACAAGGGAGAGTCTAACTTACTGTTGTATTATTAGAGTCACCATCACCATGGGAGCCTTCTTGTTGGAAACTAAACTTTGTTTAATGCACGCTTCTAGATTATGTGTTGTAATGAGTTGTATTTGACGTGGTTAAAATACCAAGCCAAATTATCTTTGAACTCCTTTGGACTTCATTGAGGCTGGTATTATAGTCGGGTTTTACCGACTTTACTTCCACATAAATATGGCCATTTGGCCATTACATATGCATTGTACAAAATCAAAGGAAAAGTGAGTGAAAAAGAAAGGTTGTGTAGTGTGTGGAAGCATTGTAAGGTTCCTAACTCCAACGAGTTGTGTAGTGAGAAGTTTTAATAAAGTGAGTGTGTACCTTATTAAAAAAGTTTATTTCTAGGCAATCTAATTGCCAACTTTTGGTATCAGAGCGTTAAAGTGCTTAAGTAGATAAAGATGGCTTCGAGTTCAACAATTGAAGTTTAACAAGCTCAACCAATGCAATTATGCGTTGTGGAAACACCTGATTGAGTTATATTTGAAAAACAACAGATATGGTGAAAATTTGGAGAAAGGCTTAGTAGAAAAAGAAAAACTGTTGGCAGTAAAAAAAAAACCTGGTTTGTGATCGTTTACTAAATGAAAAAAACCTTGTTTTTAATTTGTCAATATGTTAAGTTGCTGATTCTTGAAAAAATATTTCATGCTAAAATAACAAGGGAGACTTGGAATATTATGCTCAAAACGTATAAAAGAGTAAACATAGTTAAATGAACAAGGGTACAAGGTTTGAAAAGGCAATAAGAGTTGATGGAGCAAGGTATAGATGAAAGTATTCATGATTAGTTTTCACGAATGGAAAAATTGAATAATGAGATGAAAAATAATGGTCATGAAATTAAGAAAAAAGATATCATGGAGAAGATCATGCGCACATTGACAAGTATATTTGATTATATTATCACAACCATTGAAGAGTCTAAAGGTTTGGAGTCCATGACTCTCAATGATTTATAAGACTCGTCAGAGTCCCGCGAAATACGTATGAATGAAAAATCACCAAATACAACGAAGCAAATTCTAAAAGCTAAAGTAAATTTGAGAAATCAGTAGGAAATTGCAATAGGCAAAACAGAACATACTTAAAGAAGTTCAAATTTGAGATCCAGAGGAGGCAAAAATTTCAGAATCAATTTGTAACACCCCCTATACATTACCTATAACCATCCACACATAAGGCAACCAATTTCTTGTATGTACATTCACGACATGCATTTCAATTTGATGCTATAAATATACATAATATAAAACTCCCTAATGCTTAACATTATCATTTAACGGTAGTAAAACATTTTTACATTTACATGGTAATTCAAAAGAAAACATACAATTTTCTTTAATTATTACATGTATAACCATCGTTAACTAAAATGCCTTCCATAAGTAATTTTTTTGTCTATCTGTTGGCCTTGGTCCTTGTAAATCTTTTAAGTACCTCACTCCTATGACTTGGACTTACATTTGCCAAGCACATACATTCATGAACATCGCACAAATATATATAATGATAGCATATTTAATCAAATTAATAATGCAAACATGCTTCAATATTTTTTTCATATACTATAAATTCACTTTCAAAACTCAAACATTGATATTCAACGCTCAATGATACAAATTATCAATACAAATGCAAATGCTCATTCATATACCGATTATTTATGTTGTCATACTATATTTATTATTTACATCTCTTTACTTTACTTTCTGTGTTAGGCCTGCATATTTTCTGTGGGTGTGGATAACGAGTGCTGTAGATATCCGAAGATATCAAACTGTGGATACCTGAAAGTATCAAATTGTGAATACCCAAAGGTATCAAAATGTGGATACACAAACGTATCGAACTGTGGATACCTGAAGGTATCGAACTGTGGATACCTGAAGGTATCAAACTGTAGCAGCTGCACTGTAACCCTATAGGCATGCCTATTTATCCACAACCAAGACAATAGAGTAGGCATTGTAACATTTCCTTTAACCATTTTCCAATTTCACAATTCATATATTGACAAGTCAAATGATATACATTTCAAGTCATAAAATCTGTATCTATGTTCATGCTTGCAAGTCATAACTTACTAACATTAGAAAGGTGTCAAAATCACACTTGTATAATCACATTATATACATATGAGCAATAAATTTGCATACCAATCATTTATGTACATGTAAGCTTTCTTTAGCATGCATTATGTTCAATATTAAGTTTCAATGTTTAATCACCCAATTCGCATATATGGTAAGTCCAATTTCATTTATTTGTAGGTTTTTGAAAGGTTTCATACACATTCAAAAAGGTTCGAATAAGATTCGATAAAAATCGAAATAAAAACAATGTCACGGCCGTGACAGACACTCTCTCCATTCATACCACTACTTATTCCTTAATATGAATATAGAAAAAGTCAGAATTGGGTTTTGAGGTCTTCTAGACATATTTTCCTCTATGTCTATAGTTTCTATAGCACTAACAATCAAACTATTTGAACTTCTAAATCATGAGATATAAGCAAAATATCACAAGCTGCTCTAAAATAGGGGCAACATCAGGTCACCTTTTTCGATCTCAAATTTAAAGGTCATAGAGCCAAAATTAGATCAGAGTCCCTTCTAAAGATATTTATCTTTGTTTCTTAGGTCTCATATTCAACTAAAATCACACAATTTTGAGGTCTATAGGCTGAGTTTGAAGTCGCTATTACCTCATTTGGTGAGCCCCTCCCAAACTAGTTTGTGAGCAGTCGACATTTCATGGACAACATCATCGTTGCCTAAGAGGCCCTCCATACTATGCGACATCGAACAGGCAGCAAATATATGGCTATCAAAATAGATCTCCAGAAGGCTTATGATTGCATGCGATGGGAGTTTATTGAGGATACTTTGGAGGGCATCGGTTTCCCCCATCAATTCATCTAGCTTTTGCTCAACTGTATTAGCTCACCATCCATGCAAATCCTATGGGATGGCTCGCCATCCAATTCATTATGCCCCACACGTGGTCTTCGCCAAGGTAGTCCACTGTCGCCAATCTATTTGTCTGGCCCATGGAGTGCCTCTCTCAAGCCCTTAGTGAACAAGTTCACGCTAAACATTGGATCCTTTTCCAAACAATTAGACGGGGGTCTTCTCTCTCTCATTTATTTTTTGCAGACGATTTAATCCTCTTTACAAAGGCTTCCGAGGATCAAATGGGAACTATTACTGCAGTGTTGCGAGATTTCAATACTAGCTCCGAACAAATGATCAGTGTGGTCAATACTCTACTATTTTGTTCTAATAGCATATCTGCACAGGATGTAAGCCACCTAAGCCAATGACTAGGTTTCAAGCTTACTCAGGATCTTGGTCGATATCTTGGTGTACCACTCCTGCTCACCTGAATCACTAAACATACATACTAACATATTACTGACAAAGTCCACCAGCGGGTCGCCAACTAGCCAGCTCACACTCTTTCTTTGGCTGGTCACGCTACACTTACTCAATCGGTGGCTCTTACTCTCCCTTGCTGCACAATACAAACTACACCCATCTCCCAAGGCATACTCAACGTCTCAACCAAATAGAGGGTACTTGTCGCAGGTTTCTGTGGGGTGTCATTGATCGACATCACAAAGTGCACCTCCTTAAATGACACGACGTCTGTCAACCCAAAGATAGTGGGGGGCTTGGTCTCAGGCGTTTGAAGCAATGTAATGATGCCTTTATCATGAAACTCATTTGGTAGGTGATTGCTAATCCCCAGCCCCTCTGGGTCTAGGTGTTACGAGGCAAATACCTTCATGGAAGGGCAGACGTCCCCATGACCGTCCCAATTGGTTGTTGTTCCTTACTTTGACAAGCCATTAGTAAGGTGTGGCCTCTCATGACCCAGGGCATTCGGTGGGCACTCGGCAATGGAGCATTGGTGCGGTTTTGGGAGGATGTGTGGTTGGACAATACCGAACTCTTCACACTTGCTGTGACACCTATTTCTGAAGAGGAGCAACATTCCCAAGTCAAAGACTATGTAGATGAACACGGCAACTAGAATTGGGCAAATATCCAACTTCGACTCCTAGCATCGGTCTGTTTGAAGCTCGCTGCCGTGCGTCCTCCATCTGAGCAGAATGGGCCCGATCAAATCTTCAATGGCTAGAATAAATCAGGGACCTTTGCTGTCCACTCGGCTTATGCTACGTTATGTCAAAGTTCTTGGCATCCCCCAGCTCGACACTGGAAAGTTATCTGGCAATTTCCGGGACCACAACAGCTTCGCACATTCCTTTGGCTAGTGGTGCACGATAGGCTTTTCACAAATTTGGAACGTTGTCGACGCCAGTTTAGTACTGATCTTAGATGTAGTAGTTGTTTTACGATTGAGGAATCCTGCATCCACATCTTACGGGACTGCACGATTGCCTAATCTATTTGGTTCGAACTCGTCCTTCCCCACTTATGGCAAGCTTTTCTAACAGTAGAGCCTGTTGGAATGAATTGTTTTGTAAAACCTGCTGTGTTGAAGCTAGCTGAAGATCTTGCAATGGCTATTAAATTGAAGAAGAAAAGGAAGGTGAATTTCAGGTTGAAGCCTCCAAAACTCATCAGAAAAATCGAGCTACTGAT
>JAOTAY010000190.1:38501006-38520249 GCA_025629805.1 Erythroxylum baracoense | reverse complement strand
TTGGCAAATGAAGAAATACATGTACTAGACTAGCTTTAACCATCAGTTCTTGTTTTTACTTTTCAGCTATTAGAAAATTGTATCAGATGCAGAGAGCATATATGAAGCTCATGTTTTATTTTTCCAGTAGAGAGGATGTATGAAAAAAAACAGAAAACTATCAATGCAAACTTCTGCTTTTCGTATTGTGCTTTTGTTTTGTTTGATTTCAGAAGCAAACTTTGGAAGTTGAATAGAACAGTAGATGTCTTTTTTTTGGCAATCTGAAGCAAATTTAGAATTAGAATTGAGAGTGAAAACCAAAGATTTTTAGCAATACACAATTTTTCCAGTTCTTTAATTTTTCAAGTTCAGTCATTTTTCAAGTTCAGTTGTTCGTGTAGTATCTTGTTTACAAACAACAGAAGCAGCACTTTGAAAAAACCAAAAATTTGCAAAGCTGAAGTAGTTTTTCGGATTTCTATAGGAAGTGAGATTTTACATATCTACCAAATTCTTACAAACACATCAATTCAGCTGTTGAGCTTTATTTACATTTTTAAGAGGAGCATAGCAGATTGCAAAATCAAACATCAACTATCTCATTCACTTAGAATCAAGACGTGAACAATGCACGTGAACAGTAGAGATAGAACATTTGATTTTCAGGCAGTGTGGAGAAGGTGCTCTCTTCGTTCATCAAGGAGGCCCCTTCAAGAGAGCCCAAGACTTGGATAATGAACTTGTCCCATCTCCCTACCTCCCCCACTACAACTGACTGGAATATCATCTTTTGGAGTCACTTGTTGGTTCCTCTGGCAATGGTGGAATCAATGACTGTTTTCAGATGTCCCCCCGACACCAAGCGCGACAGTGATTATGGCGAGAGTTTACAACATTACGTAGGGCAATATCCTTTCCTAACGAGCTTCCTCGCGAGTGACATACCGTGCATTCCAAATTGTGTGGATACCTCCACCTGAGGGGTGGTGTAAACTAAACACTGATGGTGCTTTCAAGGCGTCTTCTAGTCTGGCTTTCGTAGGAGGTTTGATGCAGGATGACCATAAGACCAGGAAGACTGGCTTTACTTTTCACATAGGCAGTTGCACTGCTCTCACTGCAGAACTTTGGGGTACCCTTAAGGGGTTGGAGTTGGCTTGGAATTCAGGAGCACGACCGGTAATTTTGTAGGTAGATAGCACAGGTGTCATTAAGTTTATTATCGTGAGAAATCTCATCGTAAATCATAACTGGACCTTGGTGGCTAATATCAAACAATTACTCACACGACTTTGGGAGGTACGTATTGAACACTCATGTCGTGAAGGCAACCGGCCCGCAGACTGGTTGGCAAATTTTGCTATCAATCTACCATTTGGAAATCATGAACTCATCTCCTCCAGCAGGGCTAGGTCCTATACTCACCCAAGATCAGTCGGGTACCACCCGCCATTGGTTGTGTCCTCTGCAAGGTGATCCGTCTTTATCAAAAATAAAATAAAATTCCTGCCTTGTTTCTGTACATGGGAAATAGAATTGATTTGATCATCGAGTACCATATAAGGGATTAAGAAAGCTTTCAACAACAAAATGAATGCAGTACAGTTTCCTCGTAATGGTTCCTGTCTTGATTTGAAGACAACAAAGATTGCTTACAAAAATAGAAATCTTGATTTCAAATTCTATTGTTCTTTCAAGTCTGTTTGAGGTTCAAGCCCCGAGAAAATAACTAGAGACTGCAATGTGAAGCACTTCTCTGTTTTCCTTAGTACAATATACCTTCTTTCTCTATTTTCCTTAGTTACAATATACCTTTTTTCTCTACAGGAGTACAAAACAACACCAAAAGAATAAATCAAATGCTGATTAGTGGGTGGAAAATGAAGGGAAAAAAAATTGGTTGCCAAAATTTCATCAGGTGGAAATCTGCCTGCTTCTGTGACTGGAAGGTGGTCAAAATCAACAGAGTATCCTATTTATAACATCTGTTCATTTTTTATAATCACCGTGCAGCAAACTTTCATAGTGTGTTCCGTTAAGGGCCTTTTCAACTTCTTCCCAGTTCTCAATCTGACTAGATAACGGTCCTTTGTGTATCTTGACTTGACGACTATAAAGATCTCTCTGAGGAACCTTCAGAAAATCTTCAACATCAAATAGCTCCTGCTAATCCAAAGGCAGGAAAATCTGTAATATCTTTCCATTTCTAAGAACATTGAATTAGCTGAACCAAAACAATAAAGAAATAAGAAATATCGACAATTTCCTTACAGTGTGATTCTTGACTATATCCTCGTAGTAAAGAATCATGTGCCTAGTGCTCTTGAAGTACTCTAAGGCTTTGGTCGTCATGTCTTCTACTTGCCGCAGGCTTGATATCAATGATGTTGCATTGATGGAAGGTTTGTATCTAGCCAGTATCTCTGCCTGAACCATTACTTGTAGAATTAGATATTTCTAATAAGAAAAAGAAGAAAGGAGGTGGACAGGCTATCTTAGAGACAGTAACCTCATGAGGTGAATGTACATGAGACTTGTGAGTCCCATTTAATAGCTTAGCATCTCGATCATAAGAATTTGCTAGAACTGAAATCATCCTACGCAACAGATTTCTCCGGAAGAGAAAAATAGCTGAAACACCCTTGGTTTTGAAGTACTGTACTATGTCTTCATGATATTGCATCACACCCTAAAGCAATATAAGCAAAAAATAAAGTTCAGCGAAAGGTATATAGTCTTGACAGTAGCATATTTCACTTTTCCACGTGCTTACAATTAACCAAAATACAAATAGTTCTTTGATGGAAGCAAAATGTGATAAACAAATGAGTCACAATTGTTTAATTAAGCCACTCTTCCCAAATGTCATCATTCAACAAAGCAAAGCACATCCCAGGTTCACCCATGAAGGACCAAAAAGCATTGTCCAGAAAAAGAGTCTGCATTAGATTTATTTACTAAACTATTCAATGGGGGCTCCTTGCCCGATCCATCAATGCATAGATACATAAAAGACCCACCAGAACAACCATCAGAACAAGAGATGGATGGCATAAACTTTGAACAATAACATACAGCTTCAACGCCACCACAGTCCCCAGTCCATGACAGTATCATTCAAATATACCAGAAAAAACTCTATAAAAGCTAGTCTTCCTGCCTACCTCGTCAGAAGGCCAAAGAAAGTTAATTATTCTGTTGGAAAACACACAATATTAAACAGGAATGTCTGCAATACTACGGCCACAAGAATCAGAACATGAAGAAATTTGTTTCTTCTCATTGTTTGATCATGAGATCAAATGGAAGAGAGTGGGAACCTATCAAGAAAAACTGTGTGAGGTAAGAAGTAGCAATCAGTTACACCAACGACATTCTATACCATTAGCAGGTCTTGTTAAACTAGAAGTCATGTGGAACTGGGGCTAATAACATGTTCACACAGATCTTACGAAGAATAAATTGTCAAGTAATGATGCTACTACTGATCTGGCATGCTTAGCAAATAAAACCACTGACAAATAGACATGTGAAATAACACACTCCGAGTAAAACTCTCACCTGATTGAGCATCCACTTTAAGCCAACTGCAGCTGTACATTCATTCTTGGAAGCACTACTTAACCAATCCAGATTGTAAAGTTTGTCCAAAGTCTCTATAATCATAGAAACATTACTCCTCCTAACTTTAACAGAGAAAACCTCCCCATTTGAACTTATATTAGTATGGTTGTTTAATAATGTCTCGAACCATCCACTCCCAGACCTCTGCATTGATAGAATGGCAAAATACCGCACAGGATTGCACACACATTCAGCCCTATAATGCACCAAAAAAGTTTCATCAAGACTTACATAGAATCATGACATAATGCCAATTGTATAGAGGAATTACCTGCTATATGTTTTGGGCTTTGGGTAGTGGACATAAGGGATTTCCCAAAGTTCAATATTAGGTTTCATGCATGGCTTTTCTACCACTTCAACATCAAAAAATTCACTCTTGCCGCTGAAGCCAAATTGTTTAAGACAAACTTCGTATATGTACACACTGCATACCACTACAAAACCCAACACAAGCATCCTCAACACCAGCGGGGACTTCTTAGGAGCCTTAAAGATAAAGCTCTCCTGTTATTCAAGGATTACCCACAAGTCAAAAATTTGCTAAACCTGAGTGACAAATCATTAAAAATTCATCTGAATTGTTCATGCAAAGTAACTCAGCTGCCAATCTAATAATACAAGTGGTACCCTTAGTGAAACAAACAAAAACCCAGCAATAACAGTATCGAATAATCAACCACAAGAAAAAAGAAAATCTGGGTTTGCTGCTGTTTGCATGCATAAGCAAAGCAAACCGGTAAATCTAGGAATACAGCACGTTAAACGAACAAAAACCCAGATCACAAAGCATCACAAAGACTTAAGATAACATGAGAAAAATCAATAAAAGAGAAAATAAATTGCTAAATAGTAAACAGAAAAAAGGAGATAACGATATTTCGTTCAATGACTATCATAAACAAACCTTAGAAAAGAAGCAGAAATCATCAGCCATGGTTTTGAACAACTCAAAAAGCAAGAGAAAGTGTAAGAAAAAGCATTTGGTAGCAAAGTTTGGTTCTTTACTATTTCACAGTCCAACAATATCTCTACTCACTAACACTCTGAAATCAAATTAAAAGTAAAAAGACAGAGCAAAGCTTTGTGGGTTTTTTCACGTGAAGAGCAAAATCATTGAAGCAGAGGAGAGCTGGCAACAAGAAAACGACACTGCGTTTAAATGGGTGTTGGGCTTTCATTGGATTGACGACAATGCATGTGTTAATTCTTTGACTTATTTACCCATTCTTAATGGTTCTGACGCCGGTTGACTCGATTAGTTAATTAAAAGCGTGTAACATACAAAACGGGGTTTTTTTAATTTATTTTTATTTTAAAATTATTAAAGAATATAATTTTAAAAATACACCTCTTAAGATTTTTATACAAATAATTATAGAAATTGTTATTAAAATTAGGGTTAATTACTAAAAAAGCCCAAACTTTCATCAATTTCTTAATTATAGCTCAAATTTTAAAAATAATAATAAAATGTCTAATTTTTTTCAATTCTAGCCCAAACTTCAAAAAGTGGTAATAAAATACTCAAACTTTCAAATTTCTTCAATTCTAACCTGACGTTATATGTTGTTCTCCCGATACCCTCATTCTTTTGTTTTCTGTTTGTTCTTCTGACCCCTCAAACTACTTTCGCATTACAGCATACTATATCAGTAAGCTTTTCGCTTTTTGTTCATTCTCTTTATGCCCTTAGTGTGAGGGCATCGAGGCTGCATAATCTGAAAATAGAAGGATAAGGACATCGAGAGAATAAACTAAAAACGAAGGAAAAAATTGAAATCAAAGCGTAAGGTCATCAGAGCTGCATAATCTAATTTATGTCATTTTTAAACGACATTGTTTAAATATATGATTGAACGGCATCGTTTCATTAGTCTTCATTTATTGTGTTAATTTTGACTGACATGTATTAATAGTTAAGGTTTCTAAAACACGTGGCAAGCCACGTCAACAAACTTAACGGAAATACTAATGTTGGGCTAGAATTGAAAAAAATTGAAAGTTTGAGCATTTTACTGCTACTTTTTAAAGTTTGGCTAGAATTAAAAAAAATAAAAATTTGAGTATTTTATTGCTACTTTTTAATGTTCAGGCTATAATTGAAAATTTGACAAAAGTTTGAGTTTTTTTAATAATTAATCCTTAAAATTAAGTTTAAAGATTATATAAATATTATCATGTATATAATAGTGTGTATTAAAATGATTTAAGTTTTTAATTCACAAATCATTTTTAAAATAACAAAAATCTTCACCTTTTATTCCAATCAAATTAATGAAATTTGATAATCATTAATCAACATAATGCAAGAAGATGATTATTTTTTTGACTTGGGGGTTTTATCTTATCTTACATTTATCCACTACAAAATAATAAAAAAATTTTGGCTTGTGTTTTGTGTAATGTTTTAAAAAGTGGATCAGAAATTAAACAAGTAAGATAAAAGAATTAAAAATTAAAAAGTTTAATTGATATTATATTATCATAAAATCGGTTAAAGATTGAATAAAATTAAAAATTTTAAAATATGGTCGAAAGTGATTTTCTTAATCAATCGAAGAATTTGAAGTTTAATTAAAAAATTGTTAAATAAAAATTAATTAATTAATTTTAATTTATAAAAATTTATTAATTTATAAAAACTGACCAATTAATTAATAAAATAATTAAATTTTAACAATAAAAGTTATTAAAATAAATTGAAATAAAAACTGAACAATTACGTTTCACTCTTATGAATTAATTATATCATTCAATGCATGTCAATTTCTTTGAAGCGACTACGCTTTGGCACATTTCCTTCGTTGATGGAATCAAATTGAATTAGCAAATAGCATAGAGTCACATAACTTTTTCGTGCAATTAAATCACTAATAGCAATCATAACACCAATGGGATCATCATTAACAATGCTCTCACACTCCCCACCACTTTAAGCTCTTACTTTTCTTCTTCACCACCACAAATCCCTTTAGGCAAGAACTCAAACCTCACTATAAATGTTGTACAATCTTGGCTTGAAATTAACATAATTAAATTAAAATTAATTAGATTCTAAATTAAATTTAAATATGAGAATAAATTTGGTTTAATTCGAATAAATATAAAATAAGTTTATTTTAATATAATTGATTAAAACGATATTATTTTAATTTAAATATGAAAATTTCCAAACTTTGAATTCGAGACGGGCATTCCTAATCTTACTAAAACTTCAAAGTAGTAGGGTTATATCCATATATATAGACACTACTTTTATCATGTTTTGCTTTATTTGGGATAATATGAAGAAAAGAGAAAGTAATGTAGTGGGGAGACATATTGTTGGAATCTATTCTATTATGATCTAACATACAAAACCTACTCTCTCAAGTTCCTTTCGCTTTGTCCCACTGTTATATTGCAATTTGTTTCCAAGTGAAAAGCAGAGACCTGACTTTTGAGTTAAGATATGGAAGTCGTTTTACTCCTAGCTAGTATGTCTGGTGTGGTAACAAATCGCTTCCAGTGTTCTAAATTCTGTCGTATTACTACTACTATGTCTGGTTTGGTAACAAATTGCTTTCAGTGTTCTAAATTCTCATAGTTTGAACTATTATCTTCTTTTCTTCAATTTTGATTGTTATATAGTAAGGATTACTACAAGTGGAAAAAGTGGTCATCAAAGATGCTTGCATGATCAAGTAGTTAGCTAGGAATTCAATTCTGAAACCTGTCTTCCACGTACTATATAGAGACACAGATGTTGTACCTAAAAGCACATATCAAGAATTCAACCATGGATTCAATCTGTGATGAAGTAGTCCACGATTTCCAAGGCTTCTTCAAGGTATACAAAGATGGTAGAATGGAGAGGTACCCGAGCCCCGCCAATAATGTGTCCTCAGGATTGGACTCCAAGACTGGTGTACAAACCAAAGACATTCTGCTCTCGCCTGAAACTGGAGTCAAGGCCCGTACCTTTGTCCCAAAACTTAACACCCCTCATCGGAAACTTCCACTCCTTGTCCACTACCACGGCGGTGGCTTCTCCATCGGCTCGCCTTTCATCGCTTCATCGACCAACTTTCTCACTTGTATGGCCTACGAAGCCTATGTCATTGTCATCTCAATTAACTACAGGTTAGCCCCTGAGCATCTTCTACCAATTGCTTACAACGATTCATGGGCTGCATTGCAATGGATTGCCAAACACTCTAAAGGGTCAGGACCAGAGCCTCTCCTTAACAACCACGTTGACTTTCAGAGGGTTTTTCTCGCTGGAGATAGTGCCGGAGCAACCATAGTCAATTACGTAGCAATACAAGCAGGGGTCAACGCATTGCCTGGTGTGGACATCGTAGGTCTGCTTATGGTTCATCCATACTTTGGAGATCCTCAGGAAGAGAACATAATGTACAAGATCATGAGTCCTGAAAGTTTAGGTCCTGATAAAGACCCTCAACTGAATCCTGCAGTGGATCCAAATCTGTCGAAAATGGGGTGTAAGAAGGTGCTGGTTTGTGTTGCAGAAAATGATGGTCTGAGAGGTAGAGGTGAGACATATTACAAGACATTGCTAGAGAGTGGTTGGGGTGGGCAAGTTGAATTTCATGAGACTAAAGGCGAAGATCATTGTTTTCACTTGGTGAAAAGCAAAGACGAGAACGATGACCTTATCAAGAAGCTTGTTAGCTTCATCGTTAGAGAGAACTAATGTCTTGTATTTGCAAAACAGTAGTGCTTATGCTTCTTTTAATGGTGTATTCCCCCATGTTCTCCTCTAAACCAGAAAGAAAATCCCCATATTGTGTACTGATAATCTTATCATTACTGAACAGACTTTATGAAGTGTATTTAGGAAATATGAAACCATGAATAATCCGCTTACCATTACACGAACAAGCTTCAAATATTTTCAATGTCTACTGAAGATTCCAAGATAATCATGAGGTCCCAGGCTCCTTCAGGGTAGACAAAAGCGGAACTATGAAAACAAGTTCCCTTAATTTCAATTTTTAAGAGGAAAAATTATCACTTTTGGAGATTGAAAATGAATATTATGGTCAAGTCTCAAGAATTATGGGACTTAGTGGAAAACAGGTTCGAAGACACAAATTCATTCTAGCCCAATCAACAGCTAAAGGAGACTCACAAGAGAGACAAGAAGGCTCTGTTTCTCATCCAACAAGCCCTTGGTGATTAGATATTTCCCTTAATTACAACATCTTCTACTTGTAATCAGGCATAGAAGATTTTAAAGCAAGAGTATATGAGTGATAAAAAGGTAATTGATATAATATCGTAAACTCTTCAATGTGATTTTGAGACATTAATCATAAAAAGAATCAAACTATGTAAGCTTTCATGTCTAATGTGTCTGCTCTTGTAAATCATGAATGCTATGGTGAGGATATTATTAGTAGTGAGATAGTTGTGAGTGAAGTCTCGAGAAGTTTAACCTCAAATTCTGAACATATATGGTTGCTACCAATAAAGAGTGTAAGGACCTATTTGTTTATTCTTTTGATGAATTATCGAGTTCTTTGTTGGCTCATGAACATAGGCTAAATAGGTCCTGAGAAGAATGGGGAAAGGGCATTTTAGGTGAAAAGAGAGTCTTCCTCTAAGGGGAAGATAGATAATTCAGGAGGCTGTCGACAGGACAGAGGCATACAGTTGTTTTGTATGCCTCTGACTAATTTTACCATGAGGATGTTGCGGATGCTCAGGTTTGACAGAAGGTCATAATGAGAAGATGTCAATTATATAGAAAATCAAACTTGAGAGTTGGTTGATCTTCCACAAGGGAAAGTCTCATACTGATGGTACCATTCAGAAACACAAAACTTATTTGATTACCAAGGGGTATTTACAATAGCAAGGTGTCAAGTATGATGAAATACTTTCACAAATGGCTCGATTTTGAAACGGTGAGAACTTTTTTAGCTTTAGTTGCACAATTAGAATTGTCAGTGTACCAGTATGATTTTAAATTCAATTTTTTGAATTGGAAGCTAGAAGAAGAGATGGATGTTTCTCAGCATGAAGGGTTTTGATAGTAGTGATAATAACAAAAATATCAAGTTAAAGAACCCATGATCTTGGTATAATAAGAATGATTCATATTTCTTGAAAAATGAATTTAAAAAGAGCAAAAATGCACTAAATCTTTATGTAAAAACTAATGTCTTAGTAATATTCTTTATTTTAATGACATGATATACGGGGCCTTACGAGTTTATTGTTGTTTAATTAAGTCTTCCATAATGAAAAATTTTAAGATGTTGAATTTGGGTTTATTACATTATTTTCTTTGACTTGAGGTGAACTAATGTGCTAATGTAATTTTTATTTCCCAACATAAATATGCTGCCAATTTATTGAAGAGTTTCAATATGTTAAAATTGTAAAACAACTTTAATTCCCATGAATGTCAACGAGCCAGTTATTGCTAATGATGGCTCTCGTTTAGCTAGTGCAAAGTACTTAATATATATGGTCGGAGGTTTGATCTACTTTTCCTATACGAGGTCGGATATTACATTCTCTATCAGTTTGGTTTCAAGAGTCAAGCATAATCCATCAATGCATCGTTGGGGTAGCAAAGAGAATTTTTTGTAATTGAAAAAATTACGAAGAATGTAGTGGTTTCGTAAAATCTCCAATTTCACTGCAGTTATTTCTAACACCAATCTGAAACTAAAAAAATTAAATGCACAGGCATAAATTAACACTAAAATTTGGTAATGTTGTTCGCTATATTTTGCCTACGTCTGTAAGATCCTTATTCAGCTTAATTAATTTCACTTGTGATACAATAGTGGTTTTACTCAAGACATTACCGACCCACTCACCCTACTCTTGACATTGTTCCTCGTCTTCGCTACCCATGAAAGTAAATCACACCCAACAGTACGACCGCCTTGTACTAACCACAACAGAGGAGTTTCGCAATAATGTTTAATGATAACGATACGAAATAAACAATTTAAGTGATTAAACAATAACTAACATAAACAAAGGCAATATTTGAGATCAAAAGCAACTTCCTTAAATATGTCGCTTCATCAATAAAAAAATAGGAAGTTGTCAACTAAGAAATCTGCTGTGAATATTCAATATAGTCACTGAAACATCCCATGCACAGCAGCTGCAAAACATCTTAAATCAACAAATGATTCATCACCGAAACGTTAACCCTATAGAGCTACAACAACCGCGATAACTACTGAAGTTTTTCACATAAAACCAACAACAAAGATAGTGGCTACAAAGTCTCAAAAACTTTTGAAATTTTCACACACCAACACCAAAACGACAGTCACAAAATTACCAAAGACCGCCATCAGTTGTCGTTCAACAATAGAAAAAAATGCAGCTGTCCATCAACACTTATTCACTTACGTCACCCAATCAACAGAAAACGTAGCAACAAAATGAATTAATTATTAACGTAAAATTAACTATAAAATCCCCAAAGACCACTCTCAATTTTCGTTGAAGAATAAAAATAATATCAGCTTAATCACAAAAAAGACCAACAGAAAGACCACAACTACACACTAATCCAATCAACAACTCAACCAAAGAAAAATACACCACCAATAACATAGCCTGGGTTTGTGATCTACCTGAAAAATCCAGCTACAAAACTATCCCATCAATGATGACTTCACATAAGAGAAACACATCACACGTAAGATAAACCCAGGGTATGTAATTAGCAAGGAAAAGTTGCAACAGATACGTGATACACCTGTAAGTTTATAGCAGCAAGAGTTACATGATACACCTATAAGTTTGCAATAGCAAGAGTTGTTTTTGAACACAAACATTTATTGAGCCTTATCAGAAATCACTTCAAAAATACTAGCTAACAAGTCGTCCAACATCTATCATTTTTTCTTTGCACAAACGACGACAATCAACCCACTATCCATATGAATCTCAGCCACATTGCAGCTACCCTTATCAATTCAAACTTGATAGTCACTATCCCAAAATAGATTATATATTTAAATCCCATCTTAATTATAATTTTAAGTTAATCAACATTATCTTGAAAATTCAATTAAAAACTAATGCCAAAATTAATAGTAAGATACCTAACATGTATCTTATCAGTTATGTTGCTGGAACTATCAATTTTGGAATTTGGTACTCAAAAGTGTTAGATTTTAGATTATACGACTTTAATGATAATAATTGAGCGTGTTGTTTCAATGATAGAAGAGATGATTCAAGTTATATTTTCTCCCTTGGTTTGGGTGTTGTTTCATGGAGTTTAAAAAAGTAAGAGAAGATAGTTTTGTCATCTTCGAAAGCTGAATACATTATTGCATCGTCATCAGTCTGTGAAATAGTTTAACTAAGGAGATTGTTAGCTAATTTTGGCTACAATAGAAAACCTCAATTCAAGCATTATATGATAACAAAGCAATGATTGATAAGTAAAGAATCCAACTTGTCATAGTAGAACCAAGCATATAGACATCGCTATCATTTTATTTGAAATTTGATAATAGAAAGATCAAGCACAATAAAATTTTGTGGAACAAATGAGCAAGTTACGAATATTCTTACGAAGTCACCTACCAAATATGAGTACTTTATTATAAAAATGAAAGTTACAAATTTTGAAGTAAGGGGGAGTATTGAACATTAGTGATTCAAAATTTTATCATTTTAGTTCTATTTTTATTTTTTATTTTTTATTTTTCAGTAAGTATTTATTATTAAGTTACTCATTATCTGAATTAACTAGTATGTATTTTAGTCTAAGTTTTTTCTATTGAAATTGGAAATGTTATTAGGACATGTTTTACCAATTTTCTAGTTTTAGTTATTGACTTTTAATGTATTCTATTAAACTGTAAACCTATTCTGTTCTTTGGTTTCAGCTCTTTGTCAAATACTTGGCTCTTGTTTGCTACACTGCTCTGCTTGAGGTCACCTATGAGAGTGTTAGAAGTGAAATCGATAACACTTCTTGGTTCTTCTAGATACAACAGTAGCTATCAAACTCATTTATTATGGTCGTCAAGTGCTAGTTGTAACGTTCATTTATTATGGTTGCATTTTAGTTGTCTTTGGGTTGTTAAAGTCGATGAATAAACTGACTTTAATGGCTATAAAAAGACACTTGCATGGGTCATTTTTATAAGTGAAAAAAAAGGTGAAAAAAGCAGAGAGAGAAAAATAAAATAGAGGGAAAGGTAAAGCTGCAGCTCGTTGTTATATTATCAATATAAATATAAATTGTTGTTTGATTTTTTTAGTAGTTGGTCTACTACATTTCCAACAAGTGGTTTCAAAGCCAGGTTCGTGATTACGTTTCAAGGATGTGAAAAATGGCCAATATGATTCAGCCTCAAATTCTAAAATTAACAAAGACAATATACAAAAACTAGAGCATCTAAATGAAAGTACTGCTTGGATCACAAGATGTGTGGGAGATTGTTGAAGAGGGCTACACTGAGCCCGAAGATGCAACCACTGAAACATCTTTATCAAATGCACAAAGGACATCACTTAAGGAATCACGTAAAAAGGAGAAGAAGGCTTTGTTTTTCATCTTTCAAGGAGTTGACCAATCAACATTTGAAAAAATATCATATATAAAAACATCAAAAGATGCATGGGAAACTTTGCATAAATCTCTTCAAGGAGTCGAAAAAGCTAAAAAGATAAAGATTTAATCTTTTAGAGCTGAATTTGAAACATTAAAAATGTAGAGTTCCGAAAAAATTAGTGACTATGTTACTCATCTGAAAACGACGACGAACGAGATGAAAAGAAATGGAGAAGCTTTTAACAATGTTATAGTAATGGAAAAACTCTTAAGTTCATTGATAAGAAAATTTGATTATGCCATCCCTACCATTGAAGAATCAAAGGATTTGTCATAAATGAGCTTATGGGCTCTCTTTAAGCTTATGAGCTAATAATGATCCAAAATGAAAATATTGATGATTTGGAAAATGATTTACAAAGCATGTTATTTATTGGTGGCAATCAAACTAGCTGCAATTACCAACGAGGCAGAGGAAATTGAGGTAGCTACAGAGGTACCTATAGAAGTGGACGTGGTGGACGAGGACATGGTAGGAACTCTTTTGAAAGAAGCCAAACAAATGAAGGATATCAAATATATGGTTGGGGTCCAGGATTCCAAAATTGAGGAAGAGACGGTTTTCAACAGCGAGGAAATAAATCACAAGTGCAATGTTATAACAGTAACAAGTATGGTCATTTTAGTTAGAAGTGCAGATCATCCCCTAAGAGGGAGGAAACAAATCATTTTTTAGCAACATAAGATAAAGAATATGAATATGTTATTTTCTTAACATATAAAGGAAATGAAGAATGCAAGAAACATATTTGGTATCTTGATACCGTTACTAGTAACCACGTGTAGGCGAAATGAGTTGTTTACAAATTTGGATGAGAATATCTAAGGAGAAGTTACTTTTCGTGACTCATAAAAAATTCCAGTTAAAGGTAATGATAAGCTTATGATTACCTTAAAAATAGAGATAAGAGGTATATATATGATGTTTATTATATACCTATGTTAATAAGAAATATTATTAGCCTTAGTTAACTCTTAGAAAAAGGGTACAACATGCACTTAAAGGATTGCTCTCTTGTCATCAACAAAGGTGGATAATTAATTGCTAAAGTTGAAATGATAAGGAATTGTCTTTTTCATACTTGATATTCAGTCAGCAGAAATACTGAAGTGCATGAAGTCTATCATTAAAGATGAATCATGGTTATGACATTTAAGATTTGGTCATCTTGGTTTTACTGGCCTACAATTGCTATCAAAAGCAAAGATTATGTGAAGCATGCATCAAAGGAAAACAACATAGGCAAAGTTTTAAAGTTGGAAAATCATAGAGAGTTAAAAGATCGTTGGAGATTTTTCACTCAGATATAGCTGGATCATTTGATATACCATCACTTAATGGAAATAGGTATTATATTACCTTTATTGATGACTTCAGAAAAAGTTAAGTGTATATTCTTAAAGAAAAAATAAGAAGCCCACGATAAATTTAAGGAGTTCAAAACAATGGCATAAAAACAAAGTGGGCAGTATTTAAAGATACTTAGATCTGATAAAGGAAGAGAGTACACGTCAAAGTTGTTCAAAACATTGTGCAAAGAGCATGGAATTGTTCATCAGTTGACAACTTCATATACACCACAACAAAATGGCACGCAAAAAGAAATAATCACACGATTTTTGATATGGCCAGAAGCATGGTGAAAGAAAAGAACTTACTGGGAACTTTCTGGGTTGAAGTTGTTCTATATGTTATTTATTTGTTATATCGGTGTCCAATAAAAGGTGTAAAATTCAAAACCCCAAATGAAGCATAGAGTGGCAGTAAGCCAACAATTGGACATCTCAGGATTTTTGGGTGCATTGCATATGCCCGTATTCCTGATCAAAGAAAAGTTTAGCATGCAAAGTCAGGTTTGAGAGGGAGTGTCAAAAGTCAAACCCGATAACACTTCTTGGTTCTTCTAGATACAATAGTAGCTGTCAAACTCATTTGTTATGACTATCGTGTGTTAGTTATAACGTTAATTTATTATGGTTTTGTTTTAATTATCTTTGGGCCACTAAAGTTGGTGAATAAACGAGTTGGCTATAAAAAGACCCTTGCTTGGAATTGTTCATCAGTTGACAACTTCATATACAGCACAACAAAATGGCATCACAAAAAGAAAAAAATTGCACGATTTTTGATATGACGAGAAGCATGGTGAAAGGAAAGCACTTACCGGGAACTTTCTAGGTTGAAGTTGTTCTATGTGCTGTTTATTTGCTCTATCGGTGTCCAATAAAAGGTGTAAAATTCAAAACACCAAATGAAGCATAAAGTGATAGTAAGCCAACACTTTGACATCTCAAGATTTTTAGGTGCATTGCATATGCCCATATTCTTGATCAAAAAAGAAAGAATTTAGATTACAAAGGTGAAAAATGCATATTTATTGGTTATAAAAAGAGGAGTACGACATATAGATTGTACAATCCTTTGATTAAGAAGGTGATCATCTCATGAGACGTTGAATTCGATGAAGTAGATTATTGGAAATGCAATAAAGACTATAAGAAAGTTTAAGGATTATTTTTGGACGATGATAAAGATGATGACTCCAACACACAAGATGACAAGGAGATGAACCGACTCCTCTACAGAACTCTACTTTAACAACTCCTACATCAACACCATCAACTTCATCACATAGTAGCAGTACAGTAGCGATTCAGAAGGAGCACCTATAAAAATGTAGAGTCTACGTGATATCTATGATGCCACAGAATAGGTACACACATCATTTGATTACTCATTGTTTTGTTTAATGGCAGAGTGTGATCCATTAACATATGAAGAGGCTATATAAAAAGTGGGAAAATCCATTAATGAAGAAATTTATACGATCAATAGAAATGACAGATGAAAACTAACTAATCTTCCGAAAGTACACGAGGCAATAGGAGTTAAGTGGGTCTATAAGACAAAGATTAATCAAAAACGAAAGGTTGAAAAATACAAGGCAAAATTAGTCGCTAAAGGCTATAAGCAGAGAAAAGGACTTGACTATGACGAAGTGTTTGCTCCAGTTGCAAGAATTGATTATATTAGACTTCTTACAGAACTGACAGCATAAAATAGATGGAAGATTTATCATATGGATATGAAATCAACTTTCTTAAATGGATATTAGAAGAAGAAGTTTAAATTGAGCAACCACCGGGATACATTAAAAAAAGATAGGAAGACAAAGTCTATCGTTTCAAGAAAGCACTTTGTGGATTAAAGCAAGCTCTATGTGCTTGGAAAATGAGAATAGATGAGTACTTTCAAAAGAATGGTTTTGCAAAAAGCCCACATGAGCATGTCTTATTCACGAAGAAAAATCAAGATGGTGACATCATGATTGTGTCTCTGTATGTGGATGATATGATCTTCAAGAGAAATGATCCGAGTATATTTAGTGATTTTAAGAAAGCTATGACTAAAGAATTCGAAATGACAGATATTGATGAAATGTCATACTTTCTTGGAATTGAGATAAAACAAATGGGAGATGGAATATTTATATTGCAGAAGAAGTATGCGGAACAAATTTTAAACAAGTTTAGAATGAAGGATTGGAAGTCAATGGCTACGCCAGTAGAAACAGGTGTAAGATTGAGGACGGATTCAAATATAGAATCGATAAACCTGACATTGTTTAAAAGTGTAGTCGAAACTCTAAGGGATATGACTTTCATATGCCCAGATATTATGTATGTAGTTGGATTGGTCAGTAGATATATGGAGAAGCCAAAGGAAGATCACTTCATTGCAACAAAAAGAATTTTGAGATATGTTAAAGGTATAATAAATAATGGTCTATTTTATACATATTCTCAAGATTTAAAGTTGATTGGTTATTCAGATAGTGATTATTGTAGAGACTGAGATGATTGAAAGAGCACCTCTGAATATGCATTTCACATTGAATCAGCAATATTTTCATGGTCATCAAAAAAGCAACAAATAGTTTGTCTCTCTACGTGTGAAGCTGAGTATAATATCGCAGTAGCAGCATGTACATGTCAACCAATATGGTTGAAGAATATTTTGAGTGGGTCATATCATCCGCAAGAAGGTCGAGTATAACATACATTGACAATAAATTTGCTATATTACTTGCAAAAAATCTAGTGTCACATAACTGAAGCAAACATATTGACACGAAATATCATTTTATTTTAGAGTAAGTGAAAGAAAAAACTACAGTAGAGCTTATTCATTGCAAAACTGAAAGATCAACTTACGGATATTTTTACAAAGCTGTTAAAGACTGATGTATTTCACAAACTCAAAGAAAAGTTTAGCATGCAAAGTCAGGTTTGAGTGGTAGTGTCAAAAGTCAAACCCAATAACACTTCTTAGTTTTTTTTTTTTGTTAGCTCACGAGGTGTCTTAAGAAGATCCCAATTATGGGAAGGCACCTTTAAGCCATCCACACCTAAACTAATCCCCGCTCGCACCGAGTTAGCCCGTCAAAAATAAAATGCTAGTCGAATAGGTCTCTCTATTCTCAAGACTCGAATTCGAGACCTCTGATTAAAGAGTAAGAGTGTTGATGCACTAAGACCAACCATAACTGTCAAACTCATTTGTTACGACTCTCGTGTGCTAGTTGTAACGTTAATTTATTATGTCTGTGTTTTAGTTGTCTCTGGCTGTTAAAGTTGGCGAATAAACCGAGATGGCTATAAAAAGACCCTTGCATGGGTTATGTCTGTAAGTGAAAAAAACAGTGAAAAAAGCAGAGAGAGAGAAAATAATCGAGAGGGAAAGGTAGAGCTGCAGGTTGTTATATTATCAATGTATATGTATATATTGTTGTTTGATTATTTTAGTAGTTGGTCTACTACGTTTCCAACAGAGAGTCCATCATGCGTCTAACATTCTTGGTGTGAACTAAAGATAATCATTTGGTTTGAAGAGGTAGATATGCAAAAAAACTTTAATTCCTTTTGTTTTTGAGTAATCAAAGTAATCACACTCCTGCAGATTAATCAATGGAAAATAAAGTGCTTTTGTTTGACTGGTAGCTACAACTATAAAAAGAGTGATATATATGGGTCTCAACTCCTCCGCCAGATATTATTGATCTGAATTTGATTTGCAAGTGAAGAACTAATACAAAGTTGAAACTCTCAGTGATTGATGATGTTCCATTAAAACAGTTATGTTCTGTGAAGTTGTTACCGATTTCAGGTTTTCTCTTGGTTAAATGGCATCGCCGGAAAGTGACGTTGTTGCCGAGTTCAGGTTCTTCCGGGCATACAAAGACGGTCATGTGGAGCTAAAACGACCACCCTGCCAGAAAATCCCGCCGTCAAACGACCCCATCACCGGCGTTCAGTCAAAGGATCTGATCATCTCAACCGAACCCCAAGTCTCTGCCAGGCTTTACTTACCAACTCAACAATTCCTGCCCAGAAGCTCCCCATCTTACTCTACGTGCACGGTGGTGGCTTTTGCATGCAATCTGCGTTCGCTCCAATGTTCCATGATTTCTGCACCAAAGTTGCTTCAGAAGCTCAAGTCATTGTCGTATCGGTCGAGTACGGTCTCTTCCCGACCCGGCCCATACCGGCATGCTACGAGGACTCGTGGACGGCCCTCCGGTGGGTGGCTACTCACGTCAAGGGAGATGGTCCTGAACCATGGCTGAAAGACCATGTAGATTACAACAAAGTTTTTATTGGTGGAGATAGCGCAGGAGGTAACATAACGCATACACTTGCGGTTCGGGTAGGGTCAACGGGTCTAGCCGGAGTCAGGGTTGTTGGGGTGGTCTTGGTACATCCATATTTTGGTGGTACTGAAGATGATAAAATGTGGATGTTCATGTGCCCGACAAATGGCGGGTTGGATGACCCAAGAATGAACCCAGGAATGGAGGACTTGGGCAAGCTAGGGTGTGAGAGGATGCTGATATTTGTGGCAGAGAAAGATCATTTGAACGTGGTGGGTAAGAGCTATTATGAGAAGGTTAAGAAAATCACATAAGCAACAATTAAGCTAAAAAATGCATAAAAGCTAGTATTAAACTAAGATCCCCACCC
>JAOTAY010000190.1:38472366-38479302 GCA_025629805.1 Erythroxylum baracoense | reverse complement strand
AACTTTTACAGGAAGTGAGGTTGAGAGATAATGTCAAGGGTTGAATGGTGTCGGCTCAGTAAAGCCTTGAGTAAATCTAACATATTTCGGTGAAAGAATTAATCTGAGTGAGGGCCCCGTAGATTTAGGTAAGGTGTGTTGAACTGCGTTACCAAATTTTTGGTGCTTTTTATTATTTCATTTTGACTACTTTTGTTTTCGTTTGTGCTAGAGACGTCCACCATAAAAATTGGAAAGTTTGCGAAACTATTTAGCACTTTCGATTTTTCAGTACGGATTGAAGCAATCTCTAAGGCAGTGGTACAAGTGATTTGACAAGTTTATAATGGGGCAAAAGTACACAAGAAGCAACTACGATCACTGTATGTATTTGCGTAAGCTACAAGATGGATCCTACATATATCTTCTCCTGTATGTTGTTGATATGCTAATAGCTTCAATGAATCAAAGAGAAATTGAGAGATTGGAGATTCAGTTGAATCAGGAGTTTGAAATAAAAGAACTGAGTTAAGCCAAGAAAATTCTTGATATGGAGATAAGTAGAGACAGAAAGTTGGGAAGACTGTGTTTGATTAAAAAAATATTTGAAAAAAGTACTGCAATGTTTTGGCTTGAATGAAAAGTCAAAGCCTATCAGTACTCCGTTCACTCCTCATTTTAAGCTCAGTGCATCTTTGTCTCCAAAAAATGATGCAGAACGAGAGTACATGACTAAAGTACCGTATATAAATGCGGTTGGTTATTTGATAAATGCGATGATGTGTACAAGGACTGATATTTCACGAGCAGTAGGAATCATGAGTAGGTATATGAATGATTTAGGAAAGGAATATTGACAAGTTGTGAAATGGATTTTACGGTACATTCTGAACACTATAGATGATAGTTTGGTATTTCAACAGGATAAGCAAAACAGTCAATGTGTAGTTGGATATGTGATTCTGACTATGTCAATGATTTGGACAGGTATCTAGTCGACTGCTGACTATGTGTTTATTCTTGTAAAGGCACTCTAACCCACCTCTTGTTGGAAACAAGAAAGGCCATAAGTTATCCATTCTTTCCTTCATCTTCATATCCTTCCATGACTCGCTACCAATTGGATCTTTGCCCCAGAAGTATGTATGTATAAGAGCAATCCCTTTCAGGTTAATACCAAACAGGTTTTCATGACTATACCTCATGCCCATGTTGCATGCTATGTTACCGCCGGCGCTATCTCCGGCAAAGAACACTGTGTCGAAATCAGCATAAGAGTTGAGCCACTCCTCAGGGCCATTTCCATTAGCATGAGAAGCAACCCAATTGATGGCAATCCAACCATCGTTGTATGCCGCAGGAAGACGATGTTCTGGGGCTAACCTATACTCGACAGAGACCAAAAGTACGTTAGCTGCTTGAACCAAGGTGTTCAGGTAGTTGTGGTAGAAAGGAGAAAAGGGGCTTCCTGCGCAAAAGGCACCGCTATGAAAGTAAACTAAGACATTGAGTTTGGGGTCAGGATTCGTAACGGTATGTTTTGGGAGGTAAAGGCTGTGTTTGAATGACAGCTGATCAGCCAATTTTTGACTGATTGATTAAAATCAGTTATTTGACTTAGTCAAACAGCTGATAATTTTGTTTAGTAGTTGGCTAGTTGGGTTGGCTGATTCAACCCAACCAGCCAAAATCTAAAAAGCTACCCCTACTCAGCTTTTGGGATAATCAGCTGATTACCTCAAACCTAAAATACCAAAATACCCCAACAATGTTTACTTCTCAAACTCACTTTTATGCATAAAAATAATAAAAACACATAATGTTGTGATTTGTTAATTTGGAGAAAATAGTGTTATAGATATCATCGTTTTTTATTCTTTTATTTCTTTTTTGTTGATTATTATTATTATTAGTATTATTATTGTTATTATTATTATTATTATTATTATTATTATTATTATTATTATTATTATTATTATTATTATTATTATTATTATTATTATATGTTCTATGTTTTTTGTTAGAGTTATAAACTTAATTTTTGTAGAATTTAATATCTAAAATCTAAATTTCTATAAGAATATTCAACGAAATACTAAGATATATAATATTCATACCATTATTTTTTTTAAAGTCACGTCCTCATAAGTCATTTTATACATAAACAGCTAATACTGAACAGCTAATTTTACCCAACATCAATTGACAAACAGCTAATACAATCAACTGGTCAAATCAGCTAATAGAATCAACTATTAGTTAATAGCTGATAAAATCAGCTAACAGCTAATGCAATCAGCTGATTGCCAAACAGGACCAAAGTCTTGAAGACAGATTCAGCTCTGGTTAATAGACAACATCTTTCGACCAAACATTATCCTCAGGGTCTAGGGAAGGAGGCACTCTTTGGGTTGCTTTTCTTTTTATACTACCATCTTTGTATATCTGGAAAGCGGGCGAGAAATCAAGTAAAATTCAGAGTCGGACATTTTTCATAAGCTGTGGAGAAGATGATCGGCTACCGACTAGTATTCGTGTGATGAATGAAAAAGTAGAATGTCTATTTCAATGATACCAACTACGTAGCTACATGTTCTTCAAGAATGACTGAAGGGGTAGGTGGGTAGCTACCAAAACATTGACTTAATTTACACTGATCGAACTCTCGTTTAAAGTCACATTTAATTCGCGTTGAATTGCAAGTACCGTTGCAAGATGGAGTTGCCAATTCAAATAAATGGTTCAAACGGGATATTACGACTTAAATCCAGTTGACTGTCATCCTTACACCTTCCTATTATCAGCATAATAGTAAGAACATCCTCTGGACATCAGGCAGATTAGGAAGTTCTAATGCTAAATCATCACAGCTTTTACTCTTTAGGTTAAATTTGAAGATAGCCTTATTTGTGAGGGAAAAAGTTAATATTGAACCTCAATATGTACACCATAATACAAAATAGAATTTACCCTTTCGAAACATTCAAATTAAACCATAGATAGATCTTAAATAAATGAAAATTTTAATAAGATTAATTTTATAGTAAGTCATAATGTCACATGAAAAGCAAACTCTAGTAAGTTTCATTGTCATCTAACATATAAGACTTATTTTTTGATTAATTTTAAAAAATTAATGATGTCAAATTAGAATTCACTTTTTATTTAAAAAATATATAAATAATATTATTTCGGTATTAACATGACATTTAACTTACGGAACAGATAATTAATCATATCAAATTTTTTATTGATTTTGAGCTTGTTTTGATCATTTTGAAAGTAATATATTTTAATTTAAATATTTTAAAATGTTAAAGTTAAAAGTTATATTCTAATGTCATGGCCCCATTTCCGACGCAAACATGTGTAGAAGACAATACAACTGGCTGGAGTTAGTATTATTGTAGCTTTGTTAGGACGGAGAGTTTGAATGACAGTGAGTTCGAGTTTAGACTGATTCGAACTGGACAGTGACTGAGCATTTGAAATTCAAGCCCGGCTCCCAAGTCCTGCCGAAATGTCAAACTCTAATGAAGAGCAATGCTGTAAAATTGCCGATCAGATTTTGTTTCATTTACTCAGTTAAATTTTGTTCTATTTATTCTTATCTGTATATTTATATAGATTTATATAAATATATAAATAAAATTTAATAACATATGATAAAAATATCATAACCGATATAAAAGATCTGATTCTATAAAACTGAAATTCTCAAATTAATTTTAAAGTAGGCAACAAGGTAGGTCTGAATTGTCATTCTTATATGAGCCATGCTTAAATTTGGACTGTCTAAGTATGACCTGCTAGTTAGAAACAAAATTATATAATTCTATAAAAAATAATATTATTTTATTAAAAATAATGTTATTTTTATTTTTAATTTAAAAAAAAATTCAAGTTGAGGTGAGTCAGATTCAAATTGAGCTGCCTCGAGCTAGATCGAGCTCAGAGCTCGGCATACTATCATCCCTATCTTTATAATAAAATGAGTCTTTTGAAAGATAACTCTGTTTAAAGACTTTATTAAAATAACAAATTATAATTTACATGCTTTTTTAAAAAGATTTTTTTTCAGTATACAAATTTACATGTTTTATATTAAAAGATTAAAGATTTTATCAAAAATAACAAATTATAATTTAAAATAATATTTAACAAATAATCAACATAATTTTGTCAATTAAAATCATGTTAACTCAAAAGTTATTTAAATGATTTCTCTAATATAACAATACGTCTCAAGATCAATAATTAAAAAATCCAACCTCATTTGACCAACTCAACCCAAATTTCAAACTTTCAAATTCGCTTTATTTTAATAACTTTTTTATTAAAATTTGATTAATGTATTAATTAATCGGTTAATTTTTATGAATTAATAAAATTTTATAAACAAAAATTAATCATAATTTATTTTTTTTAATTACACTTTAAATTATTCGGTAGTTAAAGACAATCACTTTTAATTGTATTTTAAAATTTTTAATTTTATTCAATATTTAACTGATTTTAATATAGTAATTACTTTTAATATAGTAATTATTAATTATTACTAAAATCATTATAATGCTCTACTAAAAATTTATTCCTCCTTTTCCGCGACAAAATATAAGTTAGCATAAACATTTGAGGACCGTACAGAAAAAGAGAGAAAAAAAGGAAAGGGCAGAATAATAAGCTGTGATTCAGGGGCTATCTTGGTGATTCAAGAACGAAACAAGCTTTTCAAGCATAGCCTTTGAGTTCTCAGAATCGTAATCCTCCAAATGGAAACAATGACCTTCACCTTGAGACTCCATAATCTCCACAGTTCCTCCCCAACTACTCTTCCTCAACTCCTCATAGTACAACCGTTCTCTCTCTTTCACCATGAACCAGTCCTCTTCTGCAACAAAAATAAGCACCCTGGAACAACCAAGACTAGCCAAGTTTGGATCAGCTACAGGATTGATGAAAGGGTCGTCTAACCCACTTGTTGTAGGAAACAAGAAAGGCCATAGCTTATCCAGCTTTTCCTTTGTTTTCATATCCTTACAAGGCTCTTTACCAATAGGATCTTTGCCCCAGAAATATGCATGTACGAGAGCAATCCCTTTCAGGTTGATACCAACAAGTTTTTCCTGACTATATCGCCTGCCCATGTTGTATGCTATGTTACCACCGGCACTTTCTCCGGCAAAAAACACGTTGTCGAAGTCAGCATAAGAGTTAAGCCACTCCTCCGGACCATTTCCATCAGCATGAGAAGCAACCCATTTGAGGGCAGTCCAGCAATCATCGTAAGCCGCAGGAAGAGGATGTTCCGGGGCTAATCTATACTGGACGTTGACGATGACGACATTAGCTGCCTTAGCCACGGTGTTCTGGTACTTGTGTTGGATAGGACTGAAGGGACTTCCAACGCAAAAGCCACCACCATGAAAGGAAACTAGGAGAGGAAGTTTATGGCCAGGAAGCGCATGTTTTGGGAGGTAAAGTCTTAAAGATAGATTTGCTTCTGGTGAGTATACAACATCTTTTGATCTGACGTCCTCCTTAGGGTCTAAAGAAGGAGGCACTACTTGTTCTGGTGATCTGTTGATACGACCATCTTTGTATAATTGAAAATGAGGGGAGAAATCTAAGTAAATATCTGAGTTGGACATGGTTAAGAAGATTTAGAGAAGATGATAGTCGTTGTTGCAACGAAGACAAGAAGATTAGTTGCAAATTTATAAAGCTGAATGATGAGTTTACAGCTGAACTTAAGAAGTAAAAAAAAGGAACTTTTAGTGAGCTTTTATATTTAATTAAAAGTATCATTTTTTATAAATAAAATTTAATAATTAGTGATAATATAATTAATTATGTAAGATATATAAAACATAGCCGCCCTAACTACTACAGAGTTTTTTCAATAAAAAAAGTTGCTCGACTGTTTGCCATTGACGGTGACCTAAAGAAATGATTTGAAATTGATAACTAAATTGTAATTGAAATCGACCTTGCAATGATCTTAATGGGAATTACATACTTATGCTTTATAAGAATTATATAATTGTACTAAACTACCCATTTCCATATCAAACTCTTTGACAAAATAATTTACCCATATTCTAATATATTTCAACATATCTAAACTAGATTTCATACATAGCTTTCATGTATTTATATATAATTCACAATAAAATCCTGTAAGATCCTTCACTTCTTTACGTGTATATGTCATAACTAAAAATAAAATAAAAATTTGTAATATATCCACTTCCAAATCTTTTGAAATTTTCTATGTGACTCTTGTTTTGTAGTAGAATCACCACATCTTTCTTTTAATCCTCTTTAAAACCTACGTACGGAAAGAAAATTCACACGCTAAGCTATAGGCTTAGTACTGTTCAAGCAATTTCATTTTTCATTCAATTCAATTCATTCAACCATAACATGCATAATATATAATATTTTTCAAATATAAATATCTTCATTTATAAATAGGCATTTAAAATCAAATTATGAAATATAAGCATGTATCTATTATAATAATTTATATCTAATTACACGATAGTGAATAAGTTGCACAATTTAATTTACAATTAATTACTATTTTCATTTAAAGTTCCTTAATCATTTGTCATGCATATGCATATATATTGTAATTGCCCCAAAGTAAAATCCAAATGGATTGTATTGCCTAGCCGGATAAGTGGAATTTTAAAATACAGGATAGGGCTCTCGGAACCATACAATCTTTTCTTTTTTTTATTTACATATTGAGACTAAGCTCTTTCAGCAAAGCAGTTCATAACATAAATCAAATATCTTACGCCAAAACTGAGATCTTAGAGTCATACAGTTTGGTAACGTATATTATGACGCAGTACTACTAACTCTATAATTGTCATGCCAACCTTATCACATTCCTCCAATTCCTATCTATTTTACTAGGAGCAAATCTAATTAAATTCCATTGAAATT
>JAOTAY010000190.1:38464866-38467366 GCA_025629805.1 Erythroxylum baracoense | reverse complement strand
TTTGATTAATTGTCTTTTATTAAGAGTGGTACAGAAAAATCCTCTGTTGAGGTTAACACGAGTCGGTTGTTTTGTTGGATGTGAAAAACTTTCATGGGAAGTGAGATTGAGAGATAGTATCAAGAGTTGAGTGGTGTCGGCTTAGTAAAGCCTTGGGTAAATCTATTGTATTTTGGTGAAAGAATTAATCTGGATGAGGGCCCCGCAAATGTAGACAAGGTGTGCTGAACTGCGTTACCAAAATTTTGGTGCTTTTTATTATTTCGTTTTGACTGCTTTTGTTGTCGTTTGTGCTAGAGACGTCCACCATAAAAATTGGAAAGTTTTCGAAACTATTTAACACTTTCGACCTTTCAATTGGTATCAGAGCAAGTCGCCATTTCAGAACTTGTTAGTAAGTTAGTGCAGATCTTAGTTTCGCGAACATGACAAATTTTGAGATGAATCTCTTAAGGGGCAAGCAAGAAAGAAGCAAATGACTGGCATTACAGGTTGAGACTGGTAAAGGCGTGAATGATGCAGAAGAGGAATCTGATGAAAAAGAAGACTTGGTACTACTCACACGGAACTTTGACAAATGGCTGAAAAGTAGGAAAAAGGACAAATCCGAATTCAGAAAATATGGTGGAAGCTAATTGAATACTAATCTAAAGCAACAAGTCAAAGCTCAAAAGGGTGAAAGGAAGGTGAAGAAAATCCAGTGTCATAAGTGTCAAGGCTTTGGACACGTTCAAGCTGAGTGTCCAAATACTTTGAAGAAAAGAAAAGAAAAATCCTTTACTAGCACTTGGAGTGAGAATGATTTCGAGAGTGAAAACGGTAGTAAAGAAGAAATTGCTAATAATGCTACATTAGTTGATTTGTATAGCAAAAGTCCAGTTACTTGCTTAACAGTAACTGAAGATAAAAAAAAGGGAAAATTGAAAAATCTCCAAAAAACGTAAACAACTCAGCCCAAGACACAATATCTAATTATGTCAGTGATAAAAGTGGTCTGGATGATAGAAAGGAGAATATTTATGAGCCTTACAAAGCTATGTATGAAAAATGGGTGAATACATGTAGAAAAAATGACAAATTGAAGGAAGAGAATCTCTCCATGATAAACACAATCTAAGAGTTAGAAAAGAAACCGATGGTAGCTTTAGATGAGCTCGGTGAAGCTAGACTAAAGTTAGCAAGTACTGAAAAGGGATTGAGAATGTTAAATAGAGGCATAGAAAAACTAGAAAAGTTAATAGAAATCGGTAAAGTTAAAGGAGATCTTCAAGGCATTAGCTATAAGGGTGAGTGCTCTAAAGTGAACGAGGAGAAAAATAATATGTCCAGATCTGTTCAAGAAGAAGAAACATCAAGAAATAATCGAAGATTTGTACTGATGTGTCATTTTTGTAGAGTTATCGGGCACATAAGGTCGAGATGCTACAAGATGTTACAAATGATGTTTCAAAGGGGTCAAGACCGAAAATCTATACACTTTCCATTAAATTTCCAGTGGCAACCCATGTTATCGAAGCACACGTGGATTAGAAAGAGTTAATTACAAACACAAAGACATTGAGAAGGAAAAACAAGAAGTTGTCTAGATTCACAGTTAGTTACTGTTTGTAAAGAAATTGGTCCGACAGAGGACAAGTCAGTTACTTCAGAAAAAGAAACTGATGGGAAAGATAATATGACAAAGAAAAATACTATGTTTGAATTTCTTCGAGGGCACAGGGACTGTGTACTTTATATTTTTGAACTATAGTTTGTTGTTATTTATTAAAATAAAAAAAGAAAAAAAGGAAAAGAAAAGTCAAAAAATTGTTTTCTTTAGTTCTTCTTTATTTTTATGTTTTTGTTGCTATTATTGTCTCATCTTTTTAGTAGTTTGCATTATGATTTCTATTTGGCTCCAGCGAAGACTCTTCAACTCTCTCATTAGTGTGGCTCTCTCTCGGGTATCTCTCTCTCTCACTACACTGGCAACACTCATCTTTATTTGCTTGGGTTTATGAATTTGATAGGTCTTATGAAGATGGAATTGAAGTAAGTAATGATATGTTGGCATGTGTATTGATTGATGGCAATTTGTCTTCTTAGCGTGCTTATGATTCTTCCATTGCACCTATTGTTGATGATTATGATTATGTTAAAGGCATTCTTCGTTTGACAATGTTTTGTCCTAAGGGGGAGACATCATATTGTTTATGGTGAATGTTTCATTCAGGAGGAGATTTCAAGGTATATACGTGACTAATCGTCGTGCTTTTTGGCATCTTTTTGTCCTAAGGAGATAATTGTGATGTTTGATTAAGCGGAGTATTTGTCATATGAATTGTGAATTTGATACTTATATGTCCAATTATGTTATTTAGGGAGAGTTTCATATTTGTGACAAACAATGCCAAAAAGGGGGAGATTGTTAGGATATATGTTACATATCTAAGTAATTATTTTGGCATTATTTATTAATTGGACATATAAGATATTAATTGGATAATGACTTGGATTCTAA
>JAOTAY010000190.1:38373385-38409335 GCA_025629805.1 Erythroxylum baracoense | reverse complement strand
TCAAATTTATCCAGATGTGAAAGAATAGATGTACCTTCTGTCATCCTCAACATGTACAACTTCTGTTTCAAATAAAGCTAAATTTTCACCATCTTCTTCGTGTACATAGCTTTCAACTTGTCCCACATACCTTTAGTTGTGCTTACAACAATAATCTCCTGCAAAACCTCATCGGAGAGATTCAATATGATGGCTAATCTAGATCTGTGAATTTATCTGACATCATATTTGTTGGCTTTTTCTCCATTCCATCAATTACAATCTCACACCCATCTTGTATTAAAATGCCTTGCATCTTGAGCTGCCATATACTGAAGTTAACGCTCCGATCAGACTTTTTAATAGAAGTCTTCGTTATCGTCATGATGGTTAAAAATTGATATTCTAACTATTTTTCAAATGGGCCCCACACATGAAATCGGGACAGTGGATCCTATAAAAGCATTAAACGCAAGCCCTACAAGTAAAGTGGGGACGTGGGCCCCACAAGTAAAACTGAACTTTGTTTACAAAATCAAGACAGTGGGCCCCACAAGATAAAATCGAGACAATGCCCCTCGTAAGATAAATCCAAGGCAATGGGCCCTGTTTAAACTCACAATAAAATCTAAGTTATTTTCTGATGTAGAGGGTCCACCTTAGTGGCAAACACAAAGCATACGGTAAGTTAGACCAATAAGAGAAGCTCTGATACCAGTTTATTAAAGAAAATGCCCTTTGGATTAGAAACTGGTTGAATTTAATAGCCCAACTCTTAATAACGAAAGATAAAGAAGAGGCAAAATAAATGAGACAGGACACAAGAATTTACGTGGTCCAGTCAATGTGACCTACGTCCATGGCCGGAGGGTAAGCCAAATTTACTAATATGTGGAGAATGTACAAAAGTGCAAAAATAGCACAGAAGCTTTCAACTGCTACAACTTACATACGGGAGAAAAGGAAGAATGAAGATTTAGTGCCTAAAGGAAAGGATGGAATGGTGTATTGAACTCTGCAAGCTTCCCATCTATTTATAGCCAAGGTATCAAACATTCATCCAAAGCTTCCCTTAATTTAGCCTATCCATGCGGAGAAAATTTTGCAAACGTGGGAGCAAATGTCAAACATAGTGGTTGAGGCATGCAACGAAATGGCCAACAATGTTTTTGAATGGCTGAGGCATGCAAAAAAATGGCCAACAATTTTTGACTTGTGAGAAGCCTAGACATTCAATAGTCAATAATATGGGAGTGTAGTGAGTCAAGTAATGTTGAATGATCCTCTGCCAGTTGTAAATAAATCTTATTCTATAATTCTTAATGATGAGAAATACAGAAATGTTGTTGGGTTGTCTATAAATGAGATAGGGCAGATGAATGTAGCTCTCGCAGTGAAGCCTATCGGAAATAGAAAAGCAAAAACTAGAGACGGATTTTTGATGAACAGAAAGAGGGGTTATGTGAGGAAAGAGGACAAATATTGTACTCACTGCCATGAGAAGGGACACATAGTGGATACATGTTTCAAGACCCATGGAGAACCTGAATGGTTCAAAGAACTGAAGCAGAAATGTGCAAGAGAAAAAAATAGTTATGCAGGAGCAGTAGCTGAGAGCCCCATTGAAACCGGACAGAGGAGCTCAAATGGTGAAAGTTGAACAGGAGTCAGAATTCAGTGTTTTGAGCAGACAGGTTCATAAGCTGATACTCTAGTCAAGGGAAAAGGTATTAACAAAGTCAATCACGTAGCTTTTAACTACTACGTAGGTATGCATTCTCACCATAATGATAATGTTAGCTCTAAGTATATATGTGTTTCATGGATAGTGGATTCAGGTGCATCAACCCACATGACTCAAAACCAAAACTTACTCAAAAATGCTGACCTTACACCTGATGTTTACCCTGTGATGTTACCTGATGGTTCATTTAGATTTGTTACCCAAATAGGAAGCATAGCGTTAACTGATTCAATTCAATTAGAAGATGTTTTGTACATTCCTACTTTTCACCACAACCTCCTGTCTTTTTGTAAACTTGCAAAGAAAAATGATTTAGCTGTTATATTTATATTAAACAAGGTTGTGTTACAAAACTTGTGGACTAATTCCATTGTGGCAAGCTGTGAAGAAATTGGGAGCATTTACAGACTTAGATCTCATCACTTCTTGCCACCAAACTCGAAGAAAGGTCCATCTTTGCAATTCTATCTCAACAAACATCTTGTTTGTAATGCTATTGATACTTTTAGTTTATGACATTTTTGACTCAGTCACGTATCCACTAAGGTCTTAGAACATTTGCATTTCTGTCACCTTAAGCCGTCAAATGATTTTTTTCATGAGACATCTCCCCTAGCAAAGCAAACACTAAAACCATTCGGAAAACATGTTATAATAGTAACCCAACCCTTTGAATTAATTCATATGGACCTTTGGGGCCCATATGGAACAAATCCCTTGATGGATCCACATACTTTTTGACCATTGTAGACGAATTCAATAGAGCTACTTGGACTTTCCTTTTAGGTAGCAAAGCCCAAGTCCACTACACAATCAGACTTTTTACTTCAATGATTAAAACCCAATTTAGCCAAAGAATCATAAAAATATGAACGGATAATGGAACTGAGTTTATTAATACTTCCAATAAACAATTCTTTGAGTCAAAGGGAATTATCCATCAAAAAACATGTGTTCATACGCCCCAACAAAATAGTGTCGTAGAACGTAAGCATAAACACCTACTCCAAATAACTCAAGCCCTTATGTTCAAAGCTAACTTACCAAAAGAGTTTTTTTTTAGGGGGGAGGGGGGGTGCTATCTTAATGCAACTCACATTATAAATCGCCTACCAACCTAAATTTTATCTTAGGAATACTAACCTAAATTTTATCTTATGAAACACCTTATGAAAAGTTATATCTTAAACCACCCAGTTATGATCATTTTAAAACCTTTGAATGTTTATGTTATGCAACAAATACAAAACCCCACAAAGAAAAATTAGAACCTAGGGCCATGAAGTGTTTACTACTTGGATACGCGACCGACAGAAAAGCTTATAAACTATTCATAATTGATATGCAACAAATAATATTTAGTCGAGATGTTATTTTCCATGAACATTTATTCCCTTACAAAGAACTAGAAATACCAAAAAAAGACAGATCCATTTTTGAACCTCAAAGTCCACACATTTCTTTTAACCCAAAAACATTTCATGGTCCAACTCTACCACATTTAGACTTACCCTACTCCATCATACCAGATCCATCAACAACAAACGTAATCCCAAATCAAGAGTCCCCTTCATCTTCCCCTTCACCGTTGCCGCTAACCCACCCTCAACCACCACTCCTTCCCACTAGATTTAGTACCAGACAAAGAAAAAAACCTTCTTACCTAGACGCTTATGTCACCAACCTGCCAAATACGTCTTTTGCCGCAGCCACAATGGATCAGTTCACAGATATGGCCACACTAAAATTCTCCACTCACCACACCATTTTTTTAGCCAATCTATCCACTGACCATGAACCGTTTTCATACGAAACTGCTAAACATGACCCATTATGGATTAAGTCAATGCAGGTAGAGAACGAAGCTCTGGGAAATAATGAGACTTAGATTCCAGCTATTTTTCCAGTAGGGAAGAAACCCTTGACAAAGAAGTGGATATACAAAATAAAGCGTAAACCAGATGGATTGGTTGATCGACGAAAAGCATGACTCATGGTGAAAGGTTTCAAGCAAACCATAGGGGTTGACTACATCGACGTATTCTCACCGATTGCCAAAATCACAACCATTCGAACCTTACTTGCAGTAGCCGCAGCAAACACATGGCCTGTTCATCACTGCGACATCAACAACGCATATTTACGCAAACACATCGAAGAAGAAATCTACATCGTTCCACAACAAAGATACACTAAACCCAATTAGGGGAGGTTCTACGATTACAAAAATCACTTTATAGCCTCAGACAGGCAAGGAGGCAGTGGAACAAGGAGAACACTCCGACTCTAATGAATTTTGGTTTCACTCAAAAGGAATTAGACCACTGTCTTTTCACAAAAGGTACCAATGATAAATTCGTGGCTTTAGTTATTTATGTTGATGATGCGTTAATTACAAGTCCTTCTGAAGAATTGATCTATGATGTTAAGCATTTCCTAAATAGTGCATTTACGATTAAAGATATGGGTTATTCTAAGTATTTTGTTGGAGTCGAGCTTGCTAGGTCACAAAATGGGATGTTATTATCTCAACAGAAGTATATACGTGATATTCTAGCTGACATAGAATTGACAGAATTGAAACCTGTCGATACCCCCATGATTCAGGGTGCCAAATTTGACATTGATGATGGCCCCTTGTTAACTGATCCTAAGAAATATAGACGGGTTGTTGGTCAACTCCTGTACCTGAATTTCACTCGTCCTGATATCGCTTTCGCCACTCAACAGCTTAGTCAATTCATTGCTACACCCCGTGATTCTCATTGGAAAGCCTTATTACATGTCTTACGGTACTTATCGGGGACCATACCAAAAGCACTAGTCTATTCAGTCATGGCTACTCCTTCCCTCCATGCTTTCTCCGACGCTGACTAAGCAGGCTGCAAATTCACAAGGAAGTCTCTAATTGGATTCTGCATATATTTTAGTTTATCCTTGATTTCGTGGAATACCAAGAAGCAGCCAACGGTCAGCAGATTATCGGCAAAAGCTGAATATAAAAGCATGGCCAATACCTTCTGTGAAATGAAATGGCTCAGCTTCATTCTCTGAGACCTACAGGTTACTTTTCCACTTCTTATTCCTCTCCAGTGTGATAATATGATTGCCGTGCACATTTCTACTAATCCCGTCTTTCACAAACACACTAAGCTTCTAGACATTGACTGTCATTTAGTTCGCAATTTTGTTCGTGATGGATTCATTCAAACAACACATTTGTCTTCCAGGTATCAATTAGCAAATGTCTTCACTAAAGCTCTCCCAAGGCACACACTCTCTACTATTCTTGTCAAGTTGGACTTACTCACCTTCTAACTTGAGGAGGGGCTGTAGAATCCAAGGCATACACTCTTTACTATTCTTGTCAGTAGTTGATTAGAAGTTTGTTACGTATACCTTTTCCATTGTAAATCTTGTATATAAATCCGATAGTATGAATGATAATACACGAGTATTTCCCTAATGCTTACCACGTCTGAACGTGAACTCTTGCGTTGACTTCACGTTATGGCTGTTTATATGTTTTGCCGCATAGACTTTTTGAAGCTGGAGCTGATGGTCTAGCTGGTTCAGCTAGTTGCTAATGGTCTAGCACATTCTCAAATTTGACATGCTTTAATTTCAATTAGATGACTAAATGCCGCACTGAAGGGAAGTGTGTGTTCCTACAGATTTAAAATTTTGAAACACTGAAAGTTACCCAGACAGTGCATTAATATGGTAATAAGTATGAAAGCATGGTCCAAACCTGCAACAATTAATGTCTCCAAATGCAGGAGATATCTGCTTGGAGACACAAATCAACACCTGCCTTTAAGCAAACATGCTTTTGATGTATGCCCAGCCATCCAGGTAAATAGTCGTAATCTCTTACAATTTGGCTTGCAGACGACAAAATAACAAGAATAGGAAATTATACTGTCAGTAACTTGTATCATATAAATTATACCGTCAATAGCATACCAAGAACAATCCCTTGGGAAACCACTCCTTAACCTGTACTCTTAAGACAAAAATAAAAATAAGGACTAGATTAAATAGCACAAGATTGGAACATCCTAACAAGATCAGGTGGTTCAACCCCAAAAATAATCACCCTGGAGTAACCATGACTAGCTGTCTTTGGATCAGCTACAGCTACAGCTACAGCTACAGGATTGATGTCTTCTAACCAACTCGTTGTAGGAAACAAGAAAAGCCATAACTTATTCATCATTTCTTTCGTTTTCATGTCCTTGCAAGATTCTCCGTCATTAACTTCTTTGTCAGAGAGAGATGAATGTGCGAGAGCAACCCCTTTCAGGTTAAACGAGCTTTCTCAATCACGTACTTTGATTACAAAATAAAAAATTGAAAATACGATTAGGGATTTCATATCTTATATTTTATCATTAAAGCTTCATTGCATGTTAGTGGTGTCCACAGAGCGCTGGTTCTTGTAAATTGTAACGATGGAAACATGTGCTCACCAATTGTTTACATTTAATGTAATTATCATCACTCATAAGATAAGATGCATTATTTTTACAAATGTCATCAATCAATTCCAAATGAGAATCACGATATTAAAGTAGAGTCTCTCCGCAATTCATGAAAAAGGTTGACAGATGAAAGAAAGTAACAGAAAATATCAATATTTTAAAAATTGGACTAAAAGTTAAATCGAAAAAAATAATAATAATAAGAGGTTCAATCGGTATTAGTCAAGCTAAAAATTAAATAATTTAAAATTTGATCGAAAGAAATTATATTTACCAAATGAACAAATTGAAGTTTAATTAAAAATGATTATCAAATGAAAATTAATTAATTAAATTTAGATTATAAAAATTTATTAATTTATCCAAATTAATCGATTAATTAAAAAATTATTCCTTTTTTAAGAGCAAGAATTATTAAAATAAAACAAATTGAAAAGTTAAAAATCGAAAAAAAGTTAAAATTTCAAAATTTTTATAGATGAACCGATCAAACCAATTTATTTTTTAATCATTAGAAAATAAAAAAACACGGAATCGATACAAGACATTTAACTATATATTATTAAAACTTCCAATTAATTTATCACAATTTACTTAATTATTAGTGGGTTTATCTATGAATTAAGAACACTTTAAGATATCTTCTAAAAACGTTTCGATATTTTATAAATTACAAATTTTTATATATTAAAATTAGAGGTATATATAATTATTATTTCATTAAAATTTAGTAAAAATTTATTCCTCCAATTCCAACAACAACCATAAGTCAAATTCAGGTGGAATCTTGATGATTCAAGAAAGAAGAGAGCTTTTCAAACAAGGCCTTAGCTTTCTGGGACTCGCAATTGCGCACATGGAAGCAGTGATCTTCACCTTCAGACTCCATAATTTCTACATTTCCTCCATAACCACTCTTCTTTAACGCCTCATAGAATGACCGCCCTCTGTCTCCCAACAAGTACTGGTCCTTTTGAGCAACAAAAATAATCATCCTGGAGCAACCAAGACTGGCCAAGTTTGGATCAGCTTCAGGATTGATGAAATGGTCATCTAAACCACTCGTTGTAGGAAACAAGAAAGGCCATAACCTATCCATCATTTCCTTTGTTTTCATACCCTTGCAGGACTCTCCAACTTCAACATCTTTGCTCCAGAAATATGAATCCATGAGAGCAATCCCTTTCAGGTTGATTCCAACCAGTTTTTCCCGACTATATCGCCTGCACATGTTGTATGCTAGGTTACCGCCGGCACTGTCCCCAGCGAAAAACACATTGTCGAGATCAGCATGAGAGTTGAGCCACTCCTCAGGGCCATTTCCATCAGCATGAGAAGCAACCCATTTGAGGGCATCCCAACCATCATTGTAAGCTGCAGGAAGACGATGTTCTGGGGCTAACCTGTAATCCACCGAAAGCATAACAATGTTAGCCGCCTGAACCATGGTTTTCTGGTACTTGTGTTGGTAAGAAAAGGCGGGACTTCCAAAGCAAAACACACCGCCATGAAAGTAAACTAGGAGAGGAAGTTTACGGCCGGGGATGACGTGTTTTGGGAGGTAAAGTCTTGAACATAGATTGGACTCTGGTGAACAGACAACATCTTTAGATCCGACGCTGTCTTTGGGGTGTAGAGATGGAGGCACTCGTTGAATTGCTGTTGATCTGTTTATACAACCATCTTTGTATATTTGAAAATTTGGAGAGAAATCAAAGTAAATTTCAGAGTTGGACATGGTTAGTAAGATTCAGAGAAGATGATAGCTGTTCTTGTGGTGGAGAGCACAGCAAGACAGCTGCAAGCCTGCAATTGCTTTGGTTTTTAAATATGCGAATACGAATTACAAGCGGAATTGGTTTCGTACACTTCGATCATACAAAATATTAAAAAATTTTAACTTACTAATGTTAAATTTATTTTAATATCTCTTATCAAATTATTAATTTATTTATTTATTTTTATAAATTAATTAATTTTTATGAATTAAAATAATTAGTTTTTATTTATTAGTTTCTTTTTTTAATAATAGCCTTAATCAATCGCATTTTAAATTATTTAATTTTATTCGTAATATTCTATTTGAACCTTTTAAATAGGGATAACAATGGATTGCTCCATGGGCCAGTTTCACCGAATTTTGCTTGAGCTGCCTAGGCATAAGTCTACCCAAAAACTAACTCTTTTTGTTTAGAATAATTAGGTCTCGATCTAATTTGAGCCTGAGCCTAGCCTATGGACCAACCCATAAAAAAAGACTAAATTTAGGCCCCTAAGCTAAAAATATTAAACATAACGAATGATAAATGAGAAACGTTTTATTCGTGTATAATTATTATAATTTGAATATATAATTTTCTAGTCACAAAGAAATAACTTGATCGATTGCTCCATCATTGCCTTTCTTTTGCATTTTTATACCGAAGTTATTTTCGTAACTTAAATATATGATCTTCTAATCACAAAAGAACAACTTTACTAATTATTCGAAGATTTGTTTTTGGTAATATCATTGTTAAGATTACACTAAATTAAGAATGAAAAATAATTCAAACTTTTCTTTAAATTTTAAATTTTAAATCAGACTGTGGACCTCTTATTACCACCACAGCCATGCTGTTCAGAAAAGCAAACAACATCATCATTAGACAATTACTATAAGGTGTACATAAATGTAAAGCCAGAACATGGATTCAAAACCTCTGTGACATTTTTCTTTGTTCCCGCTGTTCTAATAAAATCTTACCCATTCAATTTTTCTCTTTCTTAATTATTACATGGCTGGATGTTGTTTGACACCTATAGGAACAGAAAAAGTGGCGTAGAAGATTTGAATCCCTTAACACCCCCAACAGAAACACGTGGTCAAACCCCTTGGTACATTCGGCTGCTCATCAATGACTCTGTACCCTGCGTTTGCAATGGCAGCCATGTGAACCACTCCCACTACCACGTATTTCTTGTGAATTGATTGCAGATTGCAACGTGACTTTTCTTGTACTTATGACTCGACAGCAATCCTGAAAAATGATATGAGTTGAATTTCAAATTACCAAAAGCGTGACTTAGCTTGATCATTATTTTAAATTTGATCAAATTTAAATCAAACTTAAATCTTTGTTATCGCTGAAATGAATTATTTTATTAAAATAATAATTAAAATTTTAACCGATTCAATCAATAAAATTTTAAATTAACTAATCTTTTAATTTTAACTTTTTTACAATTGAATTTTTCCGTTTTTAACTTTTTCATTTGATTTACTTTAATTACTTTTATTATTAAAAATTAATCAATTTATTAATTAATCGACCGATTTTAATAAATTAATTAATTTTATAAACAAAAATAAACTTGTTAATTTTTATTTAATAATTTTATTTTTTAATAAAACTTCAAATTTTTTATGAATTAAAATAATTTCTTTTAATTATATTTCAAAATATTTAATTTTATTCAATATTTAAGCGATTTTATAACAACTTTATCTCGTATTTCACGTGATTTTGCACGTTAGAACTTTTAAAACACGGCGCAAATGACTCCTGTCACCGTATTTATTTTAATGTGACACGTAATTGGGCTTAAAGCTATAAACCAAACCCAGGAAGTTAGTTAGCATACCATACAGCTATTCTTTCCCACTCATTACAAGTCCATTGGGCTTATGACATAAAGCTAAAGGATCCTATTTAGGCTGGTTTTCTTTATTCCCAACTCAACCCAACTGTTGGATCTGATTCACATTTTTGTTTTGTCTTCGAAGCTGTAGCTGGGAAGTTGAGCACTTTCTTCTTAGGACCCAAATTAGGATAGGCCCTGCTGCGCCGGTGGCCGCCTGCTGCTGAATAATTTCCCTTTGATATGGCATGCTTCACTTCACCAACAGAGTAATTGGTCATTATATTATTTTGCTTCCTGTGTTGTTTGCTCTTGTAGTGAAGACACTGAAGAAATCATTACGCTAAGTAATAGAACGCTACTGCTCCTGCATGACTATAGATTTACGCACAAACCAGAAGGTGACGAAGAAGTCGCCATCATCCCATCGAAGCACCTCCAGAACAAGATTGCAGGATTCTTCACTCACCACATGAAGCGGATTCGAAAGGGTCTAGTTTGAGGAATCTCGCTCAAGCTCCAAGAGGAAGAGGAAAAGTGCTAGCCGTCGCATGAACATTGTTTCCAATGTGCCATAATCAAAGGCCACCAGATTAATTGAGGTCGATAAAGAGATTATTGATAAGCTTGCTACTTTGGATAGGTCTGATAAAATTAGTTAGTTTTTATTCATAACAGTTCCAAACGTAAACCAAATGAAAAATATGTTTTCCGATCGGACAGAGGATCCTCCCCTCATCTTAACAAGCAGCAATGCAGTTCTGATGCTGATATTCTCCTTTTTCTTCCTGTTTGTTTTTACCATGAAGTCTATGAACTTGGGAAGATTATAATCCTAGTGACTCAAGATAAAAATTTTAGTAAAAATAAAAGAAAAACTATATATATATATATATATTATATATACATGTGTATGTGTGTGTGTATTTGTCAAGCATTCATTGAGCTCATCAATTTGCCATTCTTCACCTGTCAGTGTATCTAACAGTATCCCTGTAAACGCAATTATGACCTAATTGTAATATATCTGCATACCCTTTTGCTCTCAGAATCCAACGGATCAGAGTTTCTGATCACAGCTTGATTTAGAGCTTCGGGCATCCAACCCATCTGGTACCGTACACTCCATTTTTACATAATGCATAGAGTCGCAGTTTCATCAGAACCAACATATCGTTTGAAGCAGAAGTATTAAATATGTAGTTTTGATGGCAACACCGGCTAGTTTTCTTGGCCTCAGAGATGATATAAACCGGACACACTTAACGAGGTCTCTGCCATATCCATCATTGGTCCCCTACAATTTCTCAGAAAAGCTTCCTCAAGTGCACATGTACTTTAGGAGCATGATAGTTCATTATTAGAGGTCAGATACAGTTCTACTTGGGACAACATCGCATGTACATTGAAGATTAAAACTAGAAATTAATGCTCCTGATAGCTAGTTACGAACTTGTTTTCCTAGATATTAACAAGTACCAGGGAACACATACGGTGATGGATAGTGTTTAAAAGTAGATAAATACCTCACTTCAAAATTGATTCATATATAAGTTGGCAAACGAGTGTAGGAGAACTTGAAGTTGTAATTGAACAGGCAGCGACTTGTAACAAAGACACTGTTTTGTTTTTCTTCATTATCCCATCCATATATCTTTTATCTTTTTGTGAATATGTAAAGCAAATAGCTTCTGCTTTATATCTGTCTATGACACTGAGTGATACTTTATTTGTATGTGCCGGCCAGAGATCAGACAAGTAAAATATGTCAGCATTCTGCAACAATTCAACCTACTACAGTCTTAATGGAGTAGATTATCATCTTTGGAGGCTACCCACCGCCTCGTACGTTCCCAAACAAAAATTTTCTGCTTCAAAACAAAAGGGTTTCCTCGATTGTTCTTCCTCTTTTCAGGGATTGGTACATGCAAGCCGCAAAGTCTCGCTCGAAATTACTATTTGTGTACAGTTGTTTAGTGTAAAGACGAAGAAGAAAGGTTGAAAAATAAGAGGACCGACCTGTTTGGCTTTGTCAAAGAAGAAGGTACATTTCAAGTTCTTTTTCCTCATTTCGTGGTCCAAATTTCATCTTTTTTCACGAAACAAAAGCATCTTTAACTCACTTTCCACTTATGTCTTTCTCCTATCTTCTCTGATCATGCAAAAGAAATTCTACACGTGTCCATCATTAGAGGTAAAAAGCAAGCATTTTCCAAAGTAAATCATGGGGTTGCCCTGTCCCTTTTACATTACGTACATCTTTTCATAGCCAAGTAAGTTGGCCTGTTCTTGTCAAACCTAACCAATCATAGAGACTCCAATAATCAATTAGCTCTCATTATTAACATCAGATTCCTGCCCATGCAACTTGCCATTCTCATCCCAGTTTGCTCAAAACCAAATCTAATGATTCCTGCAGTCAAACGAACGATCCAACCCTTTATCCAAAATGTCCCAACATTGAATCATAAATTTCATGTTATACTGTGTCAATTACGAAGGAGTTGTGGATTAACATATGATTATTTCGACATCTAAATCGTATGGAGGTTGGAAATTGAAAAGCTTCAGAATCTAAAGTTTCACTTTTATCCACCCAGCTGTCTTTGAAATCAACCAAAGCTTCTCAAAAGTTGCATGCCTGCCCTACACAGCTTTTCTTGCAACATAATCTTCATAACTTAAAGTTGAGACGAGAAAACCATTCAACCTCCAATCAACCATTTCTTGTTAATCGAGTCCTACTGCTATATACTATAACTAAAAGTGATTACGTTTCAAGAACTTGACAAAGACTCAAATACAGACCCTTTAATCTCTTCTATTCAAATGTAATCTAATGCTTATTATCAAATGTTGAAATGGTACGCAATGCAACTAACTACATCTTTTCTATTGGTTTTCTGTTTGGTATACATCTCTTTCCTTGGATTTGGAAATTGAATTGGAACTGAGATGTGATGTTACAGCGATATATATATATATCAATGGCTTGATGCTGGAGATATATTATATTTACCTGTACAATTATATAAAACAGGACCGCTGATTACTATCGGAGAAACCTCACCGCTCTGGTCCATATGGTCCAACACTGATCTTCTGATTCTGTCCCCAACCAAATTCAGCTAATTACTTATTAGAAACGACAACCCCCCATGGTTATAAGGAGCTTAACAGACACCAAGTTAGTTTTTCACACACCATCTTCCAATTAATCTCAAATTAACCAAAATTTAATCATGGTTTTGCAAATTTGGATTCAGCACCCAATGATCCAATTTGGTTTATCTGGACCGTTCATGACATGATCACTCCTTTTTGTATTGGATAAGAGTCGATTCTGATAGAATCCTTTCGAATTTACTCCTATCTACCTTACATTTATTATATGTGATCACAAATTGTTATTACACATTCCTAAAGTTGAACGTTAGGTGTCTTTATTTTCTGATGTACCAAAAAACATGAAGTTAGGTGCTTGTCGAGGTCTCATGTGGGAAACAATTTGCGGCTGCCTGTTCACTCATGTTTCATTCCTTCAATGCTTCCGTTCTTCAGTAGTTGTCACCCTAGTAATTTGTCCCTATATATATAGACACATAATTATAATTATATCTATATAATTTTAATTACACTCATATTAATCTAAAAATAAAATAAAGTATGTAAACATCCTTAAAATAAATTAATATGCCAATTATGAATTATTATGAAAGAGAATATATTTAAAAGTAATTTATTATTTAAAAAAGTTAACAAACTCTAATGCACAAAGTTTTCCATTTTGCGAGAGTATGGGATATCAACTGTATGCAACCTTCTCTTTGTATTTTTCAAAGAGGTTGTTTTCGTGGCTCGAACCTGTAACCTTATGATCACAAAGTTTAAATTTATTATTAAAATTTTTAATTTAATGATTAACCTTGTAAATTTTGTATAAATCAAGTTAAAACGTTATTTTTACCGATGTAACGTGTCCATTAGATGTCACGTAAATGTTCATTTACGAGACACATCAACAAACAAAACGTCTCAATGAATTTTGAAAATTAATTTATAAATTGAAATTTTAAAAAGTTTGACACTAAATTAAAGAAAATCTTAATAATTAAACACTTTTGAATTTATTAATTATCTCATTATTATTATAATAATGACTTTAAAATGTTTATGTATAATTTAAAAATAAAAAAAAAGAACGTTGGCGTAAAGAGAGTTCAAATGCACGTATTATTGTTGAGAGGGAAATAATAAACATGTAGAAGTATCAATTGAGAAGGTAAGGGTAAAACGGTGAAAAAAGCAAGGACAAGAATATAATGGTCAATAAAAAAAGAATCGTGTAGAAAAATCTCAACCGTCGATAAAATTAACGGCTCTAGGTCCTTCACCCTTCCAAATTTAACTCCCCCTCTCTCTCTCTCTTTCTCTCTCTCTCTTTATCTCTCTCTCGCTCGCGTAACCAAAAAACGGAAATAAGCTTTTGAAAATAAAAATAACTAAAAGAAAAGAAGTTTCAGTGAGAGAGAGCAAAATATGGAGTCGTCACCGAAAAAGAATGGGAAGCGAGTTGTAGAAGAAACGGAATCTTCTGGAGCAAACTTGTCTAAGAAGTTGAGAATTGAATTCCATTTGAGCTCACCATCAATGGAAAGTGTGCTTCACGGCCACCATCGATCTACAATCGCCGCATTTCTCCCCGGCGACCTCGTTTCCGGGGGTCTCCTAGCTGGTTCCCGCTGCTCCAGCAATGACTCCTGCGACATGGTGCAGGAGAGCACGTTAGTGGATCTGCAGGTGAATTCTCCAACTCAAAATCTTTTTGAGCGAAATTGCTTGCTTACTTTTAGCTATTTTAAACTTTCTAGTTAAGAAAGTGTTAACCTAGTGTACTGCGGTTTGCATGGGTTTTCCTTCGGTTTCTCAGTAAACAAACGCGGATTTCTTGTTAGGTTCTAGCCTTAGCTGCACTTGTTTTCATTTCTGTTTGCTTACTTTGAATATGTTGTAGAATCAAGTTCTTTCACTCTTGACTAATTTCCGTTTATATTTGTTTGAATGAATTCGACATAACGCACATTTACTCATAGTTATTGGACTGCATTTTGAATGTTTTTATTTATTCGATTTAATTTCAGTCCAAGAGTTTCGAAACGGAAGACTCAACATGCATCAACAACAACAAATTCAGGTTTCTAATTAATTAATCAAAATTTACACCTCTCTTTCATTTATTAGATTTTCATTTCTCCACTGTACTATTCATTCTTGCATATAAAAATCCGCAACGGTCGCTCTTTGCAATTGTCAGTGGCAGCAGAGAGACAACGCCGTCGAGCTTCTTTTGCGAACCCTTGGAAGACAAAGACATGGACACAGCTTCGCCGGAGAAGAAGAAAGACTCGCCGGAAAGAGAGTTTCCGACGCAGAAGGAGATCGACGATTTTTTCGCTGAAGAAGAGAAGAAGGAGCAGAAAAGATTCGCAGAGAAGTAAGTTGCAATGATGTGTGAGTGTGTGTGCGCGCAGGATTAGGAGCGTCACTGATATGGCGCATTTTAGCTTAGTATAATGGAATCGAAACCTAACTAACTAACTAACAAAATTATTATCATTTTTGTGTAGGTACAATTTTGATATTGTGAAGGATTTGCCTTTGGAGGGTCGCTACCAGTGGGTTCGTTTGAAGCCTTGAATACGGGAAGAGGGGGAGAGAGTGGGAGGGAGGGAGGGAGAGAAGAGAGACGATAAGAGTTACTATTTACTAAGGTAACGAGGTAGCACAGAATCTAGCATGCTACCTACTTGTCTAATTTAGAATATTTTTTCTTTTCTTTTTCCGTCTTTCTACTAATGTTACCCGAGGTAGCACAGAATCTAGCATGCTACTTTCTCTAATTTAGAAGACTTTTCCCTTTTTCTTTTTTTCTTGAAAGTGGGTGGTACTAACAACTGTCTGTTCGTGTACAGATTTTCCCTATAACTCTTATCCCCCAGCTCTTTTGGGTTTATATAAATATCTATTTTTTTGAAACACAGGCTCCAAAAAGAAGCTTCCTTTAATATAAACTCCAAGAAATCATTGTGATTCCCTTGATATTATATATCTGTCTGTTATTTCTTGAATTGAATTTTCTCGGGGGAATTATTATTATGATTATTATTATTATTGATTGACTTGGTTGCTGGCCTGCAGGCATTAATGTGGATTTGATTTGTTTTTGTATTTGAAAAGTGTATTTTGTTTTAGCTTCTTTCCTTTTGGCTGCATCGAAATGGGTGGGTTTTCTTTAGGCTCCTCACTCGCTCGCTCTTGTGCCGCCTGCCTGCCAGGTCTGTTACGAGAATTCGCTTTTTCATCGTTACTTAGTGTTTCTTGTGTTCATTGGTCAGCCTGTTTTGGAATATTCTTAAAAATATCAGGTCATGATTGTTTTGGGCAATTTCATCATATCCTAGTAATAATGACTTTCTTCCTACATTGACCGTACTGTTGGGAGCATTTGCAGTAGTACCCTCATATTCCCCAAGGAAAACCCTCAGAACTTGTCGTCTTATTAGCTTATCTCCTCACTTTGTTAGCTTAGAAAAGAATAATACTATTACGGGTAGTAATTTGCTTGATTCGTTGGTATCAAACAGACTTATTCTGTTACGTGGCGTATTATTCTTCCCAAAAAGCTGACATTTTCGTGGGTGCTCAGCTCTGAGAACAAATATGAAACCCCTTTTTGAATTTAATTTGTGGGTTTCAACGAATAGAAGAAGTGAGTTGCCCTTAACCTTTTAAAAGTAGACGAAGCATGACCCCCAAAAGGGTAAACAAGATTGGTATATAGGGAGACCATTTAAATGAAGAGAGTGGCAACAAAACATGGTGGGCAGATGCAGAAATTGCAAAACTTACCCATTTTGGGAATCATATACGCGTGGCAGAATTCTAGCTACCCAATATCAAAAGGTCCCCTTTTTTTTTCCCCTTTTAGAAGATAATGCTCGATGGATATTTTGCATTGTAGTACTAGTACTGAATCCCTATAGAAAACACAATATTAATAAATCATTGTTAAAAAAAAAGAAAAGGAGAGATAGAGAAGAGGAGGCTTGCACGTGCAAGCTTTGATCAGCTGTGATTTCACCACAACTCCTCTCTCTTTCTCCCTCTTGCTCTTGGACCTATAAGGCTATAACTCGGTGACGGGATTGCTTTGGATCTGATGCCCATTAAATTAGAACCACCAGAAGAGTGAGGGTTTATGGGGGATGGTGGTGGGGTACAGAATGTTGCTTTGTAATGGACATGATCTTCATTTCGATTTTGATTGTTCATACTCTTTCACTTCTGTCTTTTTTTTATTTTACTTTCTCTATTCACGAGACTGATTATGATGCTTACTAGGAATTACTATGCTGTGCCTGACTTTGCTCTCCGAGGATATTGCTGATTCCTAGGTTAAACCTTTCATTATTATTCATTCTCATGTCATGTTATATTCATCAACTGTTAAAGACTAGGACCCAAAATGGATTTCATTTATAGTTAGTACTGCTTTCTTAAGTGCTTTTTTACTTCCTTTTGTATATTGGTTCGGATCTTCTGTAGATTGAAACAGGTTAAGTGGTATAAAGGATTGATGTTCCCTTTCTGATGTATCAAAACACTCCTAACTTACTGTTAATTGCCTATTTTAATTTCTTAAAGAGTATTATAAGCCCCCTTTTGGGTTGAACTTGAGCTAGATTTATAGTTATGTGATATTCTTGGACCATTGAGGTGGCCCTAAAAGGCCTGCACGAGTCTTCTGTACCCTTTTGGGCTCTCAAGCTCAAGAATACGAATATAATAGTCAGTGTTGATCTTATTTTTGATTCTTCAGTGTTGATCTTACGGGATAAGGACCATAAGGTAAACTTATAAACGTTTACGTTATACCACTAAATTTGTTTTTGTTACCGCTGAAGAAATAAAGTGTAAGAATGACAACCGGTAGGACTTAGGAGTCTAATTAAATTTTAATTTTTTTAATTTTAAAATAAAAATAACATCTTTTTAATTAAAAATAACATTGCTTTATATAAAATATTCAAACTCTACATTCAAAAATATCGTTACATGTAAAATTTTTGAACTCTATATCGAACAATTCGTGTTCCATTCTTATTTATTTATCTTATAGGACAAGATCAACTTTAGATGTTTAAATATTTTTTTTAAACGGAAGAACCCGCAACAGCTATCCTTTGCATCCACACTGAATAAACCTCCTAATTGATGTAATAGTCTACAAATTACGCTAACTGGGTATTCTGCATTACGCAAGATTTGTAGAATAAGCTCGATTGAAGAAGCGTAGGTAGAAAGATTCGAACACAGGACCTTTTAACTTCATGCCTCTCACTTTATCCACTAATCATAAATGTTACTTTCATTACAAATTTATCTATAGTTCATAAATCATAAAGTTCAAAAGTTACCTAGATTTTTATGAAATGATATTTTTTCTTTTTTCACAATTTGTTATATATGGGTCTATTAAAAATAATTTCTCTATTAAATAAGAGTAAGATTATGTACAATTATATTTTTTTAAATCCTATATTTCAGCAGACTTTAACTAGATATTTACTATTCACCAAGATCAAAATGATAATTTTTTTTTCATTATAAGTAGCTAGAATATTTTAATGTGATTTGGACAACTATACCCTAACACCTATAAGTATTTTTATAAAGTTGGATAATGATTGTCATAACCCAAAATTAATAATGTATGAAGCAGCTGACGTGGAAGATGAGCATTGTGTGGGACCCCTGAGTCAGTTACGCCAAGCGCTAACACCTATTATTTTGGCTAACACAATTGGGCGCAAGATAAGAGGCTAGTTACTAAACTGCACAGGATGCGTCATATCTGACGTGTCCATTAACGGATCACCAGAAATATAACATTACAATGAGAAGGGGAAGAGAAGACAAAAATCTGAATCCATAAGTTGCGCTATGGATTTGTCTATGGAAAATTCCGATTGACGAGGGAGAGCTGAGCTGAATCGTTGAAGAAGAGGAGTTCAGTTCGTAGATGAGCAAAGCAATGTTTGGTGTTAGTGGTAGTGTTGTGTACTGGGGAGGAAAGGACAAGGTGTTTGAGCTGAACCAAAGAGGAATTGTAGTGTTGTTTGGTTGGGTTTCAATTCAAGAGAAGCAGTTGAAGAGCTTCATCAACTTGTATTCTTCTTTTGGTTGGAATTCACTTGTTTCTCATGCCGATTTCCTCACCGCGTAAGTCTCTCTCTTTTCTATCTCTTTATGCTTGCTTCAATGTAAATATTCATATATGTTTGTAAATGGTTTGACTGAAAATTTTGTCTTTTGATGAGTTTTCCTGCAGATTTTGTCCTGACAGGGCATTGTCACTGGCATTTGTTATCCTCCACGAGCTGATTGAGGTCAGTCATAGAGTAGGCATGTGCAATTGCTTGCAGTTGATATTATCCGTGTTTCCGTAAAGTAAGGACTCGAAATATAGAAAAAAGAAAGGAACTTTTAGGTTTACGATTGGTCGAATTGATTTGTTGAAAAAATGTGTTATGATTAGTTTTCTGCTGCATGTCTCTCAGTATCCATAAACTTCCAATCTTGGTTGAATTTTTATCAGTTCAATATCAAAATAAGAAGAAGTTACAACTGAGTTTTTTATTTTTAAAGAAGGAACTCCTTTTAGCTTGACTATTCATTGGATTGATTTGGTGAGGAAATGTGTTATAATTAGCTCTCTGGTGCAGGAGCTAAGGGTTAGACCGTGTCCAGTTGTGTTTGTAGCTTTTTCTGGGGGTTCTAAAGCTTGCATGTATAAGGTGCTTGAGGTAATATTTTTGGATTAACGTAATCAGTGATTGTTCGGAGTGCTGTTATCTGTGATTTGGATTTGAGGTTGAACTCATTCTAATTTAATGTACATGATGCAGATACTACAAGGAACTTGTGAAACTCATACCCACATGGTATATTTCTTTTTATCTTCTTCTGTTCTTACTCACTTGCAAGTCCTCATTCCTAAATCTTTCTTTTAACTTATTTTAATTTGTGAAGGATGAATGTCGACTAGTGCGGAACTGTTTATCTGGGCATGTATATGATTCTTGCCCAGTGGATTTTATGAATGATTTTGGTGCCCGAATTTTTCTGCACCCTGCAATTCAGAAAATGCACGGTCCCTCTAATTTTGTGTCTTGGGTTGCAAAAGTTATCGCTTCTGGTCTAGATAGTCTGTACCTGACAAGGTTTCAGTACCAACGAGCTGAGTATTGGCAGACACTATATTCCTCAGCTGTATGTTTGCATATTTCCTGAAGATTTCTGAAAGTTGTCATTTCATTAGGTTTAATCTCATTACATTCTTCTCTAATCTTCAGGAATTGGGTGCTCCATATCTAGTTCTGTGCTCAGAGGACGACAACCATGCACCTTATGAAATCATTTGTGAATTTGGTCAAGGTCTACTGGCCCTTGGTGCAGACGTTCAGCTTGTCAAGTGGAAGGGCTCTTCTCACATAGGTTTGTCTTTGCTCATTATTTCTTCCATCCCAGCACCATGTATGTTGTGAAATGGTCTTTGACATTTTATATGTGGGCACGGAACAACATTTCATCAGTGTTTAATTTGCTTAGTATCTTTGAATGTTAAAACTTAGGTTAGTCTACTCCATGGCATTTAGGTCATTACAAGCACTATCCAATCCAGTATAGGGCTGCTGTGAACAATTTGCTTGAAAAGGCAGCTTCAGTTTATTCTCACAGACTCCAACATCTTGGAGACAGACATCTTGTGGATGGTACGCATGATAATATATCCGAACTAGTTTGTGACCTACAGCAAGCAGCAGTTACCTCAAACCAAAGCTTAAGAAGAGTTGCAATTGGCCCAGGTGACCATTTTTTCGTGCCAAGTTCAGCAGAATATCATGCTAGAGGGTCAGAACCTTCACAAGATGAAAAGAAAGAAAGATCTGTATATGTACCAAAACCTTCTAGCATCAGCGCGGATAGTAGTGTTCTTGGCCAGATGCTTTTTGATGTTTGTGTCCCCAAGAATGTTGAAGGTTGGGATATCATATTTGGTGGTTCTTTGAATGGACAAGCAGTTGCTTCTGCTCGTAGGCGCTTACCATTTCAGGGCATCAAATGCATTCGTCGTTCAAGATTATGATGTTATATTTACCATACTTTCTGCACGCATCTGCTACTGGCTTCATTTGCATCCATCTCAAGTCTATAAAAATTCCAGCACATTTGATGCCCAAGGGTGCTGTACATGGAAGCAAAGTTCGAGTCTAAGAAACAAAGAGACGTCTTTCGGGAATTTAATAAGGAATCAATGTTTGTATATTCTCTTGCCCTATATCTCTTGGGCTAATCCATTTGCATGAAGATGGAGGTGTACAGGCAGAACAAGTTGTTTATAGTGAAAACTACTGTTTGTTGAAGCTACTTCTAACTATAATGAACTGGTTGGTCAGACTAAGATGAATATTAAGGGGAAGGAGCTGACTGCTCTAAATGTATATATCTTAGTATGTGTAGAGGAGACGGATCTTTATATGTATGAGACGCGACGATGGGAAATTCACTACTGATCATATGCCGGATGTGCTATGTTATAAAAGATGACAAGGTACGAGGTTATAGTGTATCAATGTTCTTCGTCCTCTCGTTTTGAGCAGAAAACGAAGCTTAATATTTAGTGTAAATAGCTCAGTGTATGTTAAAACTCTGGAGTTGCCATTTTCTTTTTGTAAATACATGCCCTACGGATATATGATTGCCAGACAATTGAAAACTCCTCTGATAATAACTTGGAAGGTCTCATACAATCCATTTTTCTTGGATTGAAATTATAATAAGTTTATATTCATTTAATAAAAATTGAAATTCTTTATAAAAACAATATATTTGAATCTAACTTAAAATCTTTATAATTATAACACAAACGATCCTGAGTAATGTCATCTCTGCGACTGCAAAAGTCTTTCCACCTTGTAAAACATTGTTCCTGACCAGGGACAAGTGTTGGGTCTTTCGCGTGCTATATCGGCTGAGGACTTGCAGTTTTCAGAGGTTGTTAAGCCAACAAAAAGAAACCAAGAGTTGACAGAATCGATGGCAGAGGAGAAGATGAGAACTTAGAACTTAATGTAGTCCTGGAAGTTTGTGGCACTAATGGAGTCCAGTGTCAGCTATTTACGCTTGCACAGAAACAGTAACAACACCCTCGTATAATGCGGAAGAAGCAACAATAACACCTCTCATGATGTAGAAGAAACATCCTATAGGAAACAGTATTAACACCCTCGTATAATGCAGAAGAAGCAACAATAACACCCTCTCATGATGTAGAAGAAAAATCCGATAGAAACAATCATTTTAGTTTCATATTATTACAATGTTCTGATTAAGCATAGGGAATGCTGAAGAACTCTTGCGTCCTATCCAAGTGCTCAAAGTTATGGTCCTGCTAGAGCTTTATAAGGTTTTAGAGTCATGATTTGGTGGTGAAATGATGATTGATCACTTCAATTCTCTCGATTCTATAGTTAGAAGGGACAATGCTTCAACTTGAAAGAATACCAACTTTGCTAAATTACAAAATTTTTGTAAATTCTGATTACTTGTGACTTTTCTTGCAATTACAATAAAGCTATCCATCTAATTTTATGTACGTCATAGCTTTTATGTATCAAGTCAAATGAATTGTGTGACCAAAAGTTATTAAGTCAAATGAATGGGAAGACCAAAAGAAATTTAAATCTTTTGATCTATAAAGTCTTCATGTCTTATAGTCAATCAAGTATAATCCTCCAATCCTAGTCCATTAAAGCTACATTCAGCCTTCCAATAAGTGTTCTATTTCCATGTTGATGTATTATCGTTTTTAAAGCTTAATGTGTCCTTTCCATGAAGAAGAACAAAGGTGAATACACAATAGTGTATTATACCTCTTAAGGATTCCAATTTCTGACCTAAAACTTCGCAGGATATGAAGGGATAATTGCAATACTATACTTTTGGATCAAGCCCGCGAAACCCCAGATCTTTGTTCCACGTTTTAGGACAGCTTAAACCCTTTTCAGACATGGGTGTCATGAAAAATGTGAACTTTGAGCGTGCCCGAAGTTTACATTTCGATTCCAATGTCTATTCAAGACTACATAGAAAACATTTCTTTAACCATACAGGACTCTTGTTAGAAACTCTTGTTTCTTATCATGTTCACTGATGGGACACTGATCTTGGTAGTGTTTAATGGTACACCTTCTTCAGGTACAAAACACTAAAGGATGTGACATTGGAATACATGGGTTATTACTTATTAGGCTAGTTAACAGGGGACAAAAGGGTTGATCCTGCATAATTAGTAATCTGCTGTTCCAAGCAAGAACTTGATAGATACACTTTTTTGGAAGAATTCCTTTTTTTTGACATTTGCAAGAATGAGATCAGGAAAGAAAGAAAGAAAGTGGGTAGAGAACAGTAATAAATTGTAACAGAATAGTTGAAGACGCTATGCCTTTACACACACTACACCAAATGTTCCTGACCTGAAATCTTTGTCTTACCACAAAGACACTGCCCTGCCCTTAAAAAGCAACAGGCCGTTTCATGATTTCCATTAGTTTTATGTTAGCAAACATTTTATCGAGGATAGGAATCTGAAGGTAGAAGTTGTAATAGAAACTATAGCTGAAGTTCGCGGAACAAAAAGATTAGGCTTTACATGGATCGCAAAGAAGAAGAACAAGAACAGCTCACACCACCCTCTCAGCTTTCTCAATCCAGGCAAACAATCACTCATTCCTATCCCAGAGTCTGTCCCTTAACTTTATGCCTCCTTTTTTCCTTTATGTTGCATGCCTGATTCTGCATGCTGATCTCTGCAAATCTGGTTTGTTCATTGCCAGAAAAAGCAAAGGAAGTCACATGGACCCAGGACAACGATGACCCAGATCCATGAAGAGCCTCCGGAGCCTGACCGAAGGACTCAAATCGTAAGACCCCTTTTCCTGGTTGGCTTTGTTGCGTCTCGTGTTCTTGAAATTGCTGTCATTTTCGCTAATTTGAGGATATAGCTCAGTAAAGCCCCTGTATGAGGTTTGTTTCTTAGCTAACTTTGTATTCCTATTACCTCAGAGAAGCATTGCTTTAAACAGTTCTTTAATTCCTTTCCTATCCTGCCTGATTTAAGTTATTTTGCTTTGTGAAAGCTGAGCTTCGGTGAACCCTGTCATAAAATTTAGTGGAAAATAGTATAAGTGTCAGGTCTTGCATATCATCGAACTACTGTTATTCGATTTACTCGGAAGATATTATGTTATGGGCACATTGTTACAGAACTGGAAAAACCTACAATCCAAATTCATCTTTTGCCGCTCTCGTTGGTACTAAACTAAGGACTAAGAACGTTTAACTCTCACCTGCAGCATCATACATTTCTATCTAGAGGCCTGCTCTAGTTAATGCATTCTGAGATGGCTCTATCCGCCCAAGTTCTAATTTGAACTATGGAGTTTGCAGTTTTCCATGTATTGAAAATGTTGTTGGTAATATGGCGATAGAAAACATACTCCAGTTACTCTAGTTTGATTCTTTATTTGATAAAATTTCTCATTCAATTCTGTTTGAGCTTTTGGAGTGATGCACGCTGCTCCAGATAATACTTTTCCAGCTTAACTAAAGACTTCAGCCTACTAAGCTTGAAAGTTTGTTGAAGTTTACTGAATTCAGCATAGGAGATATGAATGTTCTGAAATAAGCACCTTGAGGCTAGGAGTTTTGGAAGTTAAGTTGTGATGATGAACTTGATTGAGGAATTTAAGTATATGCTTAGTTTGGTCATTGAATGATATTGTTTGTCTCCCTTACATGGATGGTTCAGCAACCATGAGAGAGTGGGAGTGGTACCTTCGTAAACTGAAAATATTTCTGAATTGAAGCACAAATGCAAGAACTTCTGTCCTAAGTGATCTTCTCATACGGGAAATTAACTACAGGTCTTTCAATGTATGCAGGTTTTATACGAGAAATCAGAGGAGTCAAAAAGGTGAAGTATCCTATTTTAAGTTTTCCTTTTCTTGTTTTTGTCTGTTTGATCTGAAATATTAAGATCTCAGAATGGTTTATGTTCTTATGCTGATTTCCCTAGTCCATATACTTTTATAAGCTATAAAAGAAAGAGAACTGCCGTCAGGGAAGCCTATGATATTGCTGAGAACAAGTCCCCTGCAATGGAGCAGGCAGAAGCAATTCAGTCAACTTTAGAGGCAGAATTTCCTAGCTTTGCAAAAGCTTTGGTCAGGTCCAATGTGACTGTCGGATTTTGGATGGTATTCTGAAAGTTTCTATAATTTGATAAACATACGATATCTTGGTATGGATAAATAGATGTTTCTCATTTAGTTCTGTGTTATTTCCTAAACAGCATCTTCCAATGCGGTTCTGCAAGATGCATTTGCCAAGGAATGATACGACTGTGTTCTTGGAAAATGAAAATGGGGAGGAATTTATAACAAACTATATAGCAGAAAGGACAGCACTCAGTGGTGGATGGAAAGCATTCTGTGGCGCGAACAAACTGGTGGAGGGGGATGTGCTTATTTTCCACTTGCTCCAACCTTTAAGGTTTAAGGTACATTTCTCGTTTAAGTTTATGTGTACATTTTCATCATTGCATACGATCTATAATTGGAATATCTGCAAGACATTATCGTGCTCTTGTCATTCTTAAAAGTGTTCGCTGTCACTGTTTATTAATGAACTTCTTTCACATTTCTAAACATTCTCAACATCAAATTGTGGAAAGAAGAGGTTAGTAAAGCTCTTCCCCATGGTGACTTCATGCCTGTAAATTCTGGAAGCAATTACTGGAAAGGCACAATTCAACAAATGTTTGTGGAACTATAACCTGAAAGCAAGTTGAAGCATGATATTACCTTGATTTCTGACTTCCTAAGTCTCGGCTGAAAGTCAATCGAATAGTGATCCATCATTCCTATAGAAGTCCTTCCCCATCTACTTTGCCTAAACTTCCGAAACTACACATTCAAAATTTTAAGATTACCATATTTTATGAATAGTGTGGTTAGAGTCAATCACCCTTCAACTCCTTGAGTACATAGATGCCTACATATATGCATGATCTTGCGCAAACAAAAGGCTTACTGGAAGGAGATCATGCACAGTGAAGCCTACTTATCATAGAATCAAAGCAGACAGGAACTCTACTTCATATTTCTTAAACTCGTACATCAAGCAGGTCTTTGTTATGTTTGGTATATCCATATACTTTAATAGCTACTTTGAACACCATTCTTGTAGGTGTATGTAGTGAAAGGGAATGGTTCAGCCAAAGGAGAAGAAGAATTCGGCATTGCAAATTTGGACGATCAAGAAAAACTTATAGAGTCTGGTATGTTCTTTGTTTGACTGCTTCAGAAGTTGTAAATGGTTTGTCAAATTTCACTCAATAAATTCTCTTTGTTGCTTTTCCTAACAAAAGACGACGAGGCTAAGGAGGACATTGAAAGCCATAAGCAGGCCGAGCCTTTGGAGGTTCTTCCATTACGCCTTTTTCAAGGGAAACATGAAATGAGCCTAGTAGTATCAGAAACCAATAAGAGGCATGTAGCCAATCAATCTGAGAATGACAGCAAGGATAATGGCTGCAAAATTCTGGAACTTATAAGATCTTCAGGACCTGATGATAGTTTTAAAGACATAAAAGGCATTGAAAATTTCAGTATTATTGTTAATGGTGTGGCTATTGACTCTGAGCTCTCTGATCATCACAGGGCCAAGTACTATGAGCTATGTTGTTCACAAGCCTCATTCCTGCACGAAAATATTCTCAATAGTATGAATCAGAAATTGGTTGCTGAAATAATTGTTGAAACTGTGAACGTTTCAGATGCTATTAGAACTTCAAAGCTTTCCACATCTCATGCTGACTATGCTGTTTGGGATAAGACTTTGAAAGGCTTTGAACTGTTGGGCATGAATGTGGGGTTCCTACGTGCTCGGTTGAATCGATTAATGAGCCTTGCTATGGAATCAGAAGAGGCCATAGAAACAGAATGCAGAGAAATTAGACTAGAACAAGCTCGCGTACACGAGGAGACGCAAAATCTTGAACTGAAGCTCCTATCATTAAAGGAAACTCGGGAAAGGCTCGATGCTGAAATAGAGATTCTAAAGGAAGATGCTGAGAGCCATGAACTAAAGTTTCAGGAAATGGTTAATACTCCATGGTAAGAGTTCTGGCTCTTTTAGGACCTCTAAGTTTGAAGCCATCTTAAGGATTACAGAATCAAAAAGACAGTCAACATTTCTCATGCTAACAGCCTTCACTAGTTCCTATGCTACTGATTTAGCCAAGCCTCTATGTTACTATTTCAGAATCATATTCTACATATAGCTCTGTAGATGTATTGTTAGTTTGCAACTAAAAGGAGTAGTTAGTGCACTAACTTTTCTCTTTGTAAGCATATTTGCCATCCTCCATTTTCAAAGAGTTCTAAGCTTGTAACTACTGCCCGCTCCTTTAAACACACAGACAACAGTTTCACAGACCCGCAAATCTCATCATGGACAAAACTTTCTTTTCTGAAGAGTATAATGGTGTATATGTAACCTTGGTCTTAACACAATGAAATCATTCAGCAGCTTCAAATTACATGGTAATGTCATGTACAAAGAATTGTTCTTTCTTGTTGGAGCTAGAACTTTTGTTTAGTGAGGCAAACTATTTATAATAGAATTACATCTTATTGATGGGGGCAAAATAAAAATAATACACAAAACTAAGAACACAAAAGTATGTTTCATGGTCTAACTCAATTGTTTTAAAGGGATAAACCAATCTTAAAGTGTTCAATTTTTTGAGATTTTTTTCAATTCAATCTCCGAGCTTTTAAATTTTTCAATTGAGTGAACATTAATAATTTAGCTCAAAATCTTAGCTTTTGCTGATGTGGCTAATAAATCGACATTTACGTGATATTTAGTAGACATATTAGATCCAAAAAAATAACCTTTTGAAATGAATTGTTAAGATTTTAAAAAGTTGATTACTCAATTGAAAAATTTAAAAGCTTGAGCATTGAATTGAAAAAGATTTCAAAAGGTTAGACAATTTTGAATAAGCTGTCTCTTAATTTAAATAGCATATATGGGAGGGAAATTAATAAAATCTAAAGTTTTAACGTCAACTAGTTAATAATAAAGCATAAGAGGGCGAAAAAAAGTGATGTTCAACAAGAGAATTAAAATTAAATTAAACAAGAATCAATCTACAGAATTTACTATTATTAAAAATTTGGTTGAAAGAAACATTAATCACTTTATTAATTAAGTAAAACAAGTTTACTCTAAAAGTATGTTTGTCCTAATTTTCTGTATATTAATTTTTCTTTTCTTATTCATTATTTATTATTTATTCTTCAATTTATATTTAATTTTCAAAAGTAATACCAAATTCTTTTGTTCACACTTTTGCATTGATTTGAGTTTAAAAATTAGGTCCCAAAAATTTAAGAATTGAGTTTGATTTATAAATAAATATAAAAAATATAAACTTAAACTTATATTTTGTAAATATTTCAAACTTTTTATCAACTTATAATTATTATTTGTCTATAGTCAATCCCTTTTCAATTTCCAAAAAAAACTTATAATTATTATTGAATATTTTTTATTCACATTATTATTGGAGAATATAAAAAACTAAGTAAATGTTTTATATACGATCTTTTATTTATTCTCTTTTCACTAAAATTTTATTTGTGAATTATAATTTATATTTATCTTAAAGACAATTAGTGATTTAAATCAGAAATTAAATAAGCAATGTTAGTCTCTTTGATTAAACCTTAGAACAACCGGTAAAAGTTGCTCCTTTGTGATCATAAGGTTACAGGTTTGAATCACAGAAACAACTATTTGTAAAAATTACAAAAAAAAGGTTGTGTATATTGATAATCCTCTTCTAACCCTCACAAAGTGGAGAGCCTTGTGCACAGAATAGGTCGACTAGTCTCTTTGTTTGATTAAAATTTTTAGAATATGGTTCTAAATGTGTAACTGTGGGAAAATACTAATTTCTAGTTTTGGGTGGTTTAATAACCAATAGTGTTCTTTAGTATAGATTTTCTTCTTCCTTCATATTGAACTTTTAATGATACTAATAACCAAGCTTTCTTTTATACTTAAGTCATTAACAAATTAAATCTTACCCGTGTAATTTCAAAATGTAATTTATAGTTGATTCCTGGTGAAATATGTTAGATTCCTATATCAATTGGAGAAGGGAACGCACTACGTCTTATAAGGTTATGGAAACTTTTCCCTCATAGACGCATTTTTTCAAGGGAGGGAAGAGCAAAATCGTGAGGGCTTGACTAAGTCAAGGCCCAAAGCGGACAATATCTGTGAGCTGGTAGTCCGGGTTGTTACAAAAGGTATTAAAGTCAATACCCAAATCGGTATGTCAGCTAGGACGCTGGGCCTTCAAAGACGGTGGTTCCAGCTGAGCCTCCAAGGAGGGTGGATCCAGGTCTATAGGTCAGCAAGGACGTTGGGCCTCCAAGAAGGGTGGAATATTAAATTCTCATATAGATTAGAGAGGAGAACGAAGTAGGCCTTATAAGATTATAAAAACCTCTCCCTTATAGATGGGTTTTCTCAAAGATGAGAAGAGCAAAACCGTGAGGGGTTGGCGGGTCAAAACTTAAAGCGAACAATATCTGTAAGCGAATGGTCTGAATTGTTATAAAATAAACAAAGATTGAGCAACTACGAAAAAACAGTAATGTATAAACGACACAAAATACTTGTAAACTAGGAGGTGGTCTCCAAACCAAATCTTCTGTTCTCAAAATGGTGTTCCAATCTTATGCCAGTTAATTTTGGCCACATATTTATGTAATATGTGGGTCTTACATAAATATGGAGGGAATTAATTGATATAAGATTGAAATTAGTCAACAAGAATAGAAGATCTGATTTTTGTGGTCTTAGATTCAAATCACCTTGGACATTAACCTTGTCTCCCCTATTCTCAATAAATTGAATTGATCATTTTAAATTTTTAATTAAATAAAGTTCTTTTAAAAATTTTAAAAATAAAAAAATTAGGTTAGCCATAGCCTTGTCAGGTTCAAGCCAGGGTTATCCCTACTTTTTGGTTTAATTTTTTATTTGATTTTTAAAATATTGATTATTTTTAATTATTATTCATTAAAGAATCTTTATATTATCTTGTTAAACCATTTATAATTATTATTCATTTAAGAGTCCTTATTTTATCTTGTAAATTATTTATAATCATTATTTATTTAGGTATCTTTATTTTTAAAATTACGATTACATGCAATATAAAATTAGGCCTCTTAATTTTTTAATATTAAAATTTACATTCTTGGAAATATTAAACAACTAAAAAATTTGAACTTTCATTATTTATGAAATTATAAAAAATCAAATATTTATATTTAAGTATTTTGAATTCAAAACTTGTGATACCTGCTTGTTACGTCGGCGCTCTGCCTCACAGCTCTCTGACAGCCTTCCGCTGTCCGAAAACTACGAAAAGAAGAAAAAGAAAAAAAACATTTTCGAGCAAGAGAAACCAGAGAATGGATGGATGAGATCTTCCCTGCCCGTAACCAGCCCTGCTCTATGCCAGAAAGATCTTATCCCATAACGGAGTCGCCTCTCTAACGGTCTAACCCCATCTGCCTCTTCACCTCCTACACCAACCCTTTTTTTTGGCGAACCGTAAACACGCTGACACTAGCAAAAGATTCGAACTTTGAAGATAAAGCACTGATGTTTTTGAAAGCCAGAGAAAAGAGATGGCTAAATCTCAGATAAAGTTCTAGGAAATCTGTAAGAAGAGATTGGAAAGAAATAAGAAGAGAATGGAAGAGCTCAACTTGAAAAAACTTTCCATTGATCTCAGTTCTGCAAGCCCCAAAATGTCCCCAGTAAGTTAAATTCCGATTAGCCTGTGCTCTGGGCTTCACCTGCTTCGCCTGATTCCATGTAAACATTTCGCGTATGGAGTTGATTCCAATGAGAAGGTCCAGTCGTTTTGCAGACAAGGCACCTGTTAGCTATAAGGAAGTCAGTTTCTTTCTTTCTCTGTCTCTCTGCGTCTCTGCGTATCTCTGTGTGCTCGTGGTCCAAATATGAAGTTTCGTTCTTTTTTGTTTTTGTTTTTCTGGGTCTGGTTTTGTATTTCCTCTGATGGCTAGACACAATATTGAGTTGGCTGATACATGTTAATCATTGTTAATGTTGAAACAAGTTCCAACTTGAGTATCAAGCAAGTAGTAAGCATCTACGTGAGATTAGTGCAGTCCTAAATAGTTTAATCACGTTTAGTTTTCATATGGATTCGACATGTCTGATTAACCTTCAATCTTTTGTTTCAGGTCTCTTTGGAACCTTTGCTGAGATTCAGAAGGTCAACTACTCTTCAATTTTGAACACTTACCTGTAATTTCGTTTTCTTGTGCTTGTGTATACTCCAAATTCCAGTGGTGTTAACTTGCAGGGGATACAGCTACAGAAGAAGAGATCCACTGAATCGATTCTATGCTTCAGATGAAGCTAGAACATATGCTATTGACAAGCTGTTGTGTTTTTGTAATTATTTTGTATGAATAATTAAGTGTTACAAGATATTAGAATAACAATTTCAATTTCAATTCACTAGGTTGTAACACAAGCATTTAATCACTTGAAAAAAAAAAAAGAGTTGTTACTATTTCATATTACTTTTCAATTTTGGTTTTAGTTTTGTCAGATACAATTGTAATCACTACATATATCTATAATCCTCCAGCTAACCTTCTAAAGAAAATGTCTCACATTATTTCAATACAAAGTGATCTTCAATCTTTGAAGGAGTCTAAGAATCTACTGTGGTTGATTCCTGGAGACCACAAACTATAACCAAGTATGCGAGGCGAATTTGGCAAATCAAGGCAGCAACCAGACCAAGCATATTCAGGTGCAGGTGACGAAAGAGTTGAAAGATGGCAGTTAATGGGCTTTGTCGGAGAAAATGATTTTTTGACGATTTTATGGAGCAATAATGGATAGGCAATCTCGAACATGTAAGGATGGTTCAAGAGCATATCAGCCGTCCATCGCTCTTTCGGATTCCTTATGAAACACTTCTGTAAAAAATGCTGACCACTTGCTGACATGTTTTCAGGTATACTTGGTACTTCATTGGAGGAAACAAGGTACGTTAATATATCCTTCAGATCACAGAACTGTAACGCCTTCTTCCCTGTCACCATCTCTATTATTATGCATCCAAGAGACCAAATATCTAATGCTGGCGTAATGTCACCGACTGCTACGGATTCTGGGGACATGTAAAGTGGTGTCCCTACAATCGTCAACTGCCTAGAATTGCCATACTGAACCATTCCAGCATTCCCAAAATCTGCAATCTTGAGTTGACAAGTACCATCCTCGTTGGGAAATAGAAGAATATTAGCAGGCTTGAGATCACAGTGAACTATACCCTTTCGGTGAATAGCAGACAATCCCCTAAGCAGCATTAATGTGTACTGTCGAACCATATTTTCTGGCAAACGACCACCTTCATGGTTCTTAATATGATTATCCAAAGAACCTCCGGAAGCATACTCGAGCAGTAAATTGCAGTATTCCGTGCCACCTTCAAAGTCGTTGAAGGTACCAAAACATTGAATAACCTCATTGCATCCATCCAGCTTCTTCAACAAATCATATTCTTTGGATAATACAGGCCACTTCCAAAGCTCTGAAGACTTGATAGCAACTACTTGGTTGTTCACTAAAGCGAGATAAACCGTGCCCAGTGTTCCTTGTCCGAGAGCTCGAAGTTTGGAAATCTCCATGCTGATACGTACCTATAAAAATAACTTGGATGAGTATTTATAATCGTAATGATACTAATTCTACCGTGTTTAGGATTAATTAGAGTTATTATTCATATAGGATTCCTTAAGTCATCTAGTTTAACTATTTATAATTATTAATCAACTAGGAATCCTTATATTATATTGTTATTATTCATATTTGATTCCGTAAATTATATTATCTTGGTTAATTATTTATAATTATTATTCAATTAGGAATCCTTATACTATCTTATTAAACTCTTTATAATAATTATTCATTTTAAAAATCTTATTTCTTGTTAAATTATTTATAATTATTATTCATTTAATTTTCTTAATTTTTAAGCATATTAACATGCAAAATTAAGCCTTTTAATTTTTTGAAACTATTAAAAATAACATTCTTTAAATATCAAATAACCAAGAATTTTAACTTTTTATTAATTATAATATTTATATTTAAATATTTTTAAAAAAGTAATCGTCCTTTTGAAAAGTTGAAAAAATGCATTTTCTTTTACACTCTCATTTGTTATATATTATTTTTTAAAATTTTTTGGCTTTATTTCCATGATAATAATACAATTGATATATAATTTAACCGATTTTTATTTAGAAATTTAAAACTTGCATTTGTAATCCCTCTTTTATATGGTTCATCTTAGTTGTCAGGGACTTGACTCCGACTTACATGCAGATCGTGACACAGTGCATCAGCTGCTCTCATCCTCCGAAACTTCCTCCACCCGATCCGATTCACCTCTCACCTGTCAAACCGTCAACTCCTTTTCGGCCGAACCATTCGAATACTTTTAATGATATAATAATATTTTAATAATAAATATATAATGCAAGAAATATGGATTTTAAAAAATTCAAAACACCACTCGCCCATTATTTAAAATCTCCCAAACTTGATTTCCCTATTAATTAACCCTAAATAAAAATTCTTAAATTCCAATACTCTCAAATTAACTTGTTTGTTTTATTAAGAATGACTTATGACTATAATTAAAATTACTTCTACCTCGATTACTATTGAAAGGCCTAATTCATCTCAAAAGCTAGCTTGAGAGGGAAAGTTTGTACACTATTATAAATTATTAAATGCACTCATACTTGTTCGATGTGAGATTCTTAACAACCAACTCCTCTCCCCTCTCAGCCCAAAGCAGGGCTAACTGAACTTCTATTGGGCATATTGGATAAAGGGACAGAATCGGATGCCGCCTCAAATCATCGAGACAAGCACGTGATACCATATTGAAAAGCCTAATTCACCCCTAAAAGCTAGCTTGAGAGGGGAGGTTTATACACTATTATAAATGATTGAATGCACTTATACTTATTCGATGTGAGATTCTTGACAGTTACATACATATATTATGGAGTGATTAAAATTTAGGGATAATATTTTTTAGTTGTCCAAATTTTTTCTTAGAAATTTAACTCTTGTTTAATTTTATTTAAATATTTAAAGTTTAAAAAATTTCTGACAAGTTTCGAATTTGATTTCCAAGTTTTGTTACCACCAATAAACACATTTTAATCAAATTTTACTTGATTTTCCTAAACATCTTGATTTCATTTGTTTTTCATTTATACTAAAGTCTAGGTTTTAAATAAAGTGATATGTTTGAGTGAACATGAAAAGAGTCATTGGAAAAAACATATGTAATCAAAGAGAGGACCTTGTCAATAGAATAACAATCTAAGGGGTTATACTTTGTGAAACGATATCAAGATAAAATTGATAAACAAACAAAGACGCTAACACCTATTCTCAAATCTCAAACTAATAATGCAGGGTTTTGGCCACAGGGTGTTTCTTGATATTTGTATTGTCATCGGGTTGTCAAATTCCAATTCTCTGAATTTCTATAGTAGTTGTAGAATCAAGTTGAATTTTATGAAAACTAAAAACTAATTTTTAATTTCAATTAACAAATAAAGTGGTAGTTTATAATCAATTAACTAACAAACTAAATTTACTATGAAATCAAAATAAATTACCCGAGTATAAAAGTGAGATATATATTTAATGGTACTTAACTCCGATTTAAGAGAAATATTTCATTTAATTGTAACATTGATTCTTGGTTTAAAAAGAACAAATTTTAGAACTTAAGCAGTTAGTCCAAAATATATAAAAAAAGTCATAATAAGTCTGTGACCTGACCATTACTTCCAAAACAACGTCGTTTTATCGTTTTGTCAAGAATGATATCGTTTTTGAAAGTTTTTCTAAAAAAAAAGGCAAGTCAGGCTATGCCTATCAAGCCATGGCCTGGGCCATAGGCTGACTCATCTTGACTCGCCAAGCTACGAGTTACCATAATGCCCTAACCTGACCTGACCCGTTGACATGCCTAGGCAGAAGGTGTGTAACAAACCATGATCTTGTGAGGACATCACAATAAGTGAGCTAATAAGACATGTTTATACCAATCATTATAAATTGAGTTTCTTCGCCAAATTCACTAATTATATGTAGACACGTCAATGGGCCAAGTCAGATCCGGGCCGATTTATAGTAGCCCGCGTGTTAGAATGGGCCAGCTTGTGGTCCGGCCCACTGGAGGGCTGACTGACCGTGGCCCAAGATATGACCCACCGGGCCACTGGCAGGCAGGCCTGGGTCGGCTCGCTTTATTTTAATGGCAGGCCGATCTTGGTGCTCTTGAATATCAAAGCTTCCGCCACCCTTCTTCATTATTTCAACATGTCGGACTCATCCAAATCCGGCTTCAAAGCCTCGGATGTCGATCCGTCGCATCCTTATTACATTCACCACTCCGATCAACCAGGGTATTCTCTTGTTCCAATCAAATTAAATGGGACAAATTACCAGTCCTGGAGCAAATCGGTTATGCATGCCCTTATTGCCAAAAAGAAGATTGGCTTTGTTAATGGCACGATAGAAGAACCGTCTCAAGATGCAAATCCAGAAAAATTTGAACTTTGGAACCAGTGTAATAGTATGATACTATCTTGGTTAACCCATTCGGTTGAAGCAGACATCGCCGAAGGTATTATTCACGCCAAGACGGCTCATCAGGTATGGGTTGATCTCCGCGATCAATTCTCGCAGAAGAATGCCCCGGCAATTTTCCAGATCCAGAAGTCGATAGCCATGATGTTGCAAGGAACCATGACTCTGTCGGCATACT
>JAOTAY010000190.1:38350709-38369541 GCA_025629805.1 Erythroxylum baracoense | reverse complement strand
TGTCTTTTTTCATATAAATTGTGGTTATTATTTATATGTGAAATATCTGAAAATTATTGTTATTTCATATTAATTGTAATTATTATTTATTATTTTGATTTTTAGAAACATGGTTAAAAATATACAGTACAACTGTACAATATGACAATGAACTATTTTGCAAATTTTAAAAAAATTAAAGGACTATTTTATAAATTTAAAAAATTACCTGAAACGATATTTAGTATTGACCGGTATCAATTCGGTACTGTACTAGAATCCAATCTAATATCAATACGGTACTGTACTAAAATCCAATCTAATTCCAAAGTCGTGCACGAAATTCGTGACATTGAGTAGAAAAGGATCTGAACCCCTCCGGACTCGGATTCGGAATCATAAGTTCACTGTCACGTCAATTTTACGGCGGTGAGGTGACCGAGCTGAAAACAAGTTCTTGTGGCTGTGGCGTACAAAATTCAAATTGAACGTTCTTTCCCTCTGCTCCATGCCTGTGCTTCTTTCTATTTATAAAACGATCATATGCAACACTTCCCGTATCTGTGCCCTCAGGCAAACGGTTCAGACACCTTTAGGCTGCACCTTCTTTCTGGGTCATTGCGATGGTTATCGTTCAAGACAATGCACTGCAGGTAGGTGTGCCTGTTTGTCTAATGGGTGTGCGTAGTTCGAGTCTAAATCTTATATTTATGGGTTTATATTGCTTTTCTTCGCAGGCTAAAGGAGGATCTACACAGAACATGGACACGTTGCTTCAGAAGAAGAGTTTAGGAGTAAACAAGGTGACTGACAATCAATTTAGAACCTTGCTTAGCTCTGTTTTTCTTCTTCTGTTTGTTATCAGCAAGTTCAAGCTCGTAACTTTTAAGGATTAACATTAGAAAAAAAAGGCAAAACCAGAAAATGGAGAACAACAAAGATTGTTCCTACTGTGTTGGAACTTCCAGAAGAGAAGTGTTTATGTGACACCAGACCTAAATGTAGGATCTTTATAGTGTTTAACACTGAAATGAGAACTCTAGGCAGTCAGAATAGCTGAGTACTATGTCCCCTACTATTGTTAGAGATGGGTTGCTTAAGAATTGTGAATTTCTCGAACAGGTCACAGATATTGTTCCACTGAACTCTGAAAGGTGAGTGATTTCAGTCGGATTAGAATCTGATCTTCTTTAAGATGAGATATCTGCATTACAAATGCTGATTTTGTACATTTCAGCCGTAAGCGAAAGAGAGTCACAGATGCTAATCTATATAGCAATGATCAACTTAAGTCTGCTGTTAGTAAGCGAGCCCAGGAGGTCCAAGCTAGCCTATCACCTCAGTTCCCTAGCATGATTAAGTGTATGCTTCCCTCCCATGTTACTGGAGGGTTTTGGCTGGTAATCAGCAAGTTTTATCCTCACTTTTTCTCCATTTTTGTTGAAAATTTGATGTAAAAGCAGTCATGTAAGCTAATTTCGGGATGGCAGGGTCTTCCCGCACGATTTTGTGAGAAGCATTTGCCAAAACAAGATAGTTTGATTGTCTTGGAAGACGAAAAAGGAATGACATACAACACAAAATATCTTGTGCAGAAAATGGGACTCAGTGGTGGATGGAGAGGGTTTTCCATTGTTCACAATTTGGTGAAAGGAGACGTCTTAGTGTTCCATTTAGTCAAACCAACCACATTCAAGGTAATTCTTTTACCCTTTCTGCATTAGTATTGTTCCTTCCTTTGCCAACCATGAAATCAAAAAGGTAAAGAAAGAGTTTATACTGTGATATGCATTGTAAGGCATTATTCAATATCTGTATTGTTCCTTCCTTTGCCAACCATGAAATCAAAAAGGTAACGAAAGAGTTTATACTGTGATATGCATTGTAAGGCATTATTCAATATCTGTTTGATTTTTCATGCTTTTTTGACCACAGGTTTATATCGTGAGAGTGAATGGTTCAGAAGAACTAGATGCTGCTCTAAGCCTTCAAAAGTTGAATCCTTCTTCCAAACAAATGATTACAGGTACGTTCTCCAATAGTTCAATAGTATCGGTGCTCGTTCATCGCCATGGTCCGCATATTACCAAACTAACTCCTTCCAATCCCTTATCTAGTTCGTGCAGATAATCTGAACATAGATGGAAATAAAATTGATGATAAGCATTCTGAAGCCCTCTTCATAGAAAATCATGAAGAACGCATTCAAAGCAACAGCATGACAAAGAATAGTACAGAACTTAAGGCCAAGTACTCTCAGTCTGAAAATGAAAGTGGAATTAGGTTGTCAGGATCTTCTATTGACTTCAAAAAAGTGAAATGTTTTGAGGATTTTGACATCATTTTCAATGGTTTAGTACTTAATTCTGAGCTCTCCAAACACATTCTGACCAAGTATTATGAACTTTGCTGTAGCCAAAACTCTTATTTACATGACCAACTTCTCGAGGGTCTAAACTGTAAGCTAGTGGCTGGTGTTATTGCTGAGACTATAAACATTGCCGAAGCCATTAGAGCTTCCAATCTCACTTGTTCCCCGAAATATTTTCCAATTTGGGAGAAGACCCTTAAGTCCTTTCAGTTAGTGGGAATGAATGTTGGTTTCTTGTTGGTTCGGTTAGGCCAGATTATGAGCCTCGCTGATAAATCAAAAAGATATCAGGAAGCTAAACTAGAAATAGATGAAGCAGAACAGGAAAGGAGAAATCTTTGGGCGAGGCTTGCTGAAACTAAAGAGAAAACGGATAGACTTAATGCTGAGATAAAAGCACTGGATGTGAATCCTCAAAAGTTGGAGCTTGTGTTCCGAGAATTCATAAGAGCTCCATGGTAATGAGATAACCTGATTTTGACGGTTCATAGGAAATGTTTTGCATTTGGAAATGTCAAAGGAGTTACAGCAGGTCAGACAAACTGCAAGCATTTTTTTGTATAAGAATCACTTGTGTAGAGTATCTAACTGGGGAATACTTGGAAGGGAAAGACTGTGCAAGTTCTTATGTTAATGTAATGTAATCTTGTTTATCTTCTCCTATTATAAAAGCTAGCCTTCTTGGACTATTGCTTTTAAACTAGCAATTCAACTCTGGTGATTTTGAAGCCCCTAACTATAAAAGGATAACAGTGAATGAAACAGAACAATCGCAACATTTAGTATGAATCTCTAATATATGAAGCCTAAAAAGATTTAATAGTATATAATTTTACTCTTAATTAATAAAGAACGAGCATCATTATTAACTTTATGTACTGAACTGAAACTCAATCAAGCAAAATATTAATCACTGAACAATGTAGTAGCGGAAACACAAAGAAATGAATTTCATTCATGGAAAGTCAGTATGATAAAACCTTAGAAATTCTTATGCAAACCATTTGTCTTTTACAGAACTGGCCTTGGTCCATCTCATTCCATTTCCGTTTTAGTTGTTTGATGATTTTGTTTAGGGTCATATTGAATATATCAATGAACAGTCATACTCCAAAATAATATATTTATATCATCCAAAAAAAATTATCGACATCATCCAAATTTTGAATTCCATGCTTGTGACACATTCCTGGTACGTTGCCGCTCTCTGACACCCTTCCACTGTCCGAAAACTACGAAAAGAAGAAAAAGGAAAGACTTTTTGGAGGAAGAGAAATTAGATAATGGAGTCGCTTCTCTAACCCCGTTGCGTCTTCACCTCCTATACCAACCCTTTTTTTCTCAAACCGTAAACACGCCGGCACTAGCAAAAGATTCGAACTTTGAAGATAAAGAACTGATATTTTTGGAAGTAAGAGAAAAGACATGGCTAAATCTCAGCTAAAGTACGAGGAAATCCGTAAAAAAAGATTGGAAGAGAATAAGAAGAGAATGGAAGAGCTCAAATTGAAAAAACTTTCCATTGATCTCAGTTCTGCAAGCCCCAAAAAATCCCCAGTAAGTTAAATTCCGATTAGCCTGTGCTCTGACGAACTTTTTGTTCTTGCTTTGTGGGGTTGCATGAAAATTGATGGAATGTTATACATGGAAAACAGGCGAAGCCCAGAGTCCACATCTTGTCTACGGAGCTGGTTCCAGTGAGAAGGTCCACTCGTTTTGCAGATAAGGCACCCGTTAGCTATAAGGAAGTTAGTTTCTTTCTCTCTCCGTCTCTCTGCGTCTCTGCGTATCTCTGTGTGCTCGTGGTCCAAATATGAAGTTTCGTTCTTTTTGTTTTTGTTTTTCTGGGTCTGGTTTTGTATTTCCTCTGATTGCTAACTGTCGCTTTTGGACTTTGTTTGGAGTCAGTCAATGGAAATTAGTGCAGTCCTAGTTTAATCGTGTTTAGTTTTGATATGGATTCGACATGTCGGATTAACGTTCCATCTTTTGTTTCAGGTCCCGTTGGAACCTTTGCAGAGACTCAGAAGGTCAATATATGGTCACTTCTCATCAATTTTGAACGCTTTCCACTAATTTCGTTTTCTTGTGCATGTGTATACTCCAAATTCTAGTGGCATTAACTTGCAGGGGATACAGCTACAGAAGAACAGATCTACTGAATCGATTCTATGCTTCAGATGAAGCTAGAACATATGCTATTGATAAAGCCGAACAGCTTCAGTCAAGTTTAGATTCTAGTTTTCCAAGTTTTGTGAAACCTATGCTCCAATCTCACGTTACTGGAGGATTTTGGCTGGTTAGTCAATGGTGTGTTTGATGGTAGATGTACTGTTAGAGATATTACCATTAGCTTGGCATAATATTGGACAAGTGGATTTGCATTTTAACTTCTTTCTATCGTAAGATGTTCTTCAGGGTCTGCCAGTCCAATTCTGTAAAACACATCTTCCCCATTTAGATGAATATATCACTTTGGAGGATGAGAATGGAGATGCATTTGAAACAAAATATCTAGCTCAAAAAACTGGTCTTAGTGGTGGGTGGAGAGGATTTGCTATTGATCATGAACTAGTTGATGGAGACGCTCTGGTCTTCCAACTAATTAGTCCCACCAAATTTAAGGTAAACCTGAGGCACTCATTCTTATGCTTCATATATTTTCCCCAAGGTTTAAACCTTCTTGAATAAATTTTCAGCTATACTCAATTTAGTCATTTTCATATAAACTTGATCTCAAGGTGCACATTATAAGGGCATATGACAAAGAAGACAGTGAAAACGAAGATCAAGTGAAAGATTTGGGTGCAACAGAATCGGTTAAAAGTTCCAAACGAACCAGAGCCAGTAATTTCTCAATTCCTTTGAAATTTTATAGCTTATTCCATCATTTAATCCATAATGATTGTTTGCAGTTTTTTCTGATTCTTGTAATAAAAATGCATTAATAAAACTGATGTCAGTGCACTTCAAGCTCTCCTTGAGGGAAGAATTATTATTTGCATGAACAACAAAAAAACATTTCATTGGTGAGGATTATTGGCCATGTAGGATATCTAGGGTGACTGTCGATAAGTAATTCTATAGTCAGCACACATAAAAATTGTTTTGACTTTGCCCAGTAAAGATATTTGGCCATCACATACTTTTTATCATCACTATCATATTGACCAAGTAGCTCTATGTAACAGTACAAGTTCAACAAATTAGTTGCAGATACTATCACATTTCCTAATAATATGATTTTCTTGCTCTTTTGCAGGCAGAAAGTAAATGATTTCGTAAGTAAGGTGAGTTTCTTGCTTTTTTGCAGGCAGAAAGTAAATGATTTCATATTGTCTAATAGTATTAGCAGCTTTCTTCATTTTGCCACACAAAGGAGATACTGCAAAAACTTGGATTTCTTTTCTTTTGGTTGGCAGATGCAGCAGATTACTCTTATGAAGCTCGGAAACATAGTTCTTTAGGAATCTTAATGTCTATGTTATAGACTCACTACATAATTCTTGAGCTTTTGTGCATTATGATAATGTTTGGAATATCAATTCTAGTTTATCTATTTTTTAATATTTATTTATGAACTTTTCAATATCCAAAAGTTAAATCAACTAATATTGAAAGTCAAAATTGCATGTTATGCATAATCTAATGTTGATATTCAAAGAACAATTTCAACTCACTAAAAGAGTTTGATGCCATTCCATATTAGTTTTCAATTTTGATTTCAGTACTACATACATATATAATCCTCTAACTAACCTTCTAAAGAAATTAAGAAAAAAAAGTTTCACATCATTGCAATACAAAATGCTTCTTCAATCTTTGGAGGATTACAAGAACCTGCTGTGGTTGATTTTTGGAGACCACAAATCATAACTAGGTATGTGAAACGAATATGGCATGTGAGCTTGGGGCAGAATGTTTCCTGAAAAATAATTTGAACAATCAAGGCAGCAGCAAGAACGAACAGGACGACATCCACATGGAGGTGGTGAACAAGTTGACAGATTGCTTTTGATAATTTTATCGAACGATAATGGATAGGCAAAATCGAACATGTAAGGATGGTTCAAGAGCATATCGGCTGTCCATCGCTCTTTCGGATTCCTTACGAAACACTTCTCCAGAAACTGCCTACCAATTGTAGACATGTTTTCAGGTATGCTTGGCACTTCATTGGTGAAAGCAAGGTACGTAAATATGTCTTTCAGACTACGTAACTGTAGCGCCCTCTTTCCTGTCACCATCTCTATTATTATGCATCCGAGAGACCAAATATCTAATGGTGGCATAATTTCACCAAGTGCTACAGATTCTGGTGACATGTAAAGCGGTGTCCCTACAATCTTGAATTTCCTAGAATTGAGAAATCTACCCGTTCTGGCATTCCCAAAATCTGCAATCTTGAGTCGACAAATACCATCCTCGTTGGGAAATACAAGAATATTAGCAGGTTTGAGATCGCAGTGAACAATACCCTTCTGGTGAATAGCAGACAATCCCCTAAGCAGCATTAACGTGTACTTTCGAACCGTATTTTCTGGCAAACGACCACCTTGATGGTTCTTAATATGATCATCCAAAGAACCTCCCGAAGCATACTCAAGCAGTAAGTTGCAGTATTCCTTGCCATCTTCAAAGTCGTTGAGCATACCAAAACATTGAGTAACCTCGTTGCATCCATCCAACTTCTTCAACAGCTCATATTCTTTAGATAATGCAGGGCACTTCGAAAGCTCTGTAGATTTGATAGCAACTACTTGGGAGTTCACCAAAGCAAGACGAACCGTGCCTAGTGTTCCTTGTCCCAGAACCCGAAGTTTGGAAATCTCCATTGATAAGTGCCCATAAAAGTAACTTAGATGAGTATTTATAATTGTCATCATGTCAAGTCTACTATAATTAGGATTAGCTAGAATTATTATTTATTTAGGATTCCATAACTTATCCTATTAGAATTATTTATAATTATTGTTTGATTAGGAATCCCTATGTCATCTTGTTAAATTATTTTATAATCATTTTATTTTATCTTGTTAACTTATTTATAATTATTATTAATTTATTTTTCTTCATTTTTAAAAATTACAATTTAATATTAAATAAATAAAAATTTAAACTTTTTATTGTTTATAAAATTATAAAAATCAAATATTTTAAAAAGGGTAATTGCCCATCTATCAAACATGAAATACTTTTTCTTTTACTAGATGAAATACTTTTTCTTTTACACCTTCTTTTGCCATATGTTATCTTTTTTATACAAAGTAATCTTCATTTTTAATATTTTGATTTTTTTACTTTAATCTTCATTTTTAATATTTTGATTTTTTTTTACTTTCACCTAAATAATAAAATTAAAATGTACTTTTACCAATCATTTTTAAAAAATTTTAGGCTTACATAAACAACCCCTTCTGTATGCTTTAGATAATGTTAACGCCTTACTATTTTACTATTTTATTCTCTCTTGATGTGCGTCATTTGCAAGTCTTTTTAGTATTTACGAGTTAGGCTGCGTATTATTGGACTTTCCCAGATCTTGTGGGTTAACGAGATTTTTATTAGAATTTGTTGTTGTTGTTGTTGTTGTAGGTGATGTTAACGCCTTAAACAACATTAACATTTAGTAATTTATGCAAATCTAAAATATTAGATTGTATAACACTTCTTCCGTAGAATTAATTTTTAATTAAATGAATATTATTGAATATGTTTATTAAAATAAATGTTCTATTTTTTTAATTTTACCAAATACATGTATTTGTTATGATATATAAAGGAGAAATATGATATAAATTTTTTGGTTGTTAACATATAAAATTACATAATTATCCTCATTATAATTTACTTTCATTAATAATTTTTTAATAAAGAGAAGCTCTTTTAACTTAAATAAAGCCTTTTTGTAATACTTGACTACCATATGATTAACTTATATGGCAAGTTCCATTAGTAAACCAATATGATTAGATGAATAAACATTGGAACTAAGAAGAGTTGATTATTGAAGGAAATGAAAAAAGAACAGTGATAGACCGGTTGAAGGGAATAAAAAAAGAACAGAGAATGGACAGAGAACGTGTCTTTTATCTCATCCATTGAGCTTGCTTAAATACAAAAAGTCTTTAATTGAAATTTGAGAGAAACAAGGAAAAGATAAGTAAAAATAAGAAAAAATATCAGAACCCACAACAGAGTATGGTTCCTAAAAGACAACAATAGTTAACTAAAAAATAGCAACAACTATTCTGAGACTTGGTCTTCAAATTGGAGATGCTTCTAAAGCACAATTTTTAACGTTTGACTTCTTCAACAACTTCTAAGGCACAATTATCACACTCCTCCTTGCCCTTGAAGCTGCACACTCCCATTTTTATCTTCCGTTCTTCAAACTTGATCTGGACAAGGCTTTGGTGAATACATCAACAATTTGATCTTTCGATCAACAATAAATCAATGAAACTTCTCTTTCTTTTTGAATCTCTCTAAGAAAGAAAATTTTGATCTTAAAATGTTGTTTGTTTTGCCATGAAACACTAGATTTAAGGTGATTGAAATGGCAGCCTGATTATTAACAAAGATTTGTGTTGATTCTTGCTGCTTCAAACTCAGATCTTGAAGTATTTTCTTCAACCAGATGGCTTGATTTGCTGTAGTAGTTACAGCCATGAATTCAGCTTCTGTAGTACTTTGACCACCAATTAACCACACTCGAACCAAGGCTAAAACAGAAATTGACATAAACAGAAATAATGATAATGTCAGTGTCTTCGCTTCTTACATACAAGGTTGCCTCACTTAAGCTTTTATTGAAGCCTAAGCTTCATGATCATCAATCCAGCTATACCAGGCTCTTGGAGCCTGCTTAAGGCCATATAAAGCTTTCTTTAGTAGATAGACTTTGTCTTCTTTGCCCTGTATAACAAAACCATCAGGTTGCTCTACAAATATCTTTTCTTTCAAGAAGCCATTTAAAAAGGAAGATTTTACATCTAATTGGAATACTTTCCAACCCTTTTGAGTTGCCACTGCAAGAAGCAATTTGATAGTATCAAGCCTAGCCATTAGAGCAAAAGTTTCTGAGCAATCTACACTAAAGACTTGTGCTTATCCCTACACAATGAACCTGACTTTGTACTTATTTATTGACCCATCATCATTTAGTGTTGTTCCGAAAACCCATTTAACAACAATGAACTTTCTATTTTGAGGCCTTTGAACAAATAGCCATGTGTGATTTTTCTCAATCATGATCAACTCATCTTTCATAGTTGAAATTCATTTTCCGTCTTGCATTGCTTCTTGAACTCCAACTGGTTCCATTGCTACTACATTGTATCTTGCATAGATGTCTTCAAGTGATCTGGTTTCTCTAACCAGTAGGTCATCAATATCATCTTCATTGGGCTATAAATTGATTGGAGCTTTTTCTCTTTCATTTTTTGAATTCCAGTCCCACTTTTCATCCTCCATGAACACAAGATCCCTGCTAATTAGAATTTTTTTAAATTGAGGATGAAAAATTCTATAGGCTTTGGAGGAATTATTGTAGCCTATAAAATGCCAGGTTTAACCCTTTTATCAAGTTTGTCCCTCTTGATATATGGCAAGGGAGTAAAACATAAACAACCAAATATTTTTAAAATTTTCATAATTAGTTTGAACACATACCATGCTTCAAAAAGAGTCTTCCAATTCACAACCTTTGTAGGAAGCTTGTTTAACAAAAACATTGTTGTGTTTGTTGCTTCTGCCCAGTACTTGTTAAACAGACCTTTCTCATGCATCATGCATCTTGCCATCTCAAAGATGGTTTTGTTCTTCCTTTCACTCACTCCATTTTGTTGTGGAGTGTATGGAGTTGTTAGTTGATGTTCAATGCTAACTTCCTCACAAAATTGATTAAATTGATCTGAAGTATACTCCTTGCCATTATCAAGTCTTCATATTTGAATGATATAGCCACTTTGATTCTCAATCCATTGTTTGAATCTTCAAAAAATGCCAACAAATTCGGATTTAAATACGAGAAAATAAATCCAGCACATACGAGTAAAGTCATCAATAAAGATTATGTAATATTTAATCCCTATAGGTGAAGGAGTTCTCTGAGGTCTTGCAAGATCAGTGTGGATGAGTTACCACTGTCTATAAGTTATTTGTCACTAGAGCTACTGGTTGCAAAACCAAGTTGCTACAAAGAGTTGCTTGTCCTTTTCCTAGTCTTCAATTTGGGCAACATTTTTCTGCTGCAAATTGATTTGAGTCTCATTCTTTTGCTTGCAAATTTTAAGGTGGTGCCCATTTTATGATATTTCTCACACTAAACATCAGGTCTTCTCTAACATTTAAAGGGTGGATGACCCTTAATTTCACAATGTTGCACTCATTTTTGCTTCCTTTTCATGTGTTGGCAGAATCTGACTCCAAGGCTTCCTTATTATTCTTCTTCTTTTTCCCATTTCCTCCTTGGTTTGTTTGCACTTTGACTGATAATGCTCCTTCAATAGAACCTTCAGACCTTATAACCTTTCATTGTTTTTGAGCCTGTAAGGCATTCAATAAATCTGCCAAACTAATATTTGACAGATCATTAGTGTTTTCCAACAAGGAAATGGTTGCTTCAATCCTTTCAGGAATTGTTACAAGAATTGTATGAACTAATTTAGAATCAGGAAATTCAGAGCCAAGTAATCTTGCCTTGTTGGCAATGCTGAGTAATCTATCAGAATACTCTTTGACAGTATCTGAATCCTTCATCTGTTAAAGTTCAAATTCTTTGAGCAAATTGAGAACCTGCATTCCCTTGATTCTTTCATCTCCTTCAAATTCTTGTTTCAAAAAATTACAAACCTCAAATGCTGATTTCATTATCATAATTCTGACAAAGATTTCCTCGCAATATATGCTAGGTTTGACTTACATCTAGAACAGTTAGATGCAAAGAAGTCTTTTCTTCATGGAGATCTTGAAGAAGAGATTTATATGCTCCAACCAAGAGGTTTTGAAGAAGCAAGAAAGGAGAACTTGATTTGTAGGTTGAACAAATATCTACACGATCTAAAGCAAGTGCCAAGGTTTTGGTACTAGATATTTTATTCCTTTATTATGAGCTTTGGATATAGTACACTAAATGGAGACCCTTGTGCATATTTCAAGAGGTTTGGTGAAAATTACTTCACTTTTTTATTGTTGTATGTAGACGACATGTTGCTAGCAGGCCCTAACAAAGATCGTATTATAGAATTGAAGGCCTAGTTGGCTAGGAAATTTGAAATGAAGGACTTGGGACCAACAAACAAGATTCTAGGGATGCAAATTCACTGAGATAGAAGAAATAGGAAGATTTGACTTTCTCAGAATAATTATTTGAAGAAGATCTTGTGACGCTTCAACATGCAAGATTGTAAGTCAAAATTTACCCCACTTCCTGTTAACTTCAAGTTATCCTCCAACATGAGTCCTAGCAGTGAAGATGAGAGGATGGATATGTCTCGAGTATCGTATGTATCAGCAGGTGGAAGCTTAATGTTCGTTATGACTTATAAAAGACCAGACATTGCACATGTAGTGGGAGTAGTTAGTCGGTATATGGCGAATCCTAGCAAAGAGCATTGAAATGCTTTAAAGAGTTTCCTTAGATACATTAAAGAGACCTTAGATGTTGCATTGTGTTATGAGGGACCGGACTTTATTATCAGTAGATATATTGATTCTGATTATGTAGGTGATCTTGATGGCAGCAAATCCACCATAGGTTATATGTTTACATTAGCAGGCGAGGCTATAAGCTGGGTCTAAAAAATGTAGTCAATTGTGGCTACATCAACAACAGAAGTAGAATATATAACAACTACACAAGCCAGTAAAGAATCAGTTTGGTTGAAAATGCTATTGGGGGAGCTCAGGCAGAAGCAAGAGAAGATTACTCTATTTTATGATAGTCAGAGTGCCTTGCACCTTACAAAAAATTCATTAAAAAACAAAACACAAATGAGTTCAATATCACTTTGTTCGTGAGAAAGTGGAAGAAGAAAATGTAGATATGTGGAAGATTCATACTTAAGACAACCTTACAGATTTTATGACAAAAGCGGTCAACATTGACAATTTTATCTGGTGTCGATCCTCTTGTGTCCTGATGTAGACACGAGCAACATGGAAATGATAAGGAAGAAAGAATGATGTGAAGATCTTATTAACTTTAAATCAAATATTTAAGTGGGAGATTGTTATTGTCAACTGCCCACTTGCAAGAAAGGCGGCAGTTGTAGACAATCTATCCATAGTTATAAAACTGTTTGGGAGGCAGTTGTGGACAATTTGTCCACATTTGTAAACGCTAAAATTATTCCAAAAATTGATCTCTTCTTCATTTTCAATCCCTAAAAAAATTAGAGAGAGTGTTTCTCTAATTTTTTGAGAGTGTTAGTCTTTTTTCTTGTAAGATTAGAGAGATGTTGTAGCTCTTAAATTTTTCAGAGTGAAATTTTTTCTTCTTGCCCATGGTTTTTACCCTAATTTGTTTGAGGGTTTTTCAGGTAAAATCTGTGTTAATTTCTTCAACACTATTCATTCAATCCTATTTAGCTGCGAATCTACTCTAATTCGTCAATTTTTCACAACATAAAGGACCCACATAAAAAATAAAGAATATATAGGCAATTAATACATGTAGAAATTACTTTTAAATAATAACATCTATTTATTCATTTAGAATAAAAGTTTACTTTTAATATCTAATTAGGGCATCAATTTTAGAGTAAAAGATATTATATTTTTATGTAATTTAACTATTTTAAATATTTTAATCTTCAAAATTATTAAAAATTATTTTGTGAACTTTAAATTTTAAAAAAACCATCTCTTAAACTTCTATTAAAAATAATGATGAAATGCACATGACATGGACAATAAATATGAAATAAATAAATGTTATTTACACAATTCTTCAATTTGAACTGAATTAATTAAACTTGATTCAAATAAATAATTTAAAATAATTATAATACCATTTTAAGCTCTCTGCATGGATATAAATAGAATAGTATAATGAATACAATGATACACCTTCCTTCGTAACATGGTATTAGAGCAAGGTTGTGTCCAATTAACAGAAAACTTGTTTTCTTTGTCATCTTCTACTTGAAGTTCTATTTAGGAGAGCAGAATGTTGCATTTTTGGGTTAATACCAATTTCAAGTGACCGTCTGCTCTCACTACCAGCACTAATAGGGGCACTACTTGCCGATGAACCTCCATGCAGTCTTACCCTCAGAACCTCTATATGTGCATCACACATGCTGACCAAAGTTTCTGCTCTCCCACTTATGTGCCTATGCATCTATTGATGTACACTTATTCATTTATAGTTAAGATTACTTCAAATTTTCTAACATAATTAATATATAAAATCTAATAAAGCATTAATCATAAATTCGTACTTTATTGTACAATTTGATCACTTAATTAAAGTTTCTCTCAAATTATTCCTGAAAGTAGTTCATTACAACCAACCATAACCACACATTTATTTAACCTTTAATAGTATTCATACGAATAAGTATCAGAAACAGCCTCTCTACTACGTAAGGATAAGACTGTTTACTATCAGACCTCTTTAGACCCCGCAACTTAGCTGGATTATAATTGGGTGTTAATGATGATGATAATAAGTATTCATATGAATAAATAGAGAAAACTCTACAAGTAAGGTAGAGAGAGTTAAGTAAGAAGTATCGAGTTCTTTAGAGCTTATGTCTATTTATAATAGAAACTAAACCTTTTAGTAATCTAATTGAAATATAATTCTATTTTAATTAAATTTTAATTAAAATTTTAATTAAATAACAATTAGACTTAAAATAAGATTCATATTCATCCGTATTTATTAAATATCTCATATTAAATCCTAAAATTTCTTAAATCTTGCAATTTCATTAAAATTAGAATTAATTCTAATTAAATGACAATTTGACATAAATAAGATCCAATATCTCATATTAATCCTTATTTATTAAATATTTCATAATAAATCCTAAAGTTTCTTAAATTTTATAATCAAGTTCAACTTAATTAACTTTATGATCAAAAAAGAGCAACTAGTAAAGTTGCCCCAAGGTTCACCCTCAACAAAATTATAGTACTAGAAATATTAAAAATGAACCGTTACTAAGTTTATATTAAATTATTTTAATATAATTCATTATTAATGCCAAGTGAGAATAACCATTTAGACTGTCACTTGGTTAACCTTTAGTCTAATATGGAGGTTTAACACTACCAACCAGAATCATATCTTGATAGAACATAACCGACTGTACAATTTTGTATAGCTGTATTATTCCCTGTAGCACCTGCTTTTTTTGCTATTTTCCTTTATACGTGTATTACGCCCATAGGTTCAGTTAGGATCTTCATCATTTCATCGTGATTCTTTTGTCCTCTTGTATTATATTATATCCTACATATAATAAGAAAGTCTAAGCACAGTGTTGGTGTGCTGCAGAATATTCATATACTGTTTTTAGCTTTTCTATCTTGGTATTAGAGAGATACACTATGTCATTTTCCTCTGCAACTTCCGATTCCGCTGGGTCCTCCTCTTCAGCTCCAAAAACCTATTCCTTGTTTAGTTCCTCTAGCCAAACCACCACGATTAAGCTGGATTGTGGCAACTACTTGGTTTGGGAATCTGTGGTGTTGCCTCTCATTGAAGGCAACAAGTTAGAATCTCACATTGATGGCACTGCTCGTGTCCCACCTCGTCTCATCCCTGATGGTACAGGGACCAAAATAAATCCTGACTTTGAGGATTGATATTCTATTGATCGGTTGCTTGAGGGATGGCTGCGAAACACAATGACTCAGGACGTAGGTGCTCAGCTCCTCCATTGTCGGACAGCTCAGGATCTATGGAGTGGAGCACGAGCACTCTCTTGTGCCTCGACTAAAGCTAGAATAATGGTTTACAAGACCGAGCTTCATCAAACTCGCAAAAATGGTATGAAAATGGAAGAATATCTTACTAAGATGAAGAATATTGCAGACCAACTTGCTCTTGCTGGTGCACCTGTAGACACTGAAGATCTTATCCTTCATACTCTTAATGGACTTGATGCCAAGTATAATGCCATAGTGGTGAAATTAGTGGATCAGATTCCTCTCACTTGGGTTGAAGCTCAAGCCTCCTTACTTGCCTTTGAAAGTCGCTTGGATCAACTTAATCAGTTTTCATCATTAACTATTCAACCTACTGCTCATATTGCTCAACGTGAAGAAGCTCAACTTGATACTGAACGTCGCTCCTCTGATGTAAGTACAGGACGAGGTGGTTGGTGTGGTTCTCGTGGCTCACGTGGTGGTCGATCCCGTGGTTGTCGTTGGGGTAATGGAAATGGTGGTCGTACATTCTGCCATATCTGCCAGCGTCCAGGTCATGTCATGGCAAACTGTTACCATCGAAATATTCGTTCTTTCCAATCGCCATCTGGAAATGGTTGTTCCTTTGAAGGATACTGTCCACAAGCTCTCTATGCATCTCCCTACTCAGTATCAGATCCTAGTTGGTATATGGATAATGGAGCCAACTATCATGTGACTCCTCATTCTGATCAACTTGAAGATGTAACTCTAGTGGGTGAGTCTCATCTTTTTACAGCTACTGGAGAGAAGAATCGTATCATGGGTATAGGTTCTGCTTCTGTTTCTTGTCCTTGTTCTCACTCTAAACTTCTTCTTAAGAATGTGATATTTGTTCCTACTGCTACTAAAAATCTTATGAGTGTGAACAAACTTGTTGAAGATAATTTTGTTGACATTCAGTTTACTGATACTGGTTGCACTGTGAAGGACAAAGTAACGGGACGACTCTTGATGCAAGGGACACCCAAGCAAGGAATGTATCCCATGGATAGTAAGGTTAATTTTCAGCCTCAGATTCACGTAGCACAGGTTACTGAAACAGAAGATAATTTTATCAGGTGGCATCACAAGCTCGGACATCCAAGTCATAGAGTTTTGAAACAAATTCTAAACAAATGTAACGTGAATTTTCCAATCAATGCAAAATATGTATGCGAGGCTTGTCAGTTTGGGAAATCAAAACAATTACCTTTTCCTAGTTCTGTTTCACATGCTTCTGCTCCTTTGGAACTGATTCATACTGATTTATGGGGACCCTCTCCTATTCAATCTACAAGTGATCATCGGTATTACATTCATTTTCTAGATGATTTTAGTCGATATACTTGGTTTTATCCATTAAAACACAAAGGTGAGGCTGTTTATGCCTTTAACCTTTTTCGAGCTTCAGTTGAAAATCAGTTCAATACATGTATAAAAGCAATCCAGTGTGACAATGGTTCTGAATATAAGCCCTTCATACCTATTGCACAAACTGCTGGAATTAATCTCCGATTTACCTGTCCATATACTTCTCCTCAAAATGGACGTGCAGAAAGAAAGCACAGACACATAGTGGAAATAGGTCTGACTCTACTAGCACAAGCAAGAATGCCGCTTGTTTATTAGGTTGATGCTTTTCAAGCTACTGTTTATCTGATCAACAGACTTCCCACTCATGTTTTAGAAGGAGTGTCACCTTTATTCCGGTTATTCAAAACAGATCTTGATTACAAGAGTTTACAGCCCTTTGGATGCGCTTGCTACCCATGCTTAAAACCATACAACAATCACAAGTTTCAGTTTCACAGTCAACGATGTGTCTACCTTGGGATTGCCTCTCAACAGAAAGGCCATAAGTGCTTAAGTGCCTCTGGAAAATTTTTTGTATCACAACATGTTGTTTTTGACCCAAATTTGTTTCCTTTTGCCACAGGTTTTCTAAATCGTCGAGTTGAACCATCTGACACAAATAATTCAGTGCCACTCATAATACACCCCTCGAGCTTGTCTACACATTCTGTATCATCTCAAGGACGAGAAGTGGCTAATCCTAATGTCTCACCGTCTCTTTCTGATGCTTCACCTAGAAACAATCCTTTGCCTCAGGACGTCTCTCCTATTATTGCTCCAATGGTGAAACGTTTAGTCCAGTGATTAAACCTACCACAATCCGAGTTGTACTGACAATTGCTGTTACTTTTAAGTGGGAAATATGCCAGCTCGATGTGAACAACGCATTTCTTAATGGTTTTCTGCATGAAGATGTCTACATGCGACAACCCGTAGGATTTCTTGATCAGCAACGGCCTAATCATATTTGTAAGTTAGTTAAAGCCATTTACGGTCTAAAGCAGGCACCTCGAGCCTGGTTTGATCGCTTGCGTCTTACCTTACTGCAATGGGGTTTTAAAAATGTCAAGAGTGATGTCTCTCTGTTTCTGCTTCATACGGGTCATCTTACTGTGTTTGTGTTGATTTATGTAGATGACATTCTGATTACTGGAAATAACTCTGCATATCTGGAATTTTTTGTCCAGAGATTAAATGCCTTATTCTCCCTTAAAGATTTAGGACCTCTATATCATTTTCTTGGACTTGAAATTTATAGAGACAGTTCAAGGTATATACATGAATCAAGGAAAGTATATTCTCGACTTGTTAAAGAAATTTAACATGCTGGACTGTGCACCTGTGCCTACTCCGATGGTTACTAGTTGACATTTTTCGTTAACTGATGGATAACTCATGTCAGACCCTACTTTGTATCGACAAGCTATAGGCTCTCTTCAATACTTAACAACTACTCGTCCGGATATTGTATTCTCTGTCAATAAGCTCAGTCAATTCTTGTCTCAGCCAACAACTACTAATTTTCAAGTTGTTAAACGTATTCTACGTTATCTTAAAGGGACATACAGATATGGAATTCATCTGAAACCATTTTCTTCACTTCAGCTAATGGCCTACACTGATGCAGATTGGGCTACTGATGTAGATGATCAAAAATCAATGGCAGGATTATGTGTGTATCTTGGAGGTACATTAGTGTCGTGGTCTTCACGGAAGCAACGAGTAGTCTCTCGGTCAAGTACAGAATCTGAATACAGAGCACTGGATGATATCGCTGCTGAAGTAAAATGGTTAAGCTCACTGTTATCTGAGCTTGGTCTCTTCCTCCCATAACCCTCTATACTGTGGTGTGATAATCTCAGTACAGGAGCACTAGCTGCCAACCCTGTTCAACATACCCGCAGTAAACATATAGAGATTGATGTTCATTTTATTCGGGATTTCATACTGTCTGGAGGGCTGTCAAATATGTTCCTTCCTCTCATCAAGTAGCTGATTGTCTCACCAAAGCCTTGACTCACTCTCAATTTATAATTTTAAGAAACAAACTCGGGATGACAATCACACCCTCTCGTTTGAGGGGAAATGATAGAACATAAACAACTGTACAATGTTGTATAGCTATATTATTATTCCCTGTAGCACATGCTCTTTCTGTTATTTTCCTTTATACGTGTATTACACCCATAGGTTCAGTTAGGATCCTCATCATTTCACCGTGAT
>JAOTAY010000190.1:38297977-38343491 GCA_025629805.1 Erythroxylum baracoense | reverse complement strand
GCCACACCTTTTCTAGAGCAATTGACGCTGTTAAACCTGAAGTCAGCATGGCAACAACTTCAGGATCTGGTCTTGGCACAGGGAGAATATGCTTTGAAGAAACCTAAGTCGTGTACAAAATGTGAGGTCTGATGATCCTTACAAGTTAGAGCGTTTATGAAAAGAAGTAAAGAGTTTTCATGCTACAGACAATAAGGTAATTATTGATGTGCAGAGTAAAAAACACTTTGTAGGATAGTATACCACTGTGAATTCAGCATAACTGCCATAAGTCATAATTGCAGCAGGAGTGCCAATTCTCAAGTGATGTACAGATTCGCCAACTGCTGCTATTATTCCTACAGCCTGTCAAAAGATTTATGGATAAAAGCGGATGAAGTTTTGCAAAGATTGTTTCTATAATTCGTGATTGAAAATAGGGTATGGGACATAATCAAGTTTCACCAATGTATTTTAAGCACCTCAAAACCAGCATCAAATGGAAGAAGAGACGCAAGGTCAGTGCTGTTGCCAGAGAAATAACGTCCTGCGCTGACATTCACCTGTTTGCAATTGATAAAAGCCCGGTCAATAAATACACATACTCTAATTCCCTTATATGGACCCACAAATACAAGTACAAGCACAGACATAATGGAGATTTGTGTCTGCAAGATATAATGTCACACTTAAAAACGAAAAGGTTTAATGCTTGGAGATTATGCAAAGCTAATAAGGAAACCCTATAGAAGAAAAAGAAACAGAAAAATGTTTGAATATACCAAGAAGTTTGGCCAGGATCAGGAAGTATATCGTGAGACCTGAATAAAGAAAACAAATTAAACAAGAAGCTAACTTCAATTTCTATTGTAAACTTACATCACTAGCATTTACACCAGCATAAATGACCTTCAAAAGAACTTGATGTGGTCCAAGGGGCAACGGCAATGGTGCACGTATTATGCGTGTAGCATGTCGGAAGTTGTGGCTTAAAGTATGAACAATTCTGAAGAGCAGAAAACAAAATGTATTAGCCAGCAAGCATGATGCGTCATCAGGTAAAGCCTGGAATGTTGGCAATGTATGATGAACATGAAATATTGGAAGATTCAAACACCTACTAAGTTAAATAGAACAAAGTAAAAGAGAATACCACGATAAACAAAGTAATTCTTTTATGGATGGATGCTGTTACCATCTTGACAAATCAGCTTCTAAATCCAACTGAAGTTGATTGAGCTTATTTACAAGTCCAGAAAAAAAAAAAACCTTTTGAAAGAAGCTAAAAATTCAAAAAATTTCACTCACATCTTCTCGTAACTTTGAGGGAGTTGGATGTTAATTGGGGCATTAACTGACAATTTTTTTCTAAATTTTGACGAATCAACCAAGTATTTAGCTTCTTCTGCTGGAGTGGGCCAATACTCTGAACCTCTGCGATTTGTTATCCATAAGCAAGCACCAGCTTTACGCTCATCACTAATAAGTTCAAAAGCACCTGACAAGATGCCAACGTTGAAACAGTCCAGTATTAATAGTACTAGCAATTATTGAAAATACTGAGAGATTTTTACCCTACATCTTTATAACAGAAATTTAATACTGTGAATGGCATATATCTGGACTATTCAGAATGATGTTATGACCCAGCAAACTTCTGAAGAAATTTGAGAAAAAGTTCAACATTTAATTGTCTTTTAGGCCCACTATTCAATCATTGCGGGAGTAAGTTGATAAAAACTGTACCTTTAACCACTTCTTCCATGGGAACAAAACCTCCAAGCAAATGATCAAGTTTAGAAGCCACTTTTACTCCCGTGTCAGTTTCTACAAACTGCACCCAATAGTATATGCAAATAAATTTTACACATCCAGACATTAGGAAATACAATGGAATAAGGCGAACCAGTTGAAGCTAGAGGAAATGTTTACACTCCAAACCAGTTACAATTAGATAGAACCATAAGATGGACTTTGATGGCAAGATTATCTGTGTGTGTGCATGTTTGGGTATCCATCAAAAAAGCAATTTAGAATAGTGGAAATATGTTTTTCATACTGTCTCACCTCAGGGCAAAGAACATTTACTCTAATACCTTGACGTTTGAGTAGAGTTAGCGCTCTCGTGAACATTACAACACCACCTAAGAAAAGAAAGCATGTGAGAATCTAAAATTCAAAGAGATTTTGTTCAAACTCTTAGAAGTTCCTTCTGCTTTTACTACAGAAATGATCATTTAAAGATAAGGTAAGAAACTGATAGAGAAAAGCACAACATGAAAGAATATATAGAAGCATGCCTTTAGTGCTACTGTAGATAGGGTCCAAGGTCATGGGGTAAAGACCAGAGGCAGACCCCATGTTTATGATGACTCCTGGATTTTTTGCAGCTAGCATAGTTTTTATCTGTTAAAATATTTTTGCAATTATTCAGTCTGGTAGCAATTAACAAAAAAAGCATTGGTACAATGAACAAATTCCTAACATCACTAACATTATTCCATGTTTCAATTAGTATTGAAACTTAATATGTAGAAGGAAATGAAAATTATAGAATTTGAATGCAAGTCAATTACGACACGAGTTCAAAACCAAAATATTGAAGGAGTTTGCAACAACATATTATTGATTACAAACATGTTCTCATTGAGCAAACCAAGAAAAGCAAGAAATTTTAAAACATACCGCAAGACGCGTAGAATCAATCAATGCAACCAGGTTCACATTGACAGTGTTCTTCCACACATCAACTTGTTCTTCATAGAACCTTGTAAAACTACCAACTCCAGCATTGTTGATACAAATATCAAGACCTCCAAAAGTTGCCACATGCTTCTCAAAAGCAGAAGCTAAATCTCCTGCTCATTTGAAGAAACATTAGAAAGAGTGAGGCAAGGTATCTACTTTCCCATTCCTCAATGCCACAATTCGAACTAATGGCACACATGGCAAAGCCAAAGCCAAGCAAGAGCAGGGTGAGTCAAATCATCTGTTGGCATATGAATTGCAAAAAACAGCTTGAACAAAAGTTATAGACTCTTCTTTGATGGAAGAAGTTATACGTTTACTATTACAAAAGAGTCCATTTTATGTGAACAAGTCCACAATTCCTCAATATGTATATGTTGTTCATTTTTCATCTCATTCAGTCAGCAAAAGAATATTTTTTTGTACGGCCATAAAAGGTGCTTCCTGCAAGAGATACTCAGAGTAAACGAAAGAAGATTAACCAACAAAAAAAGGATGTTTATATACACATACACACTTACTTGAATTTGACACATCACATCTTATAAACAGAGCCGTTGGAGAACCCAACTTAGAATGGAACTTTGCATTCTTGCTCTCAACAAGTGATGCAACTTCTTTTCCTTTTTCTTCAGATAAATCCACTACTGTAACAAACACTCCCTTCTCTGCAAGAGCCACAGAAAGAGCTTTCCCTGCACAACATCAAAACAAAAAAAATACAAATCACACCTGTATTCACGTTATATGAAAAACTTCCAAGCTTGATCTTTCCAAAGTACGGATTTAAAATTTAAGGAGTGCCAAAACGGATATGTACATGTGAAACCAAATGAAAGTAAAAAAAAAGAACCAGTTTGGGAAGTACCAATTCCGGAGGCGCCGCCGGTGACAAGGGCCGATAGTCCAGGTTCGATCTTCATGACTCAATAGTCCTCTATAAACTTCAAATCTGTGCTTCGTTGAAGATGGTGTGTAAAACTGTACAAGAGGAGTCCAAACTCCAAAGCCGGCAAATATATTATATAACGAACATCATCACATTTCAACACGACACTACCTTTGTCGTTTCCATATTGACGTTAAGCACACGTGGATCTTTTCGTACAATTTTTATCGAGGATTTTTATGCGCGATGTGGACCGTGCGATGACGTGGAAATTATGTAGGAAATGATTATCCTTTATTTAGTTTTATTATCCAATGTATTAAAAATCACACAAAAGTTAAACCAGTAAAGGATAAATTTTAAGATTTAAAAAATATAACCTATATTAGATTATTATAAAATTAGATAAAGATGGAATAAAATTAAAGAATTTAAAATATTATTAAAACGATTATTTTTATTATTAATAAATTTAAAATTTAATTAAAAACAAATCTTTAAATAAAATTAATTAATTTATTTTAGTTTATAAGAACTTATTAATTAACAAAAATTATAAAATTAATTAATAAATTGATTAGCCTTTAATAAAAAAGTTAATAGAGTAAATCAAATTAGCAAGTTAAAACTGAACAAAAAAATTAAACGATTTTAGTTTTTACGATTAAACTAGCATCATTGTTTAAGTTTTTTAATCATTGTTATCATCTAATTAATAATCATCGCTATGTTTTGACCATTTACTCCAATTTCTTAGATCATAATGCCAAATTTTGATATTATATAAATATATGAGTAACTTAACTTTAATAAGCTCCCTAAGAGTAGTCGAGTTGGTGAGGTGAGAAAGTATAGGGTCAAAAGGTCCTGTGTTCGAGTCCCTTTATTTATACTCTCTTGATCGAGCCAGTCATACAGGACTTGTTTAGTGCGGAGTACTTGATTGGCATGATTTGCAGAATATTGTGTCAATGCGAAGATTTATTTAGTGCGCATCCAAATGATAACGACTATGAGTCCATCTATTTATAAAAAAAACTTAACTTTAATAAGATTCATTCCATTACGTTAGTTTTATAAAACAATAATTCCATTATCATATACTCTTATTATATTATTTAATGTAACCGAAGGTCTTTTTTATCACTTGCAATGGATAATGGGAAAGCCACATCCATATGCATTCTGAATTGATCGTTACTTGGGCTGGGCCAACCCAACATGTTTCCCACCCGACCAGGCAACCCGACTTAAGGTGAGGGTTTTATTCCTGGGGGGTTTAGTTACTTCTTCGTTTGAGCTAAGAAATGGCGTCTCTAATGGCGGTACGTCGCTCGCGGAGCCCACAACAGCTCTCGCTTCTAGTCAAGGTACGGTCTTTTGAACATTTTTCTCGCTTCATTTTCTGCAAAACCCTAAGCACGTCTGCTGTTCCCAGTGACCATCAACCCTCTGATCCAAGGGTTTATCAAAACCCGAGTAACGATTTGAAAAATTCTAATCAATGGTTGCCAAATGGAAACGGTACTAATAATCAGTGGAACTTACAGACTACCAATCAACAATACCCTCCTCATAGTAATCCCCAAAACAACTATCAAAACCAGAACCAGAACCAAAGTTATGCAGATAGAGGATACCCTAATCAGAGACAGGGTTATTCTGGTCCTGGATATGGACACCAGCATCCACAAAATCCTAATCAGTGGAATCAGAACTATCCCCAATATCAAAACCCTAGTCAAGCAAACCCTAATTTCCAGGATTATGGGCGACCGAGAAACCCCAATGCATGGAACAGCAACCAAAATCAGGGGTACCCACAATCGAGAAGCCCTAATCAGTGGCACCAACCAGTGCAAGACCCTAATCAAGGTGGTGCTGCTCCTGAGACTCAAGCACAGGCTGTCAGTGTTGCTACTCTTGGACCGAGTATTGTGGATTTGGTACGTGCTTGCCAGGAGGGAAAGGTTAAGGAAGCTATTGAATTTTTGGATAAGGGGGTAAAAGCAGATGCTGGTTGCTTCAACGCTTTGTTCGAGTTGTGTGGGAAACTTGAGGATGCTAAAAAGGTACATGATTACTTTTTGCAGTCTACATTTAGGGGTGATCTTATGTTGAATAATAAGGTGATTCAAATGTATGGGAAATGTGAGAGTATGACTGATGCAAGGAGAGTTTTTGATCACATGCCGGATAGGAGCATGGATTCTTGGCATTTAATGATAAAGGGGTATGCAGATAACAATTTGGGAGATGAAGGATTGCAGTTATTTGAACAGATGTGTAAATTGGGGTTGAAACCAACCGGGGAAACATTTTTGATGGTTTTGTCAGCTTGTGCAAGTGCAGATGCTGTGGAAGAGGGGTTTATACATTTTGAGTCCATGAAGGATGAGTTTGGAATTAATCCGGGGATAGAGCATTATGTCAGCATTGTGGAGGTTCTTGGAAAATGTGGATATCTTCATGAAGCTGAGGAATATATTCAGAGATTGCCATTTGAGCCTACGGTGGAAATTTGGGATGCCTTGAGAAATTGTGCTCGGATCCAAGGAGATGTTGACCTTGAAGACCGAGCTGAGGAATTGATGGTGGCTCTTGATCCTTCTAAATCTGTTGTTAAGAAAATCACTACACCACCACGTAAGAAACATTCTCTGATCAGCATGCTTGAGGGAAAGAATAGGATAGCTGAATTTCGGAACCCCACACTTTACAAGGATGATGAGAAACTGAAGGCATTGAAGAATACCCAGACCTATGTACCGGATACAAGATATGTTCTTCATGACATTGATCAAGAAGCCAAAGAGCAAGCCTTGCTATACCATAGTGAACGGTTGGCAATTGCATATGGTCTTATTAGTACTCCAGCTAGGACACCCCTGCGGATCATCAAGAACCTTCGAGTGTGCGGTGACTGTCACAATGCCATTAAAATCATGTCCAGGATTGTTGGAAGGGAGTTGATTGTTAGAGACAACAAAAGGTTTCATCATTTCAAGGATGGCAAGTGCTCTTGTGGTGATTACTGGTGAAGTCTGCATTGGTGTGGACTTCTACATGTATTGATGGAGGTTAGCATCTTGCTTAGAGATATGATGTGTAAAGTGTTATGAGACAGAGATCACTAATTCTTGATCTATTTACTGCTTTTATCCAATCCTTGATGATATTTTTTTTTTAACTTAATTAGATCTCTGTCAATATGTCCTGCGTGTCTTTTCCTTTCCTTTTAAGTTTTTCTTCTGATTTACAATTTCTCTAGTCTGATCGCACTAGTTTGAGAAAAGGTGATATTTGAATTGAAGATTATGTGGTTCTTGGAAGCAATGCACAAAAAAGTCCTGCTGAAAATGGACTTCCTATTTCAAGGATCTCTTGTTGACAAAGGCTAATAAGAATTTTGTGTTAGAATTGTATGGTTTTTAGTTACGCCTTGACCTGGTCATGCAAGTTATACTAGATGCGTCTGACACCATAATAGTGGACAAGAGAGAGAACTTTATTGGTGGTATTACATACAATAAGTGTTTACATGTGTTGCATCATATTATAGATGTTGTAAACATTGTTCAGGACATCCAACAAGAAACTTGGTTTCACCCAAACATTACCCCTCGTTACGCTTCAGAGACGTAGTCATCATGGTCATAAACTCATCCATGTTTACCATACCATCACCGTCAACATCCACTGCCTTTACCATTCTCCGGCAATCCGCCAGGCTACAGCCCTCACCAAGCCGCCTTAGGACCTCCATAACTTCTTCTGCAGTTATCTTCCCATCTCCATTTGCATCAAATGTTTGGAAAGCACTCTGTATGTCCATTGTCCTAACACCCCCTCCCTTCTTTTGTGCTTCAACAAATTCCTCGAAATCAATATAACCATCTCCATCCAAATCAACTACCTGGAAAGTCTTCAGGACATCTGTCGTCGTGTTACGCTGTCCCAGAGCCCGAAGTGTAGCCTTGTACTCCTCCGGAGATATCTTGCCATCCGTGTTGCGATCAAACTTATCAAAAACTTGCTTCATCTCTTTCAAATCTGGCTGGAAAGTGGGCGACAAACGAGAGCTTTGTCTGTCCCTCGATGATAACAATCGGGATGGTTTTCTCAAGTACTTGCTTCTTGAAAGTTTGTATTGGAACTCTAGAAAGCTAACGCTTGACATTCTCTCCTCGGGGAAAAACTTTTGAGACGTTTCTTCGACTTCAATAACAGAATGTAAGGCATGTCACCTTGTCTTTCAGTTTTATATCTCCTTTCCTTACAGGGATGATAATGGCGAATCCGAAGTTGGAATAACTGTAAAGAAAGCAAACGTTTGCATTTTATTCCTTAATTGACATAAAAGTGTCATGCGCAACAAAAGATTCTCCAAGCAGGATAAGGTAGACGCTTGTGGTTGCCAAATATAAGAGAACAATGTAAAAGAATACATTCTTCCCAAATGTCTAATTAATTCTCTTGCTTCTCTCACCCAATTTCTCCTTTTGAAGATGCCCTATCTATAAACGACGAGGCTTGTTTACGGTAACATGCAAATCTTCAGAGATTGCGTGAAAGCTACAGCTGATCAAAGTCCTCAGCCAGTATAATACAATTAGGTAAAACATTTTCCTGAGTCAGGGTTACAAATCCTCATGTCAATGTCCTTCCCGGCTTTTATCTTCTTCGTATATCCTTCACAAGAATATCGGCAGAGGCAAACCTATATACCATTGACAGGAGAACAACATATCATAAGAGGCGAGCCACGCCTACAAACATGAGCAAGCTGCATGAGAAAAAGGAAGAGCAGAAGAGAACTTCAGGTGCTGCATAGACGTCAAACTTTCCTAACATTCCTGTAAGGGTTTCTGATAGGAATAATTTCTGAATGGAAACTTTTCAATCGGACATTTCTTTCGCTTGTTAATATTCACTTCAGTATGCCAAATGTTCGTATCAGATTAAAAGTATGGAAGAATGATTAATAGATTGAAAATCAGTGGAAAAAAAAGGCGAAATCCATGAGGAGAAAGTTAAATAAAAGAGAAACAGAAAGTAAAATGAGTTTCTGTATTAGTAAAATGGTCACATAATCAGCAATGAAGACTCAGTTTGTGTTGGTTTCTCTCTAGACTAGTTGTTACTCAGATTCGTGAGCTTCGTTATCTGGACTCTGCTCTGATAAGAGATGCCCCCAGCAAATGGGCAACTTATCTTTGACGTGGGGATTTCATACAGGATCTGCCAATAGTTGCAAAGCCAACAGAAGCTGATTGGCAATATTTTTTGGGGTATGTTACCACAATCTATACATGGGAAGCTGACCTGAAGAGATTTGAAATAGCGTAACTGGCACGATAGATGAAAAGAAAACTTCTTTTCTAGTTATCTGGTATCAGATGCCATCTTCATCATGTACATGCTCACTCCAGAAGATAGATGATGATTAGGAGATACCCTGCAACAAGAGTTAGGTGTCAAAACAAGTCGACTGGGAACAATTAAGAAGCTTTTATCAACTAGTTAAATGATAATCAGCTATCAGTTAAAGGTGCTATTTCCTAAAAATTGCAGATCTCAACTTGAAAACTTTTCAGATGAAACTTCTAGAAAACTTGAGAACGGACTCTTACTGAATCTTGAGGCCATTTTTATTTTGCCATTCAGGTTACCGTTTTGAAGGAATCTGATAATCAATGCAAGTCAGAAACTAGTAAGTAGAACCAAGTTTCAGGGAATTTCTTCTTCATCAAAACGATCTTTTATCTGTTTAATGGACTTTTAAGTTGTCCGAAAGATTGAGGAATTGATCCTTCCTGCTTCTTGTCATACAAATGGCTTTAAAAAATACAGAAAGTAGCATCAGTTTGTAACAAGTATGAATGATCTTACTAACAATTGAGTAAAGAATAATTCCTAGTCCCAGGCAACACACAACAGTATGCAGCTTCTGCTTCTGTCCAATTGATCAGCTGAAAAGCAAGGATGAAGATTTTTGCGCGGTAACCGTCGGAATTATCTCAATCATCTGATTATAGTTATACAGCTCCAGTTGCAGCTTCAGAATTTGGATGTATAGATGATCCAAATGGCTTCAAACCATGCAGTGATGATAATCATTTGTATAGACAAAGGCATTTCCAACTGATACACAGGATAAGTAAATACATTGAAGTGTACCTTTAGGAGTACAAGATAGAAATCAGCAACTGAATCAAAATTAAGAGCTCAAAAGCATGCATTAAAAACCATAACAGTTTCATGGATTAATTGTAAAAACTTTGACCTGACTAATTTTTCAGTCGGTTTAATCATAAAAATCTTAAATAAATTAAGGACAAATTTTTTCATTTTATTTCAAAAATTTTAAATTTATTTAATATTTAGTCATCTAGTCTTACTTTTCCTTGATTTATTAATTTTATTTGTGGACAACGAACAAGAGCGCCTGTAGCTCAGTGGATAGAGCGTCTGTTTCCTAAGCAGAAAGTCGTAGGTTCGACCCCTACCTGGCGCGATGTTTTTCAGCTTTTTAAGTTTTTGTTTTTCGTTTTCTGTGAACCTTAAACCCTAAACAAGAACAGACGGCGTACTTTGTGGTATTTGCTAGGCACCTCAACTGTTGAGCAGCAAAAGCAAGCATGAAGGTGTTCGACATCTATGGTGGAAACACCCTTTCTCTCTCCCTCTTCACTGATGTCACTAACTCCAAGTGGGTCATCCTCCCTCTCTCTCTCTCTCTCTCTCTCTCTCTCTAGCTCTATCGCTGATGTTCTTCCTTTTCGAGATGTTCGTAGTTTATTTGTTGAACCTAGAATTATTTTCTATTCAAGACAAGAATCATTGACCTATGTTATCTTTTCTTACGACTTCAAGTTACAGCGTTGATGCTTCTTAGATTGTTCAGTGAGATACTTCACTTATACTTTGAAAAACGCCTAGCCTCAATTTGTGAAAGCTATTTGATTTTTCTTTTTATTGTAGCAAACTCAAATCTTCCTAGATTGTTTTTTGCACAATAGATTTGTGTGGAATGGTGATACTGTATCAGCTGCTTACACTGATTGGTAGAATGTGGTGGTGAACTTCTTCATCGAATACTCCTTTTCTTTTACTGGATTGATTGGTCCTCTTTCGGAGTCGTTAATGCCCGCAAAGCTTCAATCTTTAGGTTTGATTTGGACGATAAAGTTGTAAATTTTGTTAGTGTTGACATGTAAAAGCTTCCAACTTTCACTAATAAAAACAGGGTAGACCCTGACATCCTGTACATTGTTCTACTTGGCCAAACTTATCATCTTTCTTTATATTGACTGAGTTGTATATAGATGTTACCACTTTAGTGTGTCTATTTCTGCAGAAGATCTTGCACTCTATGTTGCATAAGTTCGTACCTGGAATATGGTGTTAGAGGAAAACCATATTTTGTTATATGTACTTTCTGTTTTTGCTGCAGTTTTAGGGGCAGCTTCCAAGTTTTTTAAGTATAAATGTGCTTTGCTTTCAGGGTATTGGCCAGGAGAGTGTCTACATCGAAGACTCAGTAGGAAATAAATAACCCAGAGTATGCACTTAAGCTAATCATATGTAATTACCTCGCAGGGTGCTTTTAGATTCCATCCAAGCTGGAACTCTGGAACCAGAAGTTGCCCTCCTCAATGCCTCACTTGTATGTTTGTCAATAGATAATCTCTGATGGTTAACTTTAGTTGTATGTTCCATATTAACAGCTTTTGCTACACTTTTAGCTATATTTATCTTTCATCTTATGTTTGTGATCAGAAAGATAATATATTTGTCTCTGCTAATATCCATGGCAGATAGCAGATGTTTTCCCTATTCTAGTTGCTGCACATAAGACTCTTGTAGCCAAGTCTCGGGATGCATTGACAACTCGCACACTTCATTCTGAGCTTGTGTATAACTACTCAGGATCTAAGCATGTAATCACTTCCAGAATCATGATAACTTGTCAATTTCTTACTTTTTTCTTCTTTTGCTACCGTGTAGATTTAGATTTAACTTCGTATTATTGAATTGTTTTTATAGATCACAGAATCTTTCAAAAGATGCGGAATTTCTGACAGCTCTACTTACATACTGGCAGCTCGTTTTAATGCATCTCTTGATGAAGTGAGGCTTTGTCGAAAATTTTGCTGAATTACGCTCTGTATTGCTTCAGTTATTCAAACTATGTAAACTCTCCAGTTGGCCTTATGTTTCTTTTGTCTCTTAGATGAAAGCTGTAGAGAAACTTATAAATGGAAAAGAGATTGATTTAGAAGAGTTGGGTGCAAGAGCAAATGAAGCTCAAATACAAAAGGTGTGTAGCATAACGTTATCTGTTTCTTGGATGCATCTCCAAGGTTCTGATATTCCTTCAATTATTTGTTCAGCAATACAAAATTTCTGGGCTGGAAGTAGGACTATCATCTCTTGCTGATGCCATCACATGCCGGATAGCTGTACGTGATGCCTTGTGAGAAGATCGAATGCTATCATTCGCGTGTATGTACAATATTTTCAAGTCATTGAATTCACAGAAACTGCTACAGATTATTATTTGAACCATTCTCATTAGAATGCTTGCTCCAATTCTTGTTGAGTTCATTTCCAATTACTCCTTTTCTTTTGCACCAAACTGTAGTGATTGACCCATACAATATGGGACCTAATGCAAATAGTTGCTAATTAGTTGTTCTATGGTTTGCCAATGAACCCAATCTTTGTTTGTTCATGAACTTTTCATGTTGGATAAAATTAGCTTCTTTCTGTTAGGAAGTAGCATGACAAATTGGGTCTGCTAGTCGGCCCAATACGTCTAATATAAAGGTCACATAACGGCCAACCAGGAAATTGGAGTCGCAACAAACACTGTTTCCGAAAAATTCCCCAATCATCACTCGATCATTTCTCGGATCTCTAAAATGGGGACCTCTCAAAGTCGGGAAGGTCATGAACTAACAGACTCTGACGCAGAGTACCATTCAGGATCAGAAGAAGAAGATGACGATGAGGATGTTCACTACGACGCCGTTGAGCGCCAGGAGACTCCTCAAAGCTCCTCCGCATCACAGAGGACTCTCGATGAGATTGATACCAAGCTCAAATCCCTTAAGCTCAAATACCGAGGTGCTAATAATGCTCTCCCGACCCGGCCCGTCAAGCTGTACCTCCACATCGGCGGTAATATGCCAAACGCCAAATGGGTCGTTGCTGATAAGTTTGCCTCTTATGATTTCGTCAAGACCTCCAAGATCGAAGATGATGACGATGATAGTCAAGAATCGGACGGTGGAGGAACTTCTGTGTGGGTTTTGAAGGTGGGTTCGAAAGTGAGGGTGAGGGTTTCCACGGATATGCAATTGAAGATGTTTGGCGACCAACGAAGGGTTGATTTCGTGGCCGATGGTGTTTGGGCGTTGAAATTTTACACGGATGAGGAGTATAGGAAGTTCGCGACCCAATTTCAGGATTGTTTGTTTGAGAACGTTTACGGGCTTGAAGCTAAAGACGAAAATAAGGTTAAAATTTATGGAAAAGACTTCATTGGTTGGATCAAACCCGAAGTAGCTGATGATACCATGTGGGAAGATGCAGAGGACGGTAGTCAGAGTACGCCTGTGCGTATTAACCAGGATTTGATGGAGGAGTTTGAGGAAGCAGCGAAAGGTGGCGTTCAAAGCTTGAGTCTCGGTGCATTGGATAATAGTTTCTTGGTTAATGATTTGGGTGTTCAAGTTTATAGGAATTATGATAAGGGTATTCATTGGAAGGGTGCCTCTGTTAAGTTTGAGAGTCCTGGTGGGTCTAGTGGTACGCAATTTACACCGAAGAAGGCCATGTTAATGAGGGGTGAGACGAATATGATGCTAATGAGTCCATTGAAGGAAGGGAAGCCGCATACAACAGGGATTAATCAGCTTGACATTGAAACAGGAAAGATTGTGAGTGAATGGAAGTTTGAGAAAGATGGAACTGAGATTACAATGAGAGATATAACGAATGATACTAAAGGGTCACAGTTGGATCCGTCGGAGAGTACGTTTTTGGGTTTGGATGATAATAGGTTGTGTCAATGGGACATGAGGGACAAGAGAGGGATTGTGCAGAATATTGCTAAGGGACTTGATTCCCCTGTTCTACAATGGAATCAGGGGCATCAGTTCTCTAAAGGGACTAACTTTCAGTGCTTTGCAACGACAGGCGATGGTTCAATTGTTGTTGGGTCACTTGATGGTAAGATTAGGTTGTACTCGAGGACATCAATGAGGCAGGCCAAGACAGCTTTTCCAGGGCTTGGTTCGCCTATAACTCATGTGGATGTTACATATGATGGCAAGTGGGTGTTGGGGACAACAGATACGTATTTGATCCTTATTTGCACTCTGTTTACTGACAAAGATGGTAAGACCAAGACCGGTTTTGGTGGACGTATGGGAAATAAAATACCGGCGCCAAGATTGTTGAAGCTAACTCCAGTGGACTCGCATTGGGCTGGTGCAAATAACAAGTTTCATGGAGGCCATTTCTCATGGGTAATTTCTCTTGTTCTTGCTTTCAAATCCCTCGTATAGCATACATCTCAAGTTGATCATCCCACGAGTTTTTATCACATCAAAGTATTGCAGCCTGATGACCTGAACCCAACAAAAGAATTTGTATAACATGATTGCCCAACTGTGTATGATTCTCATTTAGCTTGTTAATCAAAATGCTGAGATGCAGATTGCTATGAATGAAAGAACTGGGTTAGGTGATCTGTTTTGCTTCTTTCTTCAGGTTACTGAGAATGGGAAACAAGAACGCCATCTTGTAGCAACGGTTGGAAAGTTCAGTGTGATATGGGACTTCCAGCAGGTGAAGAACACTGCCCATGAGTGCTATCGGAATCAGCAGGGTCTTAAGAGCTGTTATTGCTACAAGATTGTGTTGAAGGATGAGTCCATTATAGAAAGTCGCTTCATGCATGACAACTATGCCGTCAGTGACTCTCCAGAAGCTCCACTGGTGGTCGCTACTCCAATGAAAGTCAGCTCTATCAGCCTCTCTGGCAAGAGATCACAAGGATGAGCCAGTAAAAGAACCGCTATCTTGAGAGTATCATATTTCAATTCCATTTGTTCATATGAATCTTTTTTCAGTTGGTCTTGTTTCTTCTTAAATCTAACGTGAAATATTGTAAGTGGTCTTCTTTATACTTGTACGTAGTGTCAATCTTCTTATTGGCTTTGCCCATAGTGCGTTCACCTGATTTTATCACTAGTGAATTTCGTGGAATGTCTGCAGAATCTTCTCTAATTGGAATCATTTGCACTCGTACGTTGAATTGGTTTTATTTAAGTAGATATGACAATGGGTTGGGTTTGAAATTGCTCAAGCCCAACTCGGAAATCGATTGGATGTGTCATAATTGTTATTAGTTTTTAGCATCCAAAATCTTTTATAATCTTATCTTATTGAGTTCAAATTCAATGTTTTATAAGAAAATGATTGAATCTTAATCTAAATTTGAAATGTTTGAAATAAATGAGTAATAATTTGCAAGAATCATTGAAGATATGATCTAAAGGATTGTAACCACAAGATTTTTTCATGATTGTGAAGACTATAAATATTAAATAGGGTCACGAGTGAGGCATACAATTTCTAATTTTTTAAAGTTTTCTTGTTTTCTCTTCTTTTTAGTCAATATTAAAGTAGTTTCTTTATGACTTTTAATAGTAGGAATAGTCATTGATGGTTAAGTCTTTTATTATTGGTTGAAGGAAGTAAAAATCGTTTTTGGAACTTTGATGATTGAGTGGGTCTTATTGCGAAGTATTTGATTTACTCATGTATTAAATTGCTCTTCTAAAATCTTATTATATGATTATTTTTTTATTAATTCCTAATGTGCACGATTAGTTTCGTCGTCGTCGTCGTCAGACCCAGTCTAATTAATGTAGGTTCTAGGAAGGTTTGATTATATGCAGCCTTACTCCTACAGAGTAGAAAGACTATTTTAAGTAGATGCACATGCAAATGTGACAATGAAAAAAGTAATGCAGATAAAAAAAGTGATAATGTTAAAAGAGTAGATAAATAAAAATAAATAAATAAATAAATAAAATAAAATACTTGATATGGTGCCTAAAACTGCTAATACCTGATAAGCTGTAAAGTATGACTCTTCATGTCTCGAGTTGTTCTAGGGATCCTTGTTCAGTAGCCATGTGAGTATCAATAATCCAACGGTATCAGATGGCCTCGAGGGATCTTTTCCTATACACCAGAGCTGAAAAGCCAAGTAGTAGGACCAAAAGACTTGTCAACGACTTGCAATTAAAAAAGACACATTGGACACTAAGGTTAGACTTCCTAAGCATTAAATACGTCGTCAGAGCTTTATAGTAAACGGCTCCCAAAAACTTTCACGACTGTTTTGGCGCATTTTAGAGGATATCCTTTACCTATATCCTAGCACGTCAGAATTTTCTATTCCTGGCCCAACTCTGTCATATCCTTCTTGATCACTTCCTTCCAGTTCTTGTTTGGCCTTCTTTTTCTCCTCTTGCAATTGTGAAGGGTTATTTTCTCACAACGTTGCACAGGAGTATCAGGGTGTCTCTTGCTCACATGCCCAAACCACCTAAGTTTGGTCTCTCTCAACTTGTTGGCAATACTAACCACTCGTAGTTTGTCTCTCACTACACGATTCTGGACCTTATCTCTTCTGGTAATGTCACATATCCACTGGAGTATACGCATTTCGGCTACCATTAACTTTCTTGTATGTCTACGTTTGGTGGGTCAACATTCTACCCCATATAGCATAGTTGGCCGAATCAACATTTTATAACATTTCCCTTTAAGCTTTAATGGAATCTTTTTGTCACATAAGACCCTTGATGCGTTTTGCCATTTAACCCACTCAGATCTGATACGATGGACTATATCGGCTCTGATATTACCATTTAATGCACGATTAGTTTATTGGTTGAAATTATCATTTGCTAGGTTAAAGTTTGAATATATAAAAGTTCTCGTCTTTTAATCACTTATAGCAACTATAAGTTTTAATTTGTTATGAAAAAAATTATCTCTCTAAGGAAAAACATTCAACTAGATTAAATGCAACTAGATTAATTTGCTACATCAGAAATTGCTTCGTTGGTCTTTTGTTTCTTAAAGATATTGTTTAATTAAAATTAAGATCGTATATAAAGTTGTTAAATAATAAGGTTAATTGAATTACATATTTTTGATTAACTAATCTTAAAGAAAGACATATATTTATTATCACATTGAATATATGATTGATAAAATAATTATTTTGTGTCAATGATCAATCGTGATTCCAAAAGGTAAAAGCAATCATAAACTAGGTTTCGTTTATTGAAAATTTTGGTTTCATTACTTCTTTTATTTTCTTTATTGCAAAATATCACAAATCCCCCTTTTTGTTAATTATTCACCACCTGTTAGCATTACCACGTGGAACGAAACGAAGAAGTAATTTTTATAAAAATTCTTTCCAACTTCAAAGGTCGTTAACATTCTAAAGGAGATTTCTGGCATTTGACAACACAACAATGAATCACTATATGAGTATTGGGTCTGTTTTAAAAATTTATGCAAAAATTGTCCACACCACCAAATTAGCGAACAACTCATAATTTAGTATTTTTACGAAGAACTTTTAACCATTTGTTCGTCAATTAGCAGTAGGAAAAATGGAAGTAGCAAAGATATATGAGATTTATTCAGTTATAAGGCACCCAACCAATATGAGTCTAACACTTCAAGATGGCTCTGAAGAGTAAGTTAACATGACTGGTTTTTAGGTATAACCTCAACAAAATCACAATCCCTTTTCTAACACATACAACCTAGTTGGAGAAACCATCTAAACTTGAGATAAAGAGATAGACAATCAAACCAATCAACTGCATATAATTAGACATATAGACCTTATTTTTAGTCTAACAAGCTAAGACAACAATCACATCCGGTTTAAGCTTCAAATTCATGTATGTCTCTTAAAGAAATAGTTAAAAAACTGAGCTACTAACACTTTGAAATTTCAGCAAGAGACTCAATCAAGTATCAAAAATTTAGAGGCTTAAATGGGACAAATAGCTAGTGCCAGTAGCTTTTTAGAAGCTTAAAACAACAACAAACTACCCACTCAAAAAGTGATGAATCCCAAAGAAAATTAAGCTTAAACGATCAATTTCTAACACCTAATTTGACTTAACCAGAATCTAGGGATAAGTCGCAAGCTCCTCCTTTTTGAGTGAATGATTTATACGAGACATTCTAAAAATGTGAGGTAAATATTCCTCTTTTTGATGTTATTAAACAAATAACTAGATATGCTAAATTCTCGAAGGAACTTTGTATAAATTAAAAGAAAAAAAAAACGAAAAGAATTGAGAAAATTAAAGTGAATGAAAAACGCTTCAACTATAAGTCAAAAAAATTCTTTCAGAAAATTATTTTTTTCTTCTGACTTCTATGTTTTGAATATGAAAAATGACCAATCAACACCCATTTTATTAAGAAGGTCATTTATGAAAACGATAAGGATAAAAAATTGATGTGTATAATAGAGCTTTAATGATGGAGCTCGATGAAGATATGATTAAATTTCAAAATCATGATATGATTAAATATCCTAATCATATTATGATTAGCTGGTCTCATTGATTCGTTAATGTAGGATGTTTTCAAGACGGAGGAAATTGATCCCGACAGATGAATGATTGTATTATCGATCTAACAACGTTACACAGAAGCGCTCTTAGGAGGCACCCTAAGTTTATCTTTCATTTTGCTTAATTTAATTCATATTTGAATTTTTCTTTCAATTTTTAAGGTTTTACTTGTCTTTAGGAAAAAAAAGGAGAAAAAATTAGGTGAAATTGGGGAAAAAAAATGAGGATTTTGAGTTGTTCTTAACAACACACCTATATAGGTACCAGAACAACCACGTGTCAAGATCGCATATCAAATTGTAAACGTCTGAAATTGGAGGGGCTGACCCACAAAGATACACAGTCATATAGGATTTGACACAGCCATGTAAGTATAGACACGTTCGTGCACCCTTACTGCGTATGTCTTTGCAATTGTGTGAATCTTAGAAAACTTTAAAAATCTCTCTTTTCATACACCTACCACTTAAAAAAATGTTGAACTCCAACATTAGGAGCCCCCACCCCCCGTGCCCTCAGGATTGGTGGAGGAGGTAAATCGCTGGATGTGCCTCAACTGACCAGGGACTTGGGCTTACCCACTGATCTCACTATACAAGGGGCCCAAATCTTAAAGGTTGCCCCCAAGATTCGAACTCCCACCCTGCAGATCGCCAGCATGGCAGGCACTACACCACCCAAGCCTTTGCCAGTTGAGCTATGCTCCGGGGGCATACACCTACCACTTAAGTCACGCCTTGACGAGCCACTAGCAACTACTAATACCAGTAGCAGGCCCACCCATTATGCAATCTTGCTAAATTCTCCACCTAAAAAAATCACAAAGAAAGACATAATGATAGTTTACTTTTCTTTTCTCTCTCATTTTTTTTCTTTCCATTTTTTGGGCTTTATTGGTAAACATCGCGGATAATGTTCTAAATAGGTGTGGGGTTAGGAATCTTCCTCCTTGTTTTGATTTTGTGATATTTTGAACATTTATATGATGTTTTAGCACTTTCTTTTGATGTCCTATTTATGCCTAATGTTTTTGGAAGTTGATGAAATAAGATTTTTCAAAGAAACTTTTGTGTACAAATTGAGACTAAGATTGATCAAGAGGAAGCTAAAAACTTTGGTAAGTTCAAATACCTAGGTATGCACTTAGACAAAGTAATTCAATTGATTGATGGAGTATTACTTGATGGCCAGGTGAATTTGCTTGAAACCTACGAGCATTTGAGTCTTTAATGATAAAAACATCTTATGGCTATCTAATTTTTCTTTGGGGTGTGACTCTCTATCATTTGGATACCTTTAGAACTTGCATTAAACCAATTTGAATTATTATGATACATAAGACTTGAATATGATAAAGACCTTCCTTGTTTTAACTATTTAACTTAAAAAGTCACCTTACTTAATTATCCCTAACTCAACCCTTTTAAGCAAATTCTTTCCCTTTCTTTGTGTTTTAAACTCATATCATAAATTGATCTTATCATATATCCTATCACCTAACTATGTGTTTTTAATAAGGTATTTTTGAGCTATTTGGGGAATTAGATGAGACTTTTGTTTTTCAAGCTACACATTTTGTATTCATGTGAATTTTGTATGATGGTTGCCCATTGATGATTGTTTAAAAAAAAGGAAAAAGAAAAAATGGAGAATAGAATAATTGCAACCATAGTATATTTACATTGACATATGAGTACTTGCTTACATTCTTTTCTCAGCCTTATTAAATATGTATGGTCTTAGCCTAAAATTTTTTCCTTATCTAAAACCTTAACCCAAGCCCTATTACATCCAATTAATAAAAGTCTTTTTGATTCGAACCTTCATGTGTTTATGGTGAGAAAATTTTATTACATGTGCAAGTTTATAGTAGTGTATTCTTTGTGATAAGAGTTTAAGAGTAAACACTTAAGTTTAAACTATTGTGCGATAAAGTGAACACCATGAGGAAATTCACCAAGACTTTGTGCATATTGTTGATTAAGATTGTCTTTAATTGTCTTTGTTTATAATTTCTAGTGAAAGACAACTTTGATGTTTGTTGATGCTCAACTATTTTTCGGTCTAATTCTTAAGGAGTATACATGGTTTAATCTCATAAGAAGTTATTTGGTAAAAACTATTTGGCTACCATATTTTGTTAGTTTTTCATTTGCTTAGGGACAAGCAAGGATTAGGTGTAAGGGATTTTGAAATGTCATAATTTTTCCAAATTTTTAGCATCCAAAATTCTTCATAATCTTTTCTTGATGTGTTTAAATTCAATATTTTATAAGAAAATAATTTAATCTTAATCTAAAATTGAAAATATTGAAACAAAGGAGTAATATCACTAATAATCAAGGAGATTTTGGCTGATAAAATATTTTATTTTACAGATTGAGATCATACTATATGAATCAAAGTGAAAATTTGAAAAATAGTCTGACGTTATCTTAAATGTGAGCACGTTTAGTGAAAATTACAAATTCTAGATTTCGAATTTGCAAGATAAAAACATATTAAAAGTAGTTTAAAACCTTATTTTGGACATATTTAAGTGAAAATCATGGAAGATATGATCTGAAAGATCCAAAGATCATAACCATAAGATTTTCACATTAGTTATGAAGGCTATAAACAGAGCCAAGATGTGAAGGAGCAAGGCATAAAATTTCCATCTAAAATTTCCAGCTTTTCAAAGTTCTCTTCTTTTCTCTTTTCTTTAGTTAATATTAGAGTAGTTTCTCTTCAGCTTTTAGTGGTAGGAATGACCATTGTTGGTTAAGTCTTTTATTCTTGGTTGAAGAAAGTGAAATTCCTTTTTGGAACTTTGAAGATTGTGAGGCAATTAGGTCTTACAATGAAATATTGCATTTATCCATGTATTGGATTGCTTTTCTATACTTTGATTCTATAATCATTTTCGATTAATGTTTAATGCATGCAATTAGTTCATTGGTTTAAATTATCATTTCCTATATTAAAGTTTGAATTCATAAAAGGTCAAATCTTTTAATTAATTGTAGCAATTAGGATTTTTAATTTGTTGTGTTAGAAATTATTACTCTTAGAGAAAGCATTCAACAAAATTAAATGCAATCGCGAGTGTTATGTTGTCTTGCTCCTTTGGTCTTTCGTTTCTTAATGCTTTTATTTAATTAAAATTTTGATCGTATCTAAGATTGTTAAGCAATAAGAGTTAATTAAATTACGTATTTTCAATTAACCAATCGTAAGGAAGGACATATCTTTAATATCACCTTAAATATATGATTGATAAAATAATTATTTTGTGCTAATTATCAATCGTAGTTTCAAAGGGTAATTTTGATAGTTCAACCAATCTCATTCATGTGATCCAATTTTTAACTCCGATAAAATTTGGGTTGCTCGAAGCCCATCCAAAGTTCGGACCTCTAACCCATAGACTATCTCTTCTTATCTTCTTTGAAGTCTCTTACTGTCTCTCCCCCTTTTCCTCTCTGCCCACCCAGATTCATCTTCACTCTCTTCTCGTCGCCACCCACACCAGTCACCATTTTTGTGCAACACCCAAAGAAAAGATTGCAGAGGAAGACAAAAGGAAAAGATTGCAGAGCAACATCCAGATTCATCTCCACTCTTCAAAAGAACGACAACCAAAGGAAGACAAAGAACAAAGTCTATTTCTGAAACCAAAAACAAAATAAACAATCTGTCACACTAAAAAAGCAAAACAGAAGCAGAAACCAAGAAAGAAGAAGAAAAAGAGCGTAAAAACTGAAACGATGCAAAGTGGAGATGAGTTTTAGCTTTTTAGAAGAGAGAAACGGTACAGTTTTGAGAAATGAGAACCAAGCAATGTTAAGAAATGAGAAGTATTGAGAAAGAAAATAGTCAAAATGGTCAGTTTTTCAAATAAGTAATTGATGTTTCTTTTTCTATTTTCCAAATAAGTAATTATAGTGTATTATTTTTATTATATTTGTTGATATTATTTGATATATTTAAAAGAGAGCTTCATATGAATTATTTTAATTTATGAATTGAGATTTATATTTATGAGTTATTTTAAATTAATTATAATATATAATCTTGGAAGGCACAATTAATGTAAAATTATAAATTATAAAATGCAATATATTTAATGATTATTTTATAATTTTTAAAAATTTAAGAATATATTAGAAATTTTAAAAATAACTCGAAATAATATTCAATATTAATCAATACTAATATAGTATTGTACCATAATCAAATCTGATATTAAATGAGTATCGTATTCGTAACATTGATAAAGAGACTATCATTCATAAAATTGGGTAAGATTGAAACTCTCCGGATTTCGACTTACTAACCTTATTAGCAGGTTTAACATGCGTGCCTTTTCTTTTACCAAAACAACACACCTTTGGATAATATCGCCTTTTAATCAATTCAATTCACACGTACTTTATTTAATTAGATTCCCTAATCAATCATATTCAGAAGTGATAATTTAACACACACGTTGAACTTGTGTGCGAATGAGCTGTGTTTGATAAAGATTAAAGAAAAACACACGTGTTTTATTACAATATTTTAACATATAACCATCACTTTTTTAAGTGAGAGGTGCGCTCTCATATCAATGGACCTCGCTGCCACTTTCCTTGTCATCAGGTAGGATTTCGATTTTCTGTCTCAACTGTAATAACTGACATGCCAACCATTGTTTTCCCAGTCACCAAACAGCACACACCGCATGAAATAGAGCCGAGTAGCCCTGGCTTCATGTTAACCATATTTCTAGTACTCAATACAACGAAAAGAGTTGCAAATAAACTCAATCAAGTGATTTTTATTAACTTGTGCGTTTTAGTATCAATGGAATTGTACAATACGTTGATGCAATCCTCTTGAAAAATGTAAATGACCCTTTCGTATAAAATATTGAAAGGATCTTTTGAGACTATGAACGTCGACACTAAGTACTTCAAATAGTAGAGTACGTTCCTGCAGAATCTGATGAACTCCCTCCAAAGTCCGTCAAACTAAGCCACTGATCTATGTCATAGTCCCCAATCATCCCGAACCCATCGCCTAATTCCTCATCCACTCCAGCTGGTACTTCCATTTTAAAGTCACCACTCTTCTTCTGGCTATCCTGTTCCTTTATACCCACCTCCTCGTTGCTATGATCAGTAATGCCAGAGGTAGTAGTAACGGTCTCTGGAAATGGGAAGTTGAGCTTGGCTCTTGGTCCTCTGAACTCTATCGCAGCCTTGTCGTAAGCTCTGGCGGCTTCCTCCGCCGTGTTAAACGTCCCCAACCACACTCGAGCGGCCCGCCGCGGGTCCCTAATCTCCGCAGCCCATTTCCCCCACGGCCTTTGCCTCACTCCTCTGAAGTTCTTCTTCCCTCGCTTTCTTGCTCCTCTCTTGCTCGTCTCGTTCTTGCCTTCTTCATTATTTGGCGGGAAAAAGTATTTGCATCCTAAGCAACCTTCGATCTTGCAGACATTGCAAACCTCTAAATCAGGTGGCGGAAGAATTGAAGTGGATGCGGAGGTTGAGAATTGAGGTGTCTGTGGGAATTGGAACTGAAAGTTGGAGTCTTGGCAGAAGCTGGATGTATCAGCAGTGCCGGAGACTACGTTTCTCAGAGCACCGACCATGACAGCGAGTTCCTGCTCTTGGGTCAGGCGATGGGGCGGTGTTAGTGGTGTCGGTGATGAGAACTGAAGTGCCGGATCTCCGAAGAGTAGCCTTGATTTCTCGGTGGACGTCTTCTGCATTTGCTGTTGTGGTGTCCGCGCTCTCGGAGATGACTGAAAGCGTGTAATGGTTGGGAGAGCGAGAGAGGACAAAGGTTTATATATGGTTGGGTAGTGACATGGCACTGCCAGCTGTAACACAAATGACACACGGGTTTGAAGACATAATAGTCCACGTGATAGTTATACGTGGGAAAACAACGTTTGATGCTGGCGTAGTGGATGATGTTCAAAGTTAAGTTGGACGGAGACGGAGAGAGTTGGTTAGGAGTATGCTGCTTGTTTATTTTTAAATTTCATAATTTATAAACATTGACTAAATAATTATGTTTTATAAATTCTCTTAATAGTTCAGTGAATTAACTTTTTTTTGTTTTATTAATTTTTATTTAACAATTTCTTTTTTTAATTAAACTTTAAATTTTTCATTAAGTATAATTTTTTATTCATATTTCAAAATATTTGATTTTTATTCGATTGTATGATATTTTAATATGGATTGAAATTTTTAAACTTTAAATTTTTCAGTTTCATTGGTTTGAACTTCGATCTGATTTTTACCACATTTTATTTATGTACATATAATAAAGTTAGGAATTTTAGTACACTTGCATTAGGTGATTAATCAATAAAACTCGTGCTTCCTGATTTTAGATTTAGAACAGCCTGTTATAGTATCCTGAAATCTTAATCTAGATGAGCGAAGAGCTAAATCGTGACAAGAGAGCGTATATGCCATGATTGGACCACACGGGCTAATATTTAATAAGTCAGCGATACGTTTGACAAGAGATATTTTCCCTTCTGGAAGGGGAATGGTACGTTCGCAGACAACTTCGTCTACCAATTACAACCGTACACGTAAGAGTCAAGGACAGGCTTTCAACGTAGTTCACATATAGCGATTACGGGTCAGTCTCATTCAGCGGATCGTTTACACTTTATTATGGAAGAGTTTAAGAATAAAAGATCAAATTGTTAATCGGAAGCCATGAGTGGACCACAGAAACTTCATTGTTTGACCGGTCAGATAGATAGTTTTGTAGAATACGATGAGATAGATAGTGAAGTATGAGAAAAACCAGATAAGCTGACTCAAAGAGTAAGAGGATCAATCGATAGGAAAAGAAAGGGAAGAGGATTAGGACCAAGCAAAGGAAGAGGACAAATTGACCAAGTCCAAGACTTTTAGGACCAAGCCTCAAGAGGATTTCCAAATAATGGTAATTGAAAGCTATCGGTAGAACTAGAACGCGCCAGTTTGTAATAAATTGTTGGCACGTAGGCAGGTTCTTGTATTACATTCCAGGAAAGCACAACCATGCCATTTTCAGACACTAGATTCTGTCAGGTTGGAGGGCTTTCTCAGACACTGCAATTCATCCATGTCTGGATATTGTCGAGGAAAAGCGCAACATCCACAAAACAAACATGTGCTACTTTGATTCACCACTCTCTGGCAGAAGTTTGGTTACAGAGTTGATAGTGGACATCACTGCTACAAGATGCCAGAACATGAGGGGAGACAGGCAGGAAGGTGGAAGATTTGCTGTATTCCACCTGTACGGATGCGTTCATTGTTCACAAATAGTTTTCCTTTTTAGAAGTCTGGGCCATCTGAAATTTCTCAGCAGCAGCGTGCATTGAATTTTTGACCGAGTCCAACAGTTAATTATTCCTGATGAGATGGATATGTTAACACACATTCTTATTAAATTCAACAATGGCATGTGCACCTGATTTAAATTGAGCCAAAGTTAGTCCTAAAAACATTTGTTGTCAGGTTAACCAAAAACAAAAGGACTGTATCCAAGCTATTTCACTTTCAACACCATTTACAAATCATATTGCTTAATGCTGGAGCAAGGTCCACTCGAGTGAACAGGTATACAGGAATCTTGTATAATTTTCACATCAAAAAGGGTTGAAAATAGATTACACCGTCTCATTATATCTATACTAAAAATTTTGAGCGAAAGAATTACAATAGCATCGAAATTCACCTGAGAGGAAATAGTTAATATATCAAGGTGAAAATTTACAAGTCATACCATAGCCTTAAAGCCACCAATGAAACAGAAAGGTTGAACACAATCTTTCACTTACTCGTCATCTTCAGAATCTGCAGTAGAAATAATAAACTGAAATAGATCCAACTTGAAATAGAAAGGGGTGCAAATCAAAATAATACAGACAAACAGATTTTGAAAAAACAACCATGCTGCTTTTCATGGTGAATTTTCTTATCATGTAGTTCCACGGATTCTTAAGATTGTTCAAGGGCATGTAACATGCTGCTGTGATAAAGTCAAGTAAATATGGGCCAAGAACAAGAAAAATGGTACAGCTACGTATTATTGTCAACATAGCTAAAGAATTGTATGACTCGTTTCAAATTATGTATACTATTTTTTATAACCCTTTTTTGTTCTTTAGGCTGTGTCTTGACACGAGGGAAGGGAAGAACTAGAATCTTTTATGTCAAGTCCTAAAGGTGACCTAGTACCGCTAGGCTACTAAATTCAAGTGGTTGTAAAGTGATTTCTTCAGAAACTACTGAAACATTAACAGACTTACCAGATCTTATATCTTCCCCCACTTGTCCTCTATTGCGAAGTTGTCTCGTTATCATTGAGCATATCAGAACCCACCAATAAATATGGAACACAAGCAACGTAAGTAGCATTGTATTGAAGACATAATACAATGATCTATCATACGCCTTTCTTAAATTCAGAATGTCCAACAAATCAACACTGAAATATGCCAGGAACAGTCAGAGATAAGCCAACCAAAGCTGTCATGTGCTAAATAGAGAAAGATCAAATGATTTATTCAGAACAAACCTTGAAGACTTTATAACCCAAAATGGGAAGAATATTAATCGCAGTGTGAGCCATGAAAAGGCAAATAATCCAAAGAAAATACTTGCTTCACGCTCCTTCCCAGAATATTTAAAGACTTTAGCAGCTTCCAGGAACACATCACTTGCATCGTGCAGGGCAAGAACAATGGACCCAATTCGGTAAAATCTGAAGTTGGAAACAAGTGAATTATATAATTGTAGTCATCCAACAAAGATTTGTGAAGTCAGCTTGTCAATTCTGAAACTACTCTATCATACAGAAGCTAAAAAACAAAGTAAGGCTACAGAGCTCTCAAGATACATGCTTTGCCATCTCAATCTTTAGATATAATGGTCTACAAACTGAATATTTGATATTTTGGGGGGAAAAAAAGGACAAAAGAAAAGTAGCAATATCTAGCAAACAATAATAGATGGCATGATTTGGCTCAGCCATAAGAGCGCTTCATCGTGTCAAATTACGATAAGTAAACTGCAACTTTCAACGACATGATCTGTTCAGGGAAAACTTGTAACATCTAGTTTCTAGTTCGAGTAATTCTTACATCACATATGTGGGCTATGTAGGTACAGGGACAGAAGCTAAAACAGAGGAAGGCTGCACAGCTCTCAAGATACATGCTTTGCCATCTCAATCCAGATATGGGGACTACAAACTGAATATTTGGTATTCTGGAAAAAACAAAAACAAAAGGAAAGAAGCAATACCTAGCAAATGGTAATGGATGACATGATTGACCTCAGCTATAAAAGCGCTTCAATGTTTTTCCACTAATGACAACTAAAATGCAACTTTTGAAGACATGATCTGTTCTGGTGGAACTTGTAACATCTAGTTTCTGGTTTAAGTAATCCTTACACCACATATGTGGGCTATGTGGGTACTGGCTAGTGCACTGTGCTGCCTCACATTATATCTCCTTATTATACTTAGTATGCTAAGTAGAGTGGATTTACCATCAACACAAATTTGAAGTACAGACTAAGTCAAATTTCCTAGTCAGTGATGCTTATGTAATGTCCATGGACTTAGTAGTATGCTATGCATCGTGTTAGTGTTTCTGCCAACTGGCTGTTTACATGGCTGTCATGCCACCAAATGAAACATCATCATGGCATTTGACTTTAGTATCCTTACGCAGAAGTAGAACAGTTAACTTCAAAAAGTAAAATTCAAAGTTTTTTAGTCTTAACTAGCAAGGGCCTTACAGAAACTGGACATTGAATTTTATAAATAGAATGATGAGATCAAACCACACAATCTCAACATATAAAGGAACTAAAAGGAAAAGTGCTAAATGGACATAATACCTGTTCAGAACCCAATAATTGAATATATAACTTGGCAATAAAATTTTTTTCCAGGGAAAAGCTAATTCTTATAAAATTAACTAAAGTAATTGTTAAACAATGGATATCTTTTCAGATGCTCCCAAGGGTAAGTGAGTAGGAGAACCTAGAGCATAAACACAAAACATGCTTATAACACGTAATATCTCAACCAAAAAACATACAGAGCAGCTCCAGAGCAGGCCTATAATTTTGCCTTATCACAGACTATCATCTTTAAGAAGGAGAAGGATGAGATCAGACGGAAGAAAGAATATTTAACTCTTCATGGATGAGAATCAATGAAAAAGTTGCGTAAATCGTGACTTTGTAAAGACTTTGAATTTATGCCCATATTGCCACCAAGAATTTGAGGACTGAATCATAATTGAGGTTTACCGTGCAATATACGAGTATCCAATCAGTATAACTGTTATGATGTGATGAGACATCATCACTGAGAAATCCTTCCTTCTCGTTTCCCATGTTAGGAGGGCAACAATACTGTAGATGTAAAACCCACATTGGCACATATAGAAAAGCTTTAAGGGGAGCCTGAAAATGAAAATGAAAATGAAAATGATAATGTGATCAGGTCAGTACAAAGCAACTAATAACCCAGATAGGTTCTTCTCTTAGGTAATAATGCAGGTGAGAGAAGAGGCTGTTAATACAAACTCATCTAAGAGAAATGTATGCCGTGTAGTCATGATAAGACATATAACAAATAAACAAAACGATCTAAGTATACAGATTCCTAGCATATGAAATACTTACTTCAGTTCCTGATCTGGCCATCCTTTGAAGTATTCGCCAGTATCTTTGAACCACGGCTCATCGAAGGTTATGTTTAAAATAAAAGTTTCTACAGCGCCAAAATATGCTAGCTTCCACATTGATTCTGAGCATTTTGCAATGGTTGCTCTTGTATTCTCGTCAATCCTTGACTTAATGGCTTTTCTATCTGAAAACCATATAGCTAGCCTCTGCACAAGTGTGAAGTTTATCAGAAAGACGCCAATAAAAGAAGGAAGAATTCAACAAACAGACATACAGACACGTACACATACACCTATACATACACATACAAATATATCCTCCTGTATATAGCATAGAAATGAAATCAGACATAGTGTTAGAACATGCTCATCCTTCACAATAATCAATTTTGTTCACTAAGCCATTTTTTTGGCAATCCAGGAAGATTCATACTTCCCCAACAAACAAAATATACTCTATTGAAACAATTTTCAAAGTGCATAACACGAAACGGCCAATCTAAAAATTGCTAGCGATAACCCCGAATATTATAATTTGCTTCAAGATCAAATTTTCATATTGAAGTCAACGAAGACGCAACAAAGCCACTCATTTTTTAAGCTTACATGAGCTCATATGACGAAGCAGAGGAACTGAAACCTGAATTCCACTTGGCTTAATTACACATAATCTCTAGGCAAAATTTAATACCTCTCTGAACGCAAAAGGCCTTAATTATGATACACCAAAAAATTAAAATTAAAAGAGAAATTTAAAAAAATGCTTCAAGTCATATCCCTCCGTTTTGCTTCAATTTATTAGCTACTAACTTCAATTTACGAATTCCTTAATTTGCCAAAGCATTTTAAACTCTGCCTATCAAAAAAGAAGAAGCAGAATACGAAACAGAGAAAATCATACTCGGAAGATGAACTTGTCCAGTAAAAACCTAGCAGCTACGAAGCCGAAAGCAAAATACAACGAGATGAGGAAGTGCGACAAGTGCACCGAGCCATTGTAGCTCGAGATCGAATCCATGTGATAATTTTCCAAAAAGAAAAAGCAAAGAAAAAACAGAAACTCCCGGATGTAGATTAGCGGCGGCTCCAACTTCTCTCAATTGGAACCGTCACCGGAAAATTCCGCATTCACTTACTTCTCCGGCAAAATAGCTTCAGAGATCTAAAAACTTGACCTAATTCACTCGAATATCGCGCTCCTTTTTGCAGACCATATGTGTCCGAGAAGAAAGACGCAGAAAAGTAGGACAAATGTCTTGTTTCGATGTGCATGGCATGTTTACCGATGGATCAGATGCATGTCAAAGTGGTCATCAAATCGAAGGGCTATCCTTTCTTATCTTAGGTCCAAATTTCGGCGCAGTAACACTCTGAAGTCTGAACACTTAACGAATGAGCATCAACAGCAATTGAGGTTTAGATTAGCGTAAAGACGTGGCTTTTCATGACACGTGGCTTTTCGATGGATTTTATAAAAGGATGATGAACAAAAGCTTAATCCTCCTCTAATTACAGCTTAACCTTGTCAAATTATGTATTAGAGGGAAGTCAAAATTGAAAACGAAAATGTACTTTAAATACGGATTCTGATACACATAATAAATTATAAATTACATATTTTAATAAAAATATTTATTAAATTAATAAACTAAGATTAAATAATAAATTTATATAAATGTCTATCTTAAAATTTCATATTTAAATAATTTTATATTTTTAATATTCAAAAAATCAAAGAATCTCAAGGACATTCCGTAAATTCTTCCTAATTATTCTTACATCTTAACTGGACAATCAATCATAGGTTTTGCATGTCAGCAAAATTTATACAAGATATCGTTGTTGTTGTTTTTGTTAATTAGAGGTTAAGGAAGTTGGTCATTAACCATTGGCAATTTACAACAAAAATGACATCAAATAAAAATAAATATTTAATATGTAATTTTTTAATTTATATGTCATTTTATTTTTAATAAAACAAATATTTTTTAATTTTTAAAATATACTTAAAAGGTTTAACATATAAATAAATAATTTAAAATGGGGTTAATTGTAAAAAAAATCCTAAACTTTAGTCAATTTTGTAATTATAGCCCGAACTTTAAAAAGTGACAAACGTCTTTTATTAATTAGGGTTTATAGACACGTGATACTGTCGCGTCAGTAAAGATAACGGAATCATCAACGTCGGGTTAGAATTGAAAAAATTAAAAATTTGAACATTATATTGCCACTTTTTAACATACATGTTATAATTTGATAAACTTCGAGATTTTTTTATAATTAACCCTTTAAAACATTTGATATTTATGTACAAATTTAAAAGTATTTAACACTAAATAAATAGGACGAAGTAGTCCCATGTCCGGAGATCAGATATCCTGTACCAGTCATGGTGTTCCTGTCATGTTCCATTAAATATTATCCATACATTTATGTGAACCCTAAATAAATGTATGGATGAGATTTAATAGAACAATGTTGGAATAGAGTAAGTAGAACAAAAGATTTGATGGGCATGTTTAATCCTAATTTTTTATGTTTTTTTCTGGTAAGTATAATTAATAATTGCTTTAGTTTGTTTTCAATAAGCTACTAATGTTAGGCTTTCTAGCTGGATATTTACATCCAGGAAGAAATCTTCTGGCCCATCAAGGCTTCCATTGAGCCCCTAGAGTCTTTTATTTTGACTTGCTATGTTATTTATTATTCTAATTCCTAAAGCTAGTAAGTCTTATATCAAAAATTTAAAATTAGAAGGTATAAATCTTTTTATTATATTAAAATTTACATATATTTGAATTTAATGTAGAGATATACTCTTACTTTTCTTGCCACCATATTAAACTTGGAATAATGAATGTTTTGAAAATCAGACTGAAAGTTAAACAAGAGATGTAAAGTTTTAAAAGTTATCAATTACAAGTTCAATAAAATTAAAAATTTTGAAATATAATTGAAAAAGATTATCTTTATTTACCAAAAAATTTGAAGTTCAATTAAAAAAATTATTAAATAAAAAATAATTAATTTATTTTAATTTATAAGAATTTATAAGAATTTATTGATTTACAAAAATTGATTGATTGATTAATTAAATAATATATTTTTAATAACAAGAGTTATTAAAGCAAATGGAATCGAAAAGTTAAAAACTAAACCAAAAGATTAAACAGTTCAAAGTTTTTACGATTAAAATGCTAAACCGATTGAGTTTTTCGTAAAAATCACAAGGGTTTAGAGGATGTTCTACTCGTTATGTTAACTACTATATATGGATTTTAATAAAGGAGAAAGTAAAAAGGAAAATTTGCTATTAACTTCTTACACTACTAAGGTTTAAAATTGCCATAATTTTAATTTTAACGACAACAACACTCAATATAAATTTCACTAAGGCGTGAGATCTGAAAAAGTTTAATAGTACGCAACCTTACCCTTACCTAATAAAGAGGTCCATAACTTCATTTTTATTATATACACTTACACTGGCGTCATATTATACATGTCCAATATATTATTATAATAATTTATAAAAGTCAATGTACTCAGTACATAAAGTCCCATGTTTTACGGAGTCTGAAAAGGGTCATGATGTATACAACACTTAAATCTACAACCTCAAAAGGAACATATTTACCAATTATTTTAAGACTCATTCTTAAATTTCAATAATATATATGTTACTAAATAACTGTCATTTTTTTGTTTTGGAACTCATTTTCATCATACCACGTGCTCCAGTTTAGAGTAGACACATCATTTCACAAAGCTTATCACTAACTACTCTTAGATTAGTGGACTGGCAACTAGTGATTTGCACATACAAACTAATTATTCCATTGCCATGGGTGACATATCAAGAACCTATGCTCCTTGGGTGAATTATGGCCCTCACTTTCAAAACCTAAACATCATATTCATATGGTTTTTATTCAAGTAGAAAAGAATAACAAAAATGTGCTATTAATATCTTATAGTACTAAGGTTTAAAATTATTGCAATTGCATTTTTATTGTATATGATGAATAATAAATTTAGGAATGTCAATAGGGTCGGGTCGGGCCCAGGCTATCCCTGGCCCAGCCTAGCCTGACCCGTGGGCCGATTGGTCGAGATGGATCGGCCCGTAGCCCGATCCATCATTTATTTTAAAAAAACTTTTAAAATGACGTTGTTTTGAAAGTAACAGCCGGTCCACAGGCTGGGCTGAGTTTGACATCTCTAAATAAATTTAAAAAGTGTTAATTTTTTTAATTTAGTGTTCTTAACTTTTTAATTTAGCTACAAAATTTTAAAAAAATCAAACTAATTAGTTTAGAATCTTGCTTTTCACTAACAAATTCCTATTATATACATGCTATGAAATAACTAATTTGTCTATGAAATTTTGGCCATCTATTTTAGCTTTTGGGGTTAGTTCTCCCATAAAATCTGTAACAATTGGCATCAGAGCTAACGTCACTCCGTCAAGTCCTCGTGCCACGTCAATTGGTGGTGACGTCGGCATTGCAATATTCACTCAGGACTAGAAAAAGCTCTATCGCATAACCAGCTCGCTGGTGTCTAGGCTGCAAAGCATGGTGGGATGTTACGATCTAATTGTCCCACATCGGTAATAAAAGAGATTGATGTAGGGTTTATAGGCTTATGAGCTCTCTACCCTTCAAGCTAGCTTTTAGAGTTGTTTCTCCCACAAAACTTACAACTAATGATAAAAAAATTTCAACTGATTCGACTTGTTTAATTGTAAAAACTTTGAACCTTTCAATTTTTCGGTTCGATTTATTTTAATAACTTTTAATGTTAAAAACTGATCAGTTTATTTATTAATTAATCGATCAATTTTTATAAATTAATAAATTCTTATAAATTAAAATAGATCTTAACAATTTTTTCAATCATATTTAAAATTTTTTAATTTTATTTAATCTTTAACTGATAAAATTTTTCACTTCTTATTTTTACTGATTTAAATTCTAATCCAATTTTTTAAAATATTGTTTTCTAACATACGATGACACTTCAGTCTAGGCATATCTTTTCACATTACTTATCACTAACCATTTGTAGACTAATCGACTAGTCATTTGCCATATTAACTATTCTGTTGCGTGGCATGAAGTCATTACAAACGTATCAACGTACAGTGTTGGATTCCGAAAGACAAGAAGAAATTGGGGTGTCCACTTAAATACGGTGGGTATTTTTAGTAAGAAGTTGTGGGTCACATATCAAGAACCTATTCTCTTTGCATGATTAATACAGAATCTAAATATCATACATACTGGGGCCACACATAATGTGCAGAAATCAGGATTGGCTACTAAAATTGTCATGTTCTGTCATGATGGCAGATGCCTTACAATTAGGGGCTGTACTCAACCAATCAGAACACTGACAAGTGGACACTTCAAGACCACTACAACAATAATGACGGTAAACACGGTAAACAGAGCTTATGATACATCGAAATCCAAGTTACAGAGGGAAAGATACATCAGTTTGCTACATAGTTAAGAATATCAAAGCTTAGTCCCTAAAGCCTGAAGGCAACATGGGGTAATGTTGTGCTTGGAAGGATAGCGACACCCATGACAAAAATAATGGGGTAGGGCTTTGATGGAAGAGGTTTTGAAGTTAAATCATCAAAATAGAAGGCATTTTAAGAGCAGACAGCTTGCTTCACGCTTGGAGATTCTTTCCAGTATCTAGCTAGGAGGCCTTGTTGGGGTACAGGAAATGGGGCATACTGAATCCCAACTTGCGATCCTACCGCTTCCCACCTACAAGCGGGAAAATTTTGTCAGAAGGGTCCTTTTCAGTAACCATTCAGGAGTTAAATACCATAAGATTTTCTATATTGAAGTAAAACTTTAGTTTCTAGTAATCACATTACCTGAATTTCGTTACTAGATGGTGGATCAGAATGAGCATCTCTAGCTTGGCAAGTTCATTGCCAGGGCAAGCATGTACTCCATTTCCAAATGGCAGGAAGGTGTTGGGCTTTGGAGCAACCTGCAATGTCCATCAAAAGGAAATATTTTAGATTAAAGAAAGGGTTAGAAGCTTATTCTCGAACAAAGAAATACTTTAACTAAGGATTAAACAATGCTTTTGTCTTGATTTTCCACAGACCTCAAACCTAGATGGGTCGAAAAGGTTCGGTTCTGAAAAGAGCTCTGGATTGTGATGAATGTTCCTGAACAGTGGCATGACCTTCCAACCCTTGGGTATCAGGTACCCTATGTACAGAATCACAAAGTTCCAGCACAATGTTTAGACTGCTGTACTTAAAATCTCATGAACCAGAGTTTTCCAGTTTATTGTGGGTCCTAACCTTTGTATTCAACATCCATTACTGCTTCCCTGAAGGTGAAAGATATGATGCTTGACATCCTTAAACTTTCCATCATAACCTACAAGTTCACAACTTTATATTTCAGTTTAACTCATTCTAATTAATCGTTATTAAGAAAGTATTATCTGTTCTATGTATCTATACGGTCCATACCCTATGAGTAAGTCGCATGTTTCTTGTCTGTGCCCATGTCAGGGGCTTCCTCCCTCCACCATTTGAATCATAAATAGCCTGTTGCTCCGCCTGTAATTTTATTAACCGCCATGATTAATTAACTAGGCCATCTTAAGCATTAATTAAACTCATCTTATTAACTTGTTCTTCCAAGTTTGTCACCTTCACAGCTTTTAGGAGTTTCGGGTTGTCAAGGAGGTACTTCAGAATCCACGTTAGAACACTAGCTGTCGTGTCCTGAGCCGCAAAAAGTACACCTATAATGTTATCAGCGATTTGATCTTCGCTTAAAACAAGTCCCTTATCATTTTTGAAGTTCAAAAGCTGTCCCAGGAGGTCCCCTTCTATTAGTCGCTTCTCCTTCCTTTCAGAGATGATCTCACTCAGGATTTGGTTCAGCTTCTTCCTAGCCTGTCACATTAAATTGCTTTTCATTAGAAAAAACTGACCTTAATATGTAGTTAGATGGTGGAGACAAGGTGCTTCTGCTTAGTTCTTACCATGAGAGCTTTGTAATAAGCTGTTCCCGGAATGTTGGTCGGGAAAGAATTATAACCCTTGTCTATTGTACGGTAGTTCTCACTCAGCTTCTCTCTGTTGGTGTCATCCAAGTTACCGAAGATGGAAAGAATACCAGCATCGAAAGAGTACTGTAGAGGATTACAGGAAATCAATAATTAGTCCTCAGGAACTGGAAGAAGAATAAAACATCAATGTAAAACATGAAATGAACAACATCAATAGTATTAACCGGTGATTACTATAAACTTCTCCTTTCAAGTGAATTAACCGCACGAACCTGCTTCATCTCACGAAAAGTGTTAACAGCATGGCCATTGCACAATGATTCCAGGGTGGAAATGGCTGTGGATTCGATATCAGGAATTAGCTTCCCAATTGTATCAGGGGATAGTGAACTCTGTACCAACTTCCTGAGGTCACTGTGGTATTGTCCTTGGTGAAAGAAGAGTGCAGAAGGCCCAATCAGTCTCTCTTTGCTTTTGGGATATGTGGGCTTGAACAAGTGAGCATGAGTTACCAACACAAACCTCGCAGCCTCAGGGCTAGTCAACATCACACATTCGCAGCCGAGTATGTGGGTTTTGAAAATCTCTCCGTAACTGAATAAGGAAGGTACGGTATAGTCAAGGATCCACAACATAAAAAGACATTAGCTAACGTTGAACTGGGTGCAAAGAGTTTCCAAACCTTTTCTGCTTGGTGGCAAAGAAGACATTGGGGTCTTTAGAGTAGAGTTGGAGTGTTTCACCAATACAAGGCCATCCCATCGAACCTGGAGGAAGTTTAGCTCTTCCTCTAGCCACCTTCTTCTTATTCATTATGAAAGGATAAGAGAGAAGACTTGAGAGAAAGAGGCCCATGTATATTAAAAGAGAAACAATCTCCATGCAACTATATTATATCTGCCTCTCTCTCTCTCTCTCTCTCTCTCTCCCTCTCTTTGGTTTCGAAAGACTTGGCTTTGGGGGAGTAGAAGAAGTATAAACTGAATGCAATGAAGCCAGCAACCTGGTTGCAATGTTAAGGCGTTGAGGGGTATCAGTGAGTGCATATATAGAGATGATGAGGAAGAGAGAATATAGCATATAGATAATGACATATAAGAATAGGTGTCTATGTGAGTGAGGAGGTTTTACCAAGTGTAATCAAAGGGTTTGTTCAATTTTGGTCGGTAAGATTCAAAGATATCCTGAAAAACGAACATTACACTTACACACGACTTCAAAGTAAGATATGAGAGTGATGGCCAGTTATTAGTTTCCTGCAAAGAAAGTAAACAAGTTCGCAATACTGAATCATTCAGAAGCTACTTTGGATACAGAATTAATGTGTACACATACTTAACAAAATCAATTTACTCCATCAGATTGATGATAAATATAAAGAAAGTTCTTGTTGAATGCTAATCAATAGACACTTTCTGGAATGTATAACAAGATTTGCATGTAATTATGATAACGATCACCTTAACAAAACCCATAATTAAGCCAAATTCATAGTTAAAGCCACCGATCGAGCACATAAATAGGCCTTTTTATGAGATGTCTGCAGTAATTTCTTTTGGTAAATAAGATGGCAATTTTCAGTGTTACGTATGGAACCCAACTTTGCCTATATATAGGCGGTTCCCTCTGCACCTAAGAGGAAAAGTTTAGCATGCGTAACGTGAGCCACCAGGTCCTGGTCCCCGGTTTCCTTGTTCACAGTGTCTGTCAATTCGTATGTTGTTTAAGCCTGTGAATTGCCTCTTGACGCAACTAATTTGATTATACCAACAGATTCTAGACTGCTATATATGTGTATTAATCCTTTTACCCGAAACGAGGGCAACACTAGTATACTCAATAATGCCATGTGACGCTCTACCATCTCACCGCCACCTAATAAGTCTTCCCTGTAGGGCTCCTGATATCGATGTGTACCATCTTCTTTACAAAATTTTAATTACCTATTCTCGTCAATCTATTGACTCCTTAATTACCTATTAAAATATTTTCTTAATATTTATTGTTTTAGAATATATGAAACTGTTGTTTTAAATACGTATGAAGCTTTCATTATCGCTAGCAGTTATGAGTCACCTTTTCACAATTGAAGTTGTACTCAGGATCAATGCGACCTAACCTAACATTGATTTTAACGAAAAAAAGAATTGACTTTTTCAGATGTTCAAGCCCCACAATCATTCATCATGCTTCTGTTCCTGCCATATAACTCCCTAAAACTTGGGTTGCAGTAATATATCTTATGGTTCTTGTGGCAACGAAGTCCTAAGTTTAAATACTCTCAACAACCATTTCAATTAAGTAATTTCTTTGAAAATTTTATTTTGTGTAATTAAGAATAAAAGGTGGAGGTGTGACAGTTACGGTATTGCTCATTACTCTCTAAATTAATATATATTTATAACATCTCGACTAGTTAAAGGTAAGACTGTATATTATTAAACCTTTTCAAACTTTACGTAAAAGGGACAGACGGGACTAAAATCAAACATAGTTCAAATTTGTGGAAATGCCCTAATACCGAGATTTCCAATTTAAGTTTCTTAAAGAGAACAGTAAGAAGACCAACTTGAAACGATGCATGATACTTGAGGGACTAAGGCTGCGCTTGAATCTGTGGTGTGGTAGGGATAATTATTTATTCACCACAAATTTTTAAACGCAGTTATATGTTTGAATTTGCGGGTGTACAATCGGAGGTTGGAAAAAAATGCGATGCCATCGCAGAAATCGATAAATAGAAAGAGGGTTACAGTAAGAACGTACTTTTGTAGTAGAAATTCTACTTTCTATTAGTAATTTTCTGATAATTATTATTTTCCATTATACCCTCAACTAATAGAAAGCAAGTCCAACAATATATTTTTTATGAAATATTTTATTTAATAAATTTATTTTATTTATATTTTCTTATTTTAATTTAATATTTTATTATTTATTATTTAATATTTTATATGAATAATAATATATATTTTAATTATTATACAACAATTAATAATTTATTAATTCAATTGACTTTTTAATCATTTTATCTATTTTCAGCAACCGTAATTGTACTTACCAAACACCTATTTTCACATTTCAACAAATATCAAAATAGCAATATAAAACACATAAATAATTATTAAAAATAAATACTTATTATTCAACAGATTGATTTCAACAAGTTACTAAACGTCATCCCCCCAAATAAAGCCTAAAATTAAAATCTGAAAGTTTTTGAAGGGTAGTTTGTGTCATTTCGTTTTCTTGCAGCCAAATTTAGAGGCGATTCTAGCTTAGCCGGCGCCACTCCACGTGGGTGTGTGGGACATTACGCTGTGAGACGGTGCATTCCGGCCCACACATTCAGCCATTGCGATCTTTTCGGAAATAAAAGTGCGCCTAGAGAAGTCGTTAAATCGTACGGATGAGATTGGGGACGCCGAAGGAACATTCGGGACCGTGGGGCCCTATTCAATGGGAGTTCACATAAAAGAGGCGAGAAGGTTCAGGTGGGGCAGAGTCGCCATCATGCCTAGCTGGACGCGACACGTTTCGAGATCTTGGTGGTTGTGATCAAGAGAGTTCAAGATATACGCTAGCGACTAAAGCGGTACAGTTAGCCTTCGGTGGTCCCTACCCCATAAGAGCAAAATCAGGGGCTTATGTGTAAATTTATGGGCCAATGCCCAATGGGGTGCTAGAAATTCATATAAAGTTGACTTCTTATGATGTTAAACATCCTGTGGTGGGACATGGAAGATAGATAGGGCATTAAATTGTTGTGTGGGTTTAAGATAATTCTATAATTTTAATTCTATAATTTTTAATTACCTAAAATTCAAATTTTAGGAACATCTTTATAAGGAATTTTTTAATTATTTTATATATAATCAAAAAAGAGAACTAATATCGCATACTCAAATATTTGAAGCTTATTTAACAAAGCTCGCCATTGTGGATATCAAAACCAGGTCACGGACGGATCATGGGTTGAGGTGGAGCCGACGTTATTACTTCCAAGACGACGTCATTTTAGAAGTATATTTTTTAAAAAACAATAACTAGTCGAGCTGGATTGAATTGCCTATTGCCCGTCGGGCAAAGACCGAGCCTGATAACTCCCTTTCTGTCAACTTTATGATAACTATAATTTATATTTATTTAATTATCACTATTTTTATGCTCATTTATTGAGAGTTAGAGTATAACATACTTTTTGGACACATTATATATCTTTATAAAATTCTTTGAGATTTTTTAATTTAATCTAAATTTTGTTGACATATCCACACAAGATATAATAATAAGATTGATACTTTGAGAAACCTCATTGGTACATATAACTTATGTGCCACCTTACTAGTTTTTTTGATTATTGTTAGGTCAAAACATTTTTTTTCATCCTTTCAAATTCCTTTTAATGCAATTTAATATCATTTTAGAATACTTTAGTTATAATTATATTTGCTTGATTGGTTTTTAAAGTTAAACCTTATTAATTTCAATTTTATCTGGAATAACCTTATTCGGCTCTTGTTTGTTAATATTAGTATATGAGTATTGAGTCCTAATTTTCGTAATTAGTTTAGTAGATTAGCTATTGAATTTTTTTTTCATAATTTAGATGAGAGAATATCATGTCATTCATGTTCGATACTTCCTTGTATAACTTTGAACAGATTAGGCAAATATCATATTGATCTTATTCTCGCATTGATCTAAGTGTGTATGAACATTATATTTTAATTTTCAGAGTTAGTTTCTCATCTTAAATAATTAATTAAATTCACTAAAATACCATTAAGAGTCGTTTTATTTAATCAAGAGGTTATTCAAATTGATCATAGAAAAATAACATTCAAAAACTCTATTATCAAATAAATTGGTATATAGGATTACGATCAATTAATCTAAGTAATGTTGTTAATAGTGAACATGAGGTCCTAATTAAGATAATTCTCACAAATTAAGCTCTTTACATACTTATTCTTACCTTGTTTTCTTCTATTTGCTTTTTTTAATATTAATTTTCTTTAAAATTGATTCACTATTTGATACGATCATTTATATAAAGTATATAAATCTAAACTAGTAGTTTACTAGTCTTTGTGGAATTTAATTTAATTTCCTTATAGAGAGTTCATTTTATTATTTATTATTATTAAGGTACTTGTCAACTTTTTTTTTACATATATTTTATTTGCACCACTCCTCCAAAATGAGCAAACCATCCCTAAGTTTAGAAATAGACATGGGGAGGGAATCAGTTAAATCATGCCATCCTTAAGTTTCTGCTTGAAAATTCCTCAAATATTACTAAAAATGAAAATTTAACTTGCCTATTAATGTCAGAATGCCAAACTACTTTCTATGGTTAGGGGAGCAATGAATATCCAAAATGTTCATGAAGTTGCCATATTTACTTAAATTTAAACATAGACCAAAGTTAATCAAAGATCTTTGCAAATTGATGCTTAATTCAAAAGTTAAAATATATCCTTTAAGGAAACATAATTAGGCTCTATTGCTTTAAAAAAATAAAGAAAGGATAGAAAACAGAGGGAAAAATAAACGAAAATTAGTGCTTCCATATATAAGATAAATAAATATAAAGAATAAGATCTCATTATCTCAAATTACTAAAAGATTTAAAGGAAGGTATTGAGACTGGTTGAAAAGGATAGATAAACTATCGTGGATGAAAAGGATAGATAAACTATTGAAAGATGCATCTCTTAACAAGACCTATAAAACAATACTTAAACCCAATTGTTCCAACATAAGTAAAGGGAAAGTCCATTCAATTTTGTCCAAGGCCTTTAAGATGTCAAGTTTATGAACCATATTTCCTTTTTTAGCCTTTTTAATATAATACATAAATTCAAAGACTACTAAAATATTATATAGGATTAGTTATCCAAAAATGATGCCACTCTAGTTTTGGAAATCAACTTATCTAAATATGAATTCAATTGATTTGTAATTTTTTTATAAACCTCTTTATAAGAAATGTTACACAGAAAATAGGATAAATTAGTGATAGTGACCGATATTTTGAAATCAAATATAAAAAAAACTATGATTCATAAAAGAGAGAGAGATTGACCTTGCTAATCCTTTTTTACACGAGTAATCACCAATAAAACCTAAAAGTTGCCCGAGAAATAAAGGAGAGAATCTATCCAAATTAAAGGCTTATCTAGATGCATATGAAAAAAGGGAGTCCAAACTTAATCCTTAGAATAAGGTAGAAAAAAAGTTATTCTTATTAGAAGAGACCTCTTTTTAGAGAATATTCATAAACATAGAAACATTCTACTACACAATTGAAGAATAAACATATGAGAAGTAATAAAAAATAGTAGATATATTTCTACTCTTATCTCATGGTTCCTAGATGGTATACAAAAGGAGAGTGCATTATATGCATTTACTTTTTAGCCTATTTAAATTTCTAATGGATTAAATGCCTACTCTATTGAATGGTTACGATAATTTAATTAATGATAATCATAACATGATCATAATAATTATAAAAAAGAGCAAAAAAACGAGAGACAAAAATAATTTATAATAGTTTGACCAAACAACTCTTAACCTACTTCCACTCTCTAATCCACTTAAGAGTTTATTATTTCTCTTCCTCTAATAGGTGAAGAGGAACCATCTATATAAGATCTTGTTTTCCTAAGGTAAAGAGGAACCCTTTACATATTTTCTTTTCCACGAGCGAAGAGAAATCTTAAGCAAATAAATTTCTCTTTTAATCACTCAAATACAACTCGAGAATACTAAAAACTCATATCATGCTCACATACAAATAAATGAAGTGAACTTTTCTCAAAAGTTTCCCAAGACTCTCTCTAGGTTCAAAGATCTTTTCCACAACTTATATATACTATTTGTACTTAAAACAACCAAATATATCTATTAAAAACACAAACTAGTTGTTACAATGACTAAAAATAATGACAAAAGAACGTGCGATATTGTTCAATTAATATATGATACTAGTCAGCTTTCGTGTTAACTATTGTTTCTAAAACAACTTACGGTATATAAAATATCTTTTTTTCAGTACGTAAGTCAATATAACTAACTTTAATATAGGTTGACCAAACCTCATAAAAAACAATTTTTTGAACTTCTTAAGTTCTCACAAAGATCAAAATACATTCATTTACCAAAAACTTGATTCAAAACTATTTCAAAGTTTAATAAAAGTGTTTTTCATGTGTCAAGAGATTTTTCTCTAAGCTCAAATCAAATTTCTTCTTAATTATGAAAAGATTTGTTCATTTTGAAAATAACAAGATATGTTCATGAAATATTGAGATCCTAGACCGTTGATATGACCAAAGTAAGGTTTCAACAAAAGGTAATTTATTACATATGGAAAGGCTCCAACTTTTCTTATTCTTGGTCCAATTGACTTGAATTGTCTTGAAACTCTTTTCAATTACATATGTGCTCCATATTGTACTTATTTTGTTCATCTTTTGATTGTTCAATTGATACAATTGGCTCCTTTACATATTGATCTTTTACATATTGCTTAATTTTTCATATAAAACTACTAATATCACTAAAAGTAAATTCATTAATCGTAATATGTTTCACTATAGTCAAAACTATGGGTTAAGATCTTATTTGATCTAGCATATCTTAATAAAGAATATTATAGGAATCTTGAAGTTTTTAAATAGTACTAAGTTAGAGCTTGAAGCATGCTTATCTGTGGAAAAAAAAATTGATTTTGACATCAAATTTTAGTTGTACCTATGCCTCAACATGATTTCCTCCCTATCATATGAACTTAAGAGTTCTAATTCAACAAAATAATTCCTCCCTAGTTTGGTTTTCTTAATAAGAGAAAGATTGAGCCTTATAGATACAATATTTAATCTCTTTTATCATCCTTTAAACATTAAGCCCAATAGCATATTTATTTTGTAATATAACCTCTCCACTCATTTTTATTAACTTGTGCCACAAATTAGAGAGATGAGGAGAACTTGATTTTTGGTTCCACAAGTTTTATAAATACATATAAAATGGTAGGTGTTGAAGCCACATTTTCTCAAAATCTCAGGTTTGAGGAGTGAAGCTTATAGGATATTATCATTACAATGCAAGCAAATATGGATGTGGTCACTAATTGTTGATATAATGTGAGAAACAAACATGTAAAGACCTAAGTGAAAAAAATTAGATGAGACCAAAATGCAGTCAAGGCATGTTTCAATCTAGTCCTCATATCTACAACACTTATTCGACTAAGTATAAGGATATGTAAAATGTATAAAATAAATTAAGCAATAGAAATCTAATACATTATGAAAATTGTTCATATTTATGTTATCTCTTTTATACCCCCCAAATTTTCATTTTAATTTAAAATTTTATTGAAATCTCTCTAAGATTCCAAAGGTAACGAACTAGAAACTCAAAGAGATCTTAGAAGATTCCAATCTTTATTGCTATCACTTGCTAAGAGGTTGTTGTAAACCATTTATTAGTTAATAAGAAAAGGTGAATGGAACCATATAATAAAAAGGATTCTTAGAGAAGGACAAAAACATCCACATAGTAGTCCCAAAAAGTTTTAAATCACTACATAAACCATGTCAAGCAATGCCTAAAACACCATTTAGGCCTAAAGAAACTGTACTAAAAATATAACAAAGCAAATTTCAACATGAACAAGGTGCAAAAGTAGTAGTAGAGATAATGATAGGAGCTTAGGCAAAAGTTTTGATTTAAACATTAATGTTTGCATGAAAATTTAATAGGATAACATGTTCAAAAGTATCAAGCCTTTAAAGATTTTTTCAATTTAGTGCCTAAATTTTTAAGTTTTTTAATCAAGTGACTTACCTTGTAAAAGTTTAACAATTTAGTTTAAAAGGTTAATTTTGATGATGTCACAAGTCTACTAAATGTCACTAGATGTCCATCTATTAGCCACATAAGTAAAAACTAGTTTTTTGAACTGAATTGTTAAGGTTTTAAAAGATTGGTCATTCGATTGAAAATTTTAAAAGTTTGAGCATTTTAGGGTTGGTTATCCTAAATTTTAATTTAAACGTAAATGTTTTAAATAATTGAAAAGAAACTTAATGTTTAGGAAAAAAACTTTAATATGAACCTTAAATTGAAGAAACCCTAGTTATATGTTAAACTTCTAATAATTTAAACTTATGTGGCACTTTTTAATATTTTATGAATCCTTCATACTAGCTAGATATCCTACTTGGTATGAGAGGCCCACAAACTCAGTCACTCCTCCTTTTTCTCCCTACATGCATTTAAATATTGAAAAATTATAGATTCAATCCCTAAATTTTCAAATCTTTTTGTATGCATCAATGTTGGACCCCACACTCCGCCCTTAGGTCGGCGGCGTGTGTTTGCGGGACATACCGCGGCATCCAACTAAGTAAGGTTGGATGCCGCGGTATG
>JAOTAY010000190.1:38279110-38289198 GCA_025629805.1 Erythroxylum baracoense | reverse complement strand
TAAAAAATCTACCTGAAAAAGTGCTTTTTTGAAAAGCTCCAAATTTGAGCTTTTGAAAAAGTTGTATTTTAGCTTTTGAAAAAGCTATTTCTACTCCAAAAGTGCTTTTGAAGTTTACAGCCAAACACTCATTTTTTCTTTAAAATAGCTTTTGAAGTGAAAAAAAGTACTTTTTCACCTGACAAAAACTGAACCAAACGGACTCTAAACCAGTTTGAAGCATAAGAAAACGAGGGAAAAGGGAAGAATTAATATTCCAACCAAATTAGCCAGGAATATGTCATACCTAAATATTCTGGGATTTGCGTTGTAAGTTGTGGAAAAACTTAAAACTTGATTTGTTTTTATAAGTTTGCTTGTAAAGAATATGTATTTGTCGTTTGTGAAACTTAACAACCACCCAATGAAAGTCCTGCTGATATGCGGAGTCTGAAAAGGCCAGTAGTACGCAATCTTACTCCTAACTAATAGAGAAGTTGTTTTCGATTCATTTATGAAACTCAATGTCTAAAATTCAGCAACCTCAATAATATGCCAGAAGAGCATTCATAAAGCCAATTAAATACCTCAAAAATATGGACTCCATCTCGAACCTCCCTCTTTCTCTTACGTATAAATGAAACAGAGTCTCCAAGCCTCTGGCGCACTTGCATGGCCGTTTCTTAAACCCTGGGTTACTTTCTTCTTTTTGTCGAATAATAGTCGCCAGGTGAATACAAAGCCGACATGATGAATGTACTGCTGCCATATCCAAGAGTGCCTTGAAAGAATCAGATGGACCCTCATACTTCCATCTAAGTAATAGACATAAGGGAACTATCAACAATCAGAAATAAAGAGTAAGTAAACCACGTGCACATGAGCATAATTTTAAGAGAAGAGACAGAATTTTACTTCAAAGACTGATTGTAGGCCTCAGGATTTCCTGCAAGGTAATTCATGGTATTTGCAACTGACTTAACATGTTGCAACTCTTTAATATGCAAAATTGATCCAAGGGCAGGAGCAAACTCTTGAATATTAGGAGCTCCAACGACCACGGGAATGGTTCCTACAAAAAGAACGTTCAAGACAACGTAAAAAATGCATCACTTGAAAAGGTTTCCCAATATCTCAACTAACCTTATAAGTATTTATGACCCTTCCTTTTATCTACTTATGCCAGTAAATTACTTAGTAATCAAGCATTGGGGTGCATAAGCTCAAAAGAAAATGCAACTGCTTCATTTACCAACCACAGAACATGATTGCCATATGTAAGAAAGAAATGTGACATAGAGAGAGAATATAAATCTCATACCAGCAACAAGAGATTGGAAGAACTTTTCAGTGACATAGTCCTCTTCATTCGAATTCTCAAAAGCCAAACTAAATTTATAGCGCTTCAGGGTTTCGAGTTTGTCGACTGCAAAAAATTTGTCAGACCACAAGTTTCTAGTAAATCAAAGATTAGTGACACATGCTAACACAATCAAAACAGAAACACGTTAATAAATTAGTTCATGACATAGATAACTGATTGAACAGAGATCCTAAAGTACCTAAATCAAATGATCCCTGAATCTCACAGCATCTTCCACCTCTTTTCGTTCTTTTCTTGGTTACAGCACAAAGCAATCTCTAGTTCTTTAATCCTAGAAATGGGAAAACATTCATTAAGCTATTATGAAACAGAGGCTCACACGTAATTCACCTGGAAACTTACACCAGCCTGTATAAAAATTCTTTTATACCTTAGACTCATCGAAAGTTATTAATATCTTTAGTTGCATTTTGAACTTCAATTGCAATCTTAACAACTTCAATGGCCATGCAAGATGTGAGTACAAATGCAGGCACAACAATCATTTGCCAACTATCCAAAATCAGCAGAATTAGCATGATCAAAGGTTGCTACAATACTTTCTCTAACATTTTAAGAATCCACAGATTTTCACAGATTAATGGCTAATAAGACAACTTTATAGCCTCATGGGCATACAAATCCATATCAATGAACTTTGAAGGAACATTTAATCGAAAAGGCACAATAAGTTTGCACATGCTGCATGTCAAAATGGTATCAGCATTTTCACCTCTTCCATCACGGTTACGGTGGCAAGCGCCAAAAGAATCAATCTTGACTTTCAACCTTTCAAGTGCATCAAGAACCTGCAGGCGGAAGTTACGAGCACCACAGTTGGAAATGAAAGCAGCTGCAAGAGCTTTCTCAGTCTTGGGTTGTACCGGTGCCATCACATCATACTCAGCCCATGAAAAGTATCCTACTGGAACATCTGATGAGAGACTAGTTGTCATTACGACATCATAACCCCTCCTACTTACAAAAGAACGCAATAGATCAGTCTTTCTCTAGATTTTGAGGAACCTAATAGATAAAATAACAGAAAGATTTAGCTCCATAGGTATCTCAAATTGTAAGACATGCAATTTTAGGAGATCACAATATATGTGAATAATTCAAATCCACCGGACATTATACTCAAATTTGGTGCAGATGAAATAAGTTCTTTCAATTCTTTCTTGAGTCAGAAATTGCAAAACAATTTGCATTTGACCAGACTAGGACCTTTTCCAATTATTGGATAAGACTAACAATTGATTACAGTAAACACCAACTTAATTGTTAACCAACTTAATTGTTAACCTTCATATTCAAGTTATCATTTTTGGTTTTATTGCATAGATAGTTCAAATCCAATCTCTAACATTCCTCAACTATATCAGTAAAACCAAGCTCTCTGTTTGATTATCAAATAAAAGTACGCTTATTTAAAAATATAAAGTATAGAGCTCTTTTCTACTTAAGATACCGCTCCATTGAAGTCAAGAACTTATACACTATAAGGAAATGAAGGTTAAATATAGATGATTCACCTAAATGGAGTAGGAAAAACAGCAGAAACAACAACATAAGAACATCAAGAACAACTTGAATCGTCTTAACTGATTATTAGTCACTGAGAGTTTTTAACTTGTATTTTTTACAATGCATTGTATTTATTCAAGATTGTGCTTACCCACCGTCTTGCCGTGTCAATATTGTTCTCTTGATAGTACTCAGCTGATTCCATTGATCGGTGCACAGTCATAGTTCCATATTGCAGAGGTAACCCAAATGCAGCATCAGGATTCCTACTGCGATTAAGCCCAAATTCGCATCCCACATTGCAAGTCTTCCACTCCTGTAATGAAGTGAAAACATCAAAATATTGATATTTAAATTCAGAATCTCACAATGACGTTTAGGAACCCCTAAACTGGGAAAAGAAAAGTATCTTAGAAATACAAAAGCAGGCAGCAGGTCCACACAAGCTAAGCAATATAAACATACGTTTGCATTGCACTTTCAGGCATTGATTTTCAAGAATTACACGGTAAACCAATAATGTCCAAGACAAGTAAGATTACTCAACCTGAAGCCCAAAAAGCCTTTTTTCTCTGTATAAGCAAGATTAATATACATACATCCCCCAATCCCTTCATTTCAAAATTGATAGTTGATACCATTTAGTTTTTGTTTGTTATTCTTGGAGAAAAATTACTTCACAGGTTGAGGAAAAAGGGCTATGAAAGAGTTGACTGAAGAAAATTTCAGTTAGCTAAATAAAACACGCCATCATAACTAGTGAAATGCCATAAATTCTAAACTAGGTTAAAATCTCACCCATGAATCAATTCATAAAGCTTACTCACAACTAAGAAATCAATCCATGTAATACTACGTTTCTGTATGGTACTTTCACAGTCATAAATGATAAATTCAAGCAATAGTAAACCTTTCTCCCCCAAAACTGGTAACGCTGGTCAACTTGGATGAGGAATGGAACAATAACTAAGCCATGCTGTACGCAGTATCCCATAAATCAAGATTGCAATTTAACCTCCGAGAAGTGGACAAAGAGCAATGGTTTTTTACGAGAATTCAAACAAAAACATCCTGGAAATCAAGTAGCCAAGCCAAAAAAAATAATAACGGATTAAAGACAAACTAATTGATAATCATAAAAAAGACGATGAACAGAACAAACCTTCTCGCCGCCAATAACCAAGATAGGATCTTTATCAAAGTCCCTGGAATAAACAACAGCGTCCTCTCTCTCTAACCAGTCCTCGCAGCTCTCTGTTTCCAGATGTTTCTCTTTGTGGTGAATATGTTCGAGTCCAACTCCCAAATCGTCCCTTTTCACACCCAAATCACGAGACGGATGCGACCTATCAAACCAACTATCAGCCCATGAATCAACCAAAGCTGCATTTTTTGCCATGTCAAGACGACCTAGAAACGCTATCTCTGCTAAAACCACAAGAGCGACAAAAAGCGGCAAAACATTCGACCACTTCCGCTTAGGAACAGAAACCAACGAAGGCGGAGACAACCCATCTGATAAGGGCAAACTTTCTGAATTTGCAACAGCTCGTGACCCTCTTGAATTTGAGAAAACACCCATCAAGTAACAAATTTTCTTCCCGCTTTCGAAATTTTCGTTAAACCCCCTCTACATATAAAACTTTTTCCCTCTCTTTCTCTAGAAAGAGAGACATCAGGTGAGGGAGAACTAAATGCAGATGTGGAAGTGCCAAACTGATGTTTAAAGATGATCTTTTTAAGGTAGAAAGAAGCTGTTATTAAACGAGGCTATAAAATGTTGAGGTTTTAAATTTGGAAGTACAGATAACGTTTTGGGCTTTCTTGATGCATTAAACCTTTGATGTTTGTCTTTCAGATTGGTTGGGAAGACGTTTTAAAGATATCTGTGTCTCTCTGTCAGGGGTCAATCCAAGGCAGACAGCTATGCCTAACAGATACATATGGCTATGCAATTTGGTCTAAAATGATTAAACTTTCATTAAGATATGAATTATAATATTCATAAATTCTTAAGAATGTGAATGTTGGATCTCATCTCTTTTCTTGAACAGTTTATATGTCACCGTATTTCCCTTTTGTAGTAGATTCATCTGGCTTCTCAGAAGAGATGTTTTGGATGGAGGATTCAGTTTATCAGACCAATAATGATTTCGACTCAATAAATCATCCAGCCTATGATTAGTATTTGAACCCGAATTTAGTAAAGAGTAACATCGTGATGAATTTAGCGTTTGATATGCCTAAGAGCATATTCTTATTCAACTCCATACAATGTTGCAAACACACAGTATGCTCTTCAACTTCAAATAATGCTGGAGAAACAGCGACATGTAGCAGAGACAAGACTTGCCTTAGAGATTTCTTCATGCCAAACTTCAATTCAGAAAGCGGATAAATAGTAGATGATTAAATCATATTGGAGCAAGGAAATCAATACATACAATATGTGTTCTTCTACAGCCAAAGCAAAATAGTCCCTCTTTATTCATGTTTGTCACTATCTGAATCAACTCATACATCTCAACTCCTTTGATTACTCAACAAAATAAGTCATAGCCTTACGTTAGTCAAAACAAGGTTATACAAACTCACACTTTGGGAATTCGCGAACAGAGACATCCCTTGATGGTAAACTATGTGGTCTTTGAGCCAGAACATGTCCTAACTAATAGGAGTTCATCCCAGTAAAGATAAAGAGCTAGATCATATTAGATTTAGCCAAAGGGTTGAATGTGGATCCACAGCAGAGTAAATAATGGGGTGTATTCTTCTCTATCTTCTAAGTTATTAAAGGTTTACAAGGGTACAAAATTGTATAAATCAAAAAGAAAATAAAAGTAGAAATTACATGGTAACCTAACATGCTGCTTACTATAATGCATAGAATGTACATCAATAGTAAATTCGTTTTTGTAAGCTGTGGGTATTGTCTTCCAGAATTGTTTTCCGTCAAATATCCATCTGCAGAAGCAACTTATGGTCTTTAAACGTTGTTCAGCTCAGTATAATTCTTCATATAGGGAATGGATAAACCCTTAGCCAATGTTTTCCTGAACTAGAGTCAAGCGTCGCCTTTCAAGTTGCAATTCCAACTGAAACTTGCTTCTCCCTTAAGTAATATTGCGGATTACGTTTTGAGCTAACCAAGCTAACAGGGTCGCTCGGCAATTCTGGAGGCAGCTGGTTTTATCTGTCAGAGAAAGCTCCACTGACAGTTGAAACACTAATTGTAGTAGATTTTCCAAACGGCACAACCTGAAGGAACTAATAGAATTGATGTAAACAATTGACCGAATGTCCCAACACAGAGTTTTGTATGATCTACTTGTATGGAAGAGGCTAATACAGGACTCACATTGCACATCTTTTGATCATCACTTAAAGCATCAGCTTCAACAGTTTTTAACCTTTTGGGCGTGGACACAGAACACATCTCTCCGTTTCCTTCATCCACAAAATTCTGATCTGAATCCTCTGAAAGAAAATACAAGTGAGATTAATAAATGGATAAAAAACCTAATTGCAGACCTTTTCGCAAAAGAGAAAAACTACCCATGCATCCAGTTTAAAAGCAAGAAAAAAAAGAGCTTATTTGCAACTGTTTTACCCTGTCAACCACTGAGCCTTGTTGGTCAGCGATTGAGAAGGTTAAAACTTCCTCTTCCACCAGGATTAACTTCCAGTAGAGCCTTTATACTATAATTTGTCTACACATGAGTGAAAGTGCATATATAAGAGAAACAGGCAGAACACTGACAATTGGTATTCACTTTGCCAACACAGCTTCCAGAAGTCAGTACTACAAAGCTGTCATTGAGAAACAAAGCAACAAAGAAAAGGTTGAATTGGTGGAGAGGAGATATAGAGTTAATGTTACCTATGATGCCACCAACAACAAGATTGCATAGACGACACATGGGCCGCAATTCTGAGCTTCTTGTGAATCCATGAGCAACACCAGAACTCCCTGCTTCATGACATACCTTCCTACAACAACTAGATTTTTGTTCGGCATCATGAGATGCTGCATTATGCCATTTGCAAGCAGACGTAAAACAACATATTCTCGTGTTTCTCTGAAGACTATTAGAATCAGCTGTGCTTTCCAACGAAGGCTCATTTTTGTCTTTTGTGCGGCAACCATGTCGTAAACCCAACTGAAAAATAATAAGATGAACATGAGTAAAATGATTAAAAAAAAGGTGAGACAAGTTGACAGTGTTTCTTGTATCCCTTTAAGTCCTCGAGATCTTCTTCTACTTCTGATTTATGGCAAGGAAGGGGGTGGAGGGATGTGGAATCAGATCGTTGGTGCCAGGCATGTAGAAATCTCCATATACAGAGATTAAATCCCTAACCTGTGGTGAACAAGTACAGTCTTCTGATGGCAGCTGCAGATATGAACGTGCTCCCCTCATTATCTCATGCGGGCAAACACGAACAGCAATGGATTGCCGCAACTCTTTAACAAAAGATTCTTCCAATGAATTAAGATACAGATTATGCTTCTCATCTGTCCACAGTGTAGATGGTCCCTGTAATCAAATGGCCCCATGAATGGAAAATCAGATCAACTACTCATTAGAGCTCAAATAAATACGTTAGTCCTTTTACATTGGATTATTTAACTTTAGAAAACGCATCTTCCATAAAACATATATGACTTAATGCTTTCCCATAAATCCTGAGATAACTTCTGAATTCCAACAAATTACAGAACACTTGTAACAGTTTTTACAGGGGAGTTTTCCTAAAAGGCTAAATAAGCTCCATATGAAAAATGGATAACTATAAGAAAAGGTGCATAATCTAATAGCTCAACGTTTTGAGCTAAAAATCGAGTCTAATCCATACAGTCCTCAACAAAGTTGAAGTTTCGTTCTTTTGAAAACAAGACTAGAATGCAATCCCTCTAAGCAGCTCTTTTGCACTTCAATTAATGTCCAATACCGCAATTCAATGGCTCAAAACGATCCAGCGAAGGTAAATACTAAGTGGCGTAAATATCAACACCTGAACTAATTTTCTTCATAGATCACCTTCTTTTTTCACTCTCCCCCATCCCCCACAAAAATCTCATTTACAGAACTTCCTCAATTACGAACTTCCCATAAAAACCAGTTTTTAAAAGATAATCCTACAATTCCTATGCAACCATACAGTCATACTCATGAACAAACTTAAATCTTTGGACCATTCATACACATGCACATTACAATTGCAATGAACACGTCCAATCTCAATAAATCAAACTAACCAAACAACCAATTTCACAATTCACCGCACAGAACCAAAAAAGGCCATAAACTTCCACCAAAACAGAGAGAGATTCTTGAAAACAACGGCAAATGCTGTTAAAGAAACAGAGATAGAGAGAGAGACAGTTACTAGATTACCGCATGCGCTTTCCCAAGCGAGAAAGTCTTGGGACAACCCACACTAATGGCAGACGAGTCCGAGCTCGAATCATCCAACCGGCTCTGGCACCCGGAAACCGCCACTTTCAGGAGATCCATGACCAGGTCCGCCATAATCCGCCGTGGATTCTCTCCCGATCGGAGACCTGCCACGTGGAAATCGCGTGGGCTTGTTTCTTGCAGCGAAAATCTGGGAAAGTGAAGGGCATGCGTTTTGGGGTTGGGGGACCAATAAAAGGCTCCACATGGAAGAAGCTTTACACGTGTCCGTTGGTTCCATAATGCCACGTCATCACAGCGATAAAATCTCTGGCCAATAATAGCCAGATATTTTCTTTTAACTTTTTTTTTACCAATTTGCATTTTTTTCAATTATTGTTAATTCCTGCTCAAATAGAAAGAATAAGAATATTTAAAGAAAAAACATAATTCCATTTTAAAATTTCAATTAATTATCAAAAGAAAATTGAAATTTTATTTTAGATTAACTAAAAAGAATATCTACATAATATATTATTCCATTTAAATAAGAATAATTACCTAATTTTTATATAAAAAACTCAACCGACTTGGCCGATTAAACCATAAAAATTTTGAACCGTCCAACTTTTCGATTTGATTTATTTTAATAATTTTTGTTATTAAGAATTGATCAATTTACTAATCAATCAATCAATTTTCGTAAATTAATAAATTCTTATTGTCCTAAGGGGTGGTCGAGATGGTGGAGTGGAAGGCATGAAACCAAAAGGTCCTGTTTTCGAATCCTCCTACATACACTCTCTTAATCGAGCCTGTCGTACAAAGTTTGCCTAGTGCGAAGTACCCGATTGGCTTGATTTGCAGGCTATTATGTCAATCTGAACGTTTACTCAATACGCATCTAAAGGATAGCGGACGCGGATTCTTCCGTTTCCAAAATTTTTTTATAAATTAAAATAAATCAATTATTTTTTATTTAATAATTTATTTTTTAATTAAACTTCAATTTCTACTATAAATAAGGACAATCTCTTACAATTATATTTAAATTTTTTAATTTTATTTAATTTTTAGATAATTTTATGAGGTTAAATCTTTTAAATCTTAAACATTTTATTTTATCAATTTAACCTCCGGTCCAATTTTTAAAATATTGTGCGTAACCATCAATCTTTCAAATTTTCCATCATTCAACTTCTTTTTTAAAAAGCGAATAATTAAGTAAAATCTATATAAATTTATTACTAAATCAATTAATTTATCATTTACAATTAAAAAATTAAATTAGAGAAAATCCCTAGATTCTACAATTGATGTGAAATGGAACGACAATAGTAATCAAGAAAAAAGAATATATGATTCTGTATTTGGATGAACATTGCCTTGGAATGAAAGGAACTTGGACATTAACATGGGCCAAACAAGTCATGTCAAGTGTGATCCACTGAGCCTTGTCGGACCGAACAAGCAACCACCTGAGCCCACTGTCTCAGCTTAGTCTTAACCGTCTCTGGCGCATCACCTACAATCAAATAACAACCATTAGATTGATCTCATAGCTAACAACAATCAACACATTGTTTTCAAAACCGCGACTCACCAGGATCAAATATAGAGCAAGAAGCACTTCCGTCCGAGCTGATGGAGGACGCCGACGATGACCGCGACAAACTGTTACTGTACTGCTTATTAACAGCGCAGTAAAACCCTAACGCAGGCAACGTATCAGACAGCTTCGGGTCGAGATCCGGAGACTCCGGTTCGAACCCGAAACCCAATTCAATGGACGCTTTCAACTCCTCCAAATCCTCGTCGGT
>JAOTAY010000190.1:38251540-38269153 GCA_025629805.1 Erythroxylum baracoense | reverse complement strand
GCATTAGCTAGAGAAGATAAGCTCATTGTTCCTCAAGGTATCTTTTAGTTGAAGATTATTAAATTCCATATTATATACAAAAAGTGTTATTGTCAATAAGCATATAGTAAATGGTTTTAATTTTATTTATAGGTAAATTCTATTTAGTTGATGCTAGATATATGCTCAGGTTCGGATTTATTGCTCCTTATAGAAGCACTCGATATCATTTAAAAGAGTATTCTCGGTAGGCTCCAACTAATGCCAAAGAGTTATTTAATTTTATACATGCTTCATTACGTAATGCAATTGAAAGGGCATTCGGTGTTTTGAAGTCTAGATTTCCCATTTTATCTGAGATGTCAAGATCTGATGTGAACATATTATCTGAAATTATGTTAGCTTGTTGTATTTTACATAACTTTTTGATACAATATGATCAGGATGAAGAACTTGTTGCAAGAGTTGATAGAAAGCTATTGCATAGTAATCATAAGGATGATAATGTCTTTAGATGAATTACTAGGAATGAAGATGGTAAAAGAGGAGAAATAATAAGAAATAGTATAGCTACGCATATGTGGAATGATTACATTTCTCGACATTGATTTGTTGAAATTTTTGCCATTATATTATGTAACTTTGTTTATGTTTTTTTCTCTTTTTTTAACGGCCACTTGTAAACATGATTGTTTGTCCTTTGAATGTAATTGTCTTTAAAAATTTTATGCTTGTTTATGTTTTTGAGAAAAGTAAGATTAATAATAGTATAAGATGGTTTGTGTTGGATTGTGTTTGGAAAAAATAGGCGACACGATGGACGTAAAGGTGAATTATAATGAAAAAAAGCTGATGGATATTTGAGGTGGAATTATGAAATGGATAAGTGCATGCTTCAAGTTCTTAGGGAGCAAAAAAATAAAGGCCAAAAGGAGGATAGAAATTTTAGTGTTGGTGCATATAGAGAGGTAATAAAGGAAATTAATGAAAAGTTTGGGGGTTAAGATTAATCGGAGAAAAATTGTAAATCGGTTGAGAACTTTAAGGGAAGAAATGCATTTGGTAATATTTCTTGATGGCAAAAGTGGAATCGAATGGAATGATGTTACCAAGACATTTGAAGCTGTTCTAGAGGTGTGGCAAGGTTTGATACAGGTATTTTATTTAATACTATATCTGGTTAATTTTTTTATATTTGTATTATTTTTTATGCATGAAGTTTGTTGACATAGTTTCTTGTATTGTGATTGATAGGTTAACGAAAAGGTGAAATATATTCGAGGGAAGCCTTTACCTAATTTGGACCTTGTTCGTGAGATCTATGAGAAAAATAGAGCTACCAGATTTGAAGCTGAAAGTGCAAAGGAGAAGGTTAAAAGATGGGAAAAGGAAAGGTGGGATATGAATATTGAGGACATTGATAATATGCAAGCAAATAATGAGGTTCATTTAGAGAGTTTTTATCCATTTGAGAGCGAGAGTACTCCAACAACACAAACAACTCAAGCTCCCTCATCATCAACTCCTTCAATGTCGTAGCCATCCTATATGGGTAAGAAAAGAAAAGCACGAGTGGAAGATTAAATTTCTTCGGAATTACAAGCTACTTCCAATGCAATGAAAAAAATTGCACAAGCTATTGTAGCCACAAACCCTCAAGTTAGAAAAGAAAAGGAAACATTTGACGTAATGAAAGAATTAAGATTGGAAGGATGTGCTCTCTTGGATGCAATTGATTGGCTTGTAGAGCATCCTAACTTTATTGATGTGTTTTTTGCATGTCCAATTGAACTACGTTTAGATTAGTTGTCTAAGAAAATGGGTTGATGTTAGGTTTTTATAGCTTGCTCTATTTAAGTGTGGAACTTTATGGATAATATAACTTGCTCTATGCAAGTATGAATGTTTTTTATTTAATTTTTTGATGTAATGATGTTATGTCTCCTTATCACAGGAAGACAAGTTAAACTTGTTATGATATTATGTAATTCAGAGTGAAATTTCAAAAATTGATAACGTCTTGTAGTTGTCAACGCAAAAGAACTATTGCTCGTTCATGCATTTTTAAGCTTCTAAATTATAATAGTTTTTTATTGTCTTCATAGCTCAGTCTAGCCTAATGTCATTTGCAATCAATTTTTTCTTTTCATTTTAATAATGAACTTTTTTGATGATATCACTTATAATGAAATTGATGTTTATAACTTATTTTATGTAAGTGTGAATGTTGATTATTTAATAAGATTATTTTTTAGTCAAGGGTAAAAATGTGATATGAAATAATTGAATTCATTTTGATTATATTCCAAATAGTGTAGTTGAATTCAACTCTAATATTACTACGTTTGTTCCAAACAGTGTAAATTGAATTAAATTCAATCTCATTAATGTAATTGAATCCAATTCATTAATAAATTCAATTCGAAGGTTTCTAAACGACCTGTTAAGGTTATAACCGCACCTACCTCGGGAATCAAAATTTAGGATTGTTTAAATTTTATTTTAGATTTGTCAATCCTTATTTTATCTATTACTAACCCATTCCTTAGTCTTCATTCATAATTACCAAACGTATTAGGGTTTAGGTAAAGAAAGGATTATCAAATTGAGTTAGTCTAATACTAAGTTACCAAGTTTCTTCTTAATATTTAAAACCTAACTTAATTTGTCTAAATAATTGGACTAATTTTTTGTTAAAATTTCACAAATAAAATAATTTATATAAATAATATAAAGATAAAGTGAGATCTCCTTATCTTCTCAAGCTCCATTGGTGGTAATTGCTTTGAGATCTGGATGATGATAGTCTGATTACGAGCCCTGTCTGCTACCATGTACATGGCATTATCAGTGGAATTTGGAAAATTGAGATCTATGGCATGATTCTGCAGTCAGTAGATCATCTGATGGTGTAGAGTGGCCATATATAATGACTGTAGGATTTTGCTCTACTCTAGTGATCTGGATCTAAACTTAAAGTTGTCAGATAAAGTAGGATCATCCAACTTGATATTAAAATTAAGGAAGTGAGGATGACATTTCCACTGTTGAGGGTCGTCAACAGAGCTCATCTCTGTTTGGTAAGAACAAAATCATACATATCTTCATGTTGGAGCTATTCGTCTTGTTTTTACCCTCCATTACATTATAGAGGTTTTTCTGTCTTTTTCGTCAAAGTTTTATCAATCTTCATGTTCCTTCTTATCCTTACCATTTTGCATCATCCTGTGTCACATATCATCTTTATGATACACTTTTCGAATCGGCATTGTGGCATCTATCGGTCTTATCTGCCCAATATGCTTGCCCAATTTCTCTTTCTCATCAGACACCTCTCTAAACAATATATAATTCATAACTTATTTCCTTAAGACTTGAATCTAAAAATGAGATTAAAATTGACATTTTAATTACATACAAGTTCACTTAAATTTAATCCAAATTTTCTCATATCCCTTTATTAATATCAGAGCTAGGTTGAAGAAGTCATAGTGATTTATTTTGTGAATAAAATGATTCCGTGTGAGATGTAATTTTCTAACTGTATATGAGCTTATTTGGGTCTACTTCAATTTCTTTTTAGAAGCCTTTCACTTTCAATTGATTGTACAAAGACAAAGAGAAGGGTTAACATCATCTGTTTCTGTTATTAAGCGTCTATCTGTCTCATAGATATTTATTTGTTTTATTTTTATAGGTTCGGATGAAATAAGATATACACATAATAACAAGAATAAGTAGGAGTTACATAAATGGTTTCAACTCCTCACTTAAGGCTCTTCTTTGTAGGAGGTCTTGAGTTCGAGTCACTAAAAATGAAGAGAGAGGGGGAATTTTTCCTATTGATGATTCTCTAGCCCATTGGGCATGCTCTTTGGTCGGATCAATTGCGGACGTCTTGCTTCTAGCAGCAATGTGAGAGTTAGAACTACTAGGAAAATTGATGCTGAGCAAGGTCAGTGATCAATCAGTAGCTGAGCAATCAATATGTGACGACTCTTTATGCACAGAAGTATATAGACTATGTAGGAATATAAAAGACCTTGATATTCTAGATTTATCTTCCCTAGAATTCTTGAGGTAGAATCTTAAGATGTTAGAATTAGTCTGATAAATCTGAAATACCTACCGTATGTTAAAAAAAAAACAAGCCATTTAACAAGTGGACAACGCATTGGTCAATTCCACCAACGGTATGCTCACATCAAATCTCACACGCACACGCATTCCACATAATCATCGCTCTCTATATATTATTTGTCTCTCCCCTCTCTGAATAATATTCCTAACGATAAAAACTGGTAAAACCCTAAATCAATCACCATCCAATGCCCATGTCGGAAAGCTCAATTCCACGGCTGTGATCGTCCCACGTAGCTCTTTTCCATTGGCTGCAGGTCACATCATTGTTTCCCCGTTGATTCTTGATTGGCCCACGTTGCATGATTTCCGTGACTTGGGTAATATTGTAAATTGAAAAAAATAAAAAAATGGACTTGTAATGGAAGGTCCTTAAAAGCAGGACTCTTGTCATGGGGGAATAGACACCTGTCGACTCCTACACACGACACACTCTCTAGTCTCTTCTCCTTTCTCTCTCCCTCCCTCCCCTCTCTTACCTGTTTTTCCATACCAAAAAATCGTTTTTTAGATAATTATAAATTAAGGTGAGTTAAAAAACCCAAACTTTTGTGTCTCTTTTGCTTATTTGTCTCTTTTCTCTCCTCTCTCTTGTGTTATTTCTTTTATCTTACTCTTTCTTTCATTTTGTGGTCACTTTTATTGCAATAAGGTTTGCGTTTTTACGGCTGAAATTACTTGTTGGACAATAAATTAAGTAAATCCTGGAAATGGGTTTAGAATTTGAACAGTAGATTGATTCATCTCGTTATCTTTTTTTTTGTTTGGATTTCTTTTGGTTGTGAAAGCGTAAACCCAGTACTTGAAATGGGTTTTCAGTTCGATTCTAGGATTTTTTTTTAATCTTTTCAAGCTTGGTGTTACTAGTTTTGGCTGTTGTTTATGATATGGAAAGATGGGTTGGTTCTAAAATAGTGTTTTTTGGGGTTAAAGATTGACTTGTCGTTGATGGGATTAGGCGTTGGGAGATTTGAAGTTATGAGCATGGAAGTGAAAGCTTCAAGTTTTCAGTTTAATCTTTGCACTGTTGGTCAAGTTTTTGGATCTGGAATGCAGAAGACAGTGTCTTTCTTTAATATGATCTGCATCGATTGGATAATTGTGTGAAGGACATATTTAATTTATGATTCAGTGCATTTTGGACCATTAGAGACTGTTTAAAATGAGATCGGATCCTTAACTGCTCCTTTTCTAATGTTGTCTTCTTGTTCTTTTTAATCTTTAGTGATGGCGAGTTTGTTGTTGTCTAGGTTGTAATAACATTTCCTTGAATAGGATGCTGTGCGAGATACTTGATTTTTTGCATTATGTAGCTTGGTTCTTCACCGAGTTTAAGGGATCTTCAATCAAAGTTGAATCTCCTTTAATTTCACAATTCTAAGCTATGATTCAGTCTGTTCAACGAAATTCTTTGATGAATGATTCTTGATGATGCTTTATTTTTTCCAACTCTTGCTAACTATATGTGCTAGAATTTAGTTTTTGTTTCTCCTGAAAATATGAGTTTATGAGGAACTTGAAATTCTTTACTGTTTTTCTTTGTTAGTTCACTTGAATGTTTGAAAATAGTACTTCTGAAGTTGTAACTATAGGAAAAACCAGCAGGGTCAAGTTTCTGTTGCAGTAATTATCAATAGATTCTGCGCAGTTTATCATATTAGAATTTTTACCTTTGTCTCAAAATCCATTCTGGCTCCACTCTGTTCTTCACGACTTTAATGGATCATTTTGTAGACAGAAGCTTGCAGGAGTGAGATTCCAGTTTGATCTTCTTCAATCACGTGATGCTTTAAAACAGTTAGATCGGATCTGCTGTTTATACTGCTTCAAATTTTAGATGGGGTCTCATTTGAACTTCAATAGCTTCGGTACCACTCCACCTGGAGAAAGCAGCGATGCAAAGCCTCCAGCAAATCCTCTGTTAGTCCGCCAACCTTCAATATATTCGTTGACCTTTGATGAGTTCCAAAGCACTTGGGGAGGAGGACCTGGGAAGGATTTTGGATCAATGAACATGGATGAACTATTGAAAAACATATGCACTGCCGAAGAGAATCAGGCCTTGACAAGTTCTGTGGGCGCCGGAGAGGGAAGTATTCCTGGTGGAAATTTGCAAAGACAAGGATCATTGACTTTGCCTAGAACACTAAGTCAAAAGACTGTTGATGAGGTTTGGAAAGACTTGATGAAGGAAACAACTATCGGCTCTAAAGATGGAAGTGACAATGTAGCAGGAAATCTGCCACAAAGACAACTGACTTTAGGGGAAATGACTTTGGAAGAATTCTTGGCAAGGGCAGGAGTAATGAGAGAGGACACTCAGCAAATTGTTAGGGCAAATAATACTGGATTTTTTGGTGAATTATACCGGTTTAGTAACAGTAACAACTCAAGTCCAGCTCTTAGGTTTCAGCAGCCAAATCAAATTAACGGGATAGTAGTTACTCGGACAGTGGAGAACAACAATAACTTAGCTGCTAATCAACCTCCTAGTTTAGGATTGAATGCGGGTGGAATCAAATCATCTCAACCACTGCCAAATCCCCAGCCTCAGCAGCAGCCAATCTTTCCCAAGCCATCTACTGTTGCATTTACATCCCCTATGCATTTAGTTAATAATGTGCAGCTTGCTAGCCCAAAAGGTTCTGTGGTGGGTATGCACTCATCTATCAATAATGACTTAGTTCAGGGAGGAGGAATGAGTGTGGTAGGTATAGGAAATGCGGCTGCGACAGGATCTCCTGCAAGTCAGATATCACCAGACATCACTGTAAAGAGTAATGTGGATACATCCTCGTTATCACCTGTTCCTTATGTGTTTACTCGAGGAAGAAAACCCAATACAGCTTTGGAGAAGGTAGTTGAGAGAAGACAGAGACGAATGATAAAAAATAGAGAATCAGCTGCAAGGTCGCGGGCTCGCAAGCAGGTGAATTTCATGATTGAGCTAGTATATAAGTAGCTTGACAATGCCTGTTACATTTTGTTTGTTGCACTTTAACCGGGCCTGACTTTGTATGCCTAAGTCTAATTAAGGAGCTTTCGTAGCTCGGGTCAGTTGTTTTGGAGGTTATAAGTTACTGCATTCATTTAGAGGTCCTCTTTCTTGCTTTGCTTTTAGTAGTTAGTGCTTGTAGGTGTAAGTTTATACGACGGGTGATTGATGCATTAAAGTCATCTGAAATTCTTTATTTTTTGTGTTTTTTCAGAAATTCTAATAAATTGGATTTGAGAATGAGTAACAGTGTCTTTATGGTACTGTAGAATGAGTGTTGGGCAATGATTTCATCCGATTAACTATTGGTGCAGAGCTGTATTATTCTGTTTAGTTTGGTTCCGGTTTTTACTGGTACTTTTTGTGTGCATACGAGAATGAGAGAGAAAGTGCAGTGCATAGATGGTTGATTTGAATAATTGTTCTGCGGATAGGTGGACTTTGAATTTTGTTAGTATACTTGCAGACAAGTAGAAATTAGCTCAGTCAAAAGAAATAATGTTAGATAAGATGCAAATAAATAGATAATTATGATGATGTCAACCACAAATATGCGAACTTAAAAGCAATCAATTTTAATACACCCCTGGTTGAAAGGAACTTTGTGCAAGGTATGCTTCATGTTGGAGATGGTAGTGGATTACTTGATGTACTTTTCTTTTAGATTTTTGACGGTTCCAGTTTTGGTGCATAAGCTACTTTTCAGTTCAAGGTTGCATGGAACTCTTAGTTATTTAAATTCCTATTTCAAAATTTTGAGGTAAAAATGAGCAGATCCTAACAACAATGATTTCTGTTTACTTTTATTTTGGTTCTTCACGTAGGCTTATACGATGGAACTAGAAGCAGAAGTTGCAAAACTTAAACAGGTGAACCAAGAACTGCAGAGAAAACAGGTATGCTTTGTTAATATGGAATTTATGCAAAAGTGGGGTCTCCACAACCTTCCTTGACAAAACTTTGGTTGTTGCAGGATGAAATGGAAACGCAGAAGAATCAGGTACAATCTGCCCCTATATTCCGGTGAAGGCTTCGATCGCATGATGACATTCTTGTGTCATTCTATATAATATTAAATAGGTTTTAGCCTGAATTGGAGCATACAAATATTAATGATTCTCCATCCTGCTTCCATTTTTTTAGTCTGCTTTTCATAACATTGTTTTCGAAGTGTCAATTGATGGTTGTCCACTTTTAGCAGTGTTCCTTGAAACTTATGGCAACAGTCTCTAATGAATTAAAAGTTGAACGGTAAACTTACTTCACCGGTGATTTGTAAAGTGGAGTCAGTTGATTCTAACCAAATACCAGGGCAATGAGGATTGGATTATGAGATGTATATTTTCTCTCCCTGTCCTCTCATTTATTTTAAGGGATGTGCATTGCACAACCTCCTCCTCAAATGTACTTGAATATTTGGAATCGGCGTATTCCTTGCCTGAAATGTGTTAAAAAAATCAAGAATCCATTAGTGTTCTTTCTTGCCTTTGTTTATGGTTCTGAAATTCGAGGACACAGCGTTCTTGCTCAATTGTTCTGGTAATATTCAAATGCTGACGGCCAGTTTCTGCTTTTGCAGTTCACAGAGACAGTAAAGCCCCGGAGTGGTAAAAGGCAATGCTTGAGAAGGACATTAACAGGCCCTTGGTAAAGTTGATAGATTAGTTGTGAATATTTAGGGGGCAGTGGTCAAGAATGCAATCTTAACCATTTGTATGGTATTGAGATTGTTTTGCAGATCTGGGACATGCATCTTATAGTAGGATTGCTAGGTAGTGCTATCTGCTATCTGTAGGAGGAGCATAGAGTTGAGTTGTAAATTATGACTTGATATATATTAGTTTTACATCATCCTGGAGTAAACTCTCTATGTCATCTTCATTTGTTTTCTTTGATTATAAAGGCCATACAATTTAGTTATTCGCGAAAGTCATGTGAGCTCCCTTCTCATGTTTGTTGGCGGGAGAAAGAAAGATTACACATATGAACTGCTTAGAGGATGATTGTTAACAGTTATTGAGATTGCCTTAAGAATGCAACATAATGGGTGATGAATTTCTTTTAAAGTATATATTGGGAAAAAAAGAGGTGTCAAGAATTTAAGCAACGACAACTCGGTGATAGTTTTGTTGATACGCGGAGTCTAGAGGCTGTAAAATATTTAACCAAAGCCTAAAAATGTAATACCAGTCCAGAAACATATGGTTTTCGATAAGCACCATTGAACTTTTAAATTGGTTAGCTAGCTCAAGAACAGAAAGATGTGCATTGGTTTCCTTGTCCTCCTTTTCATAGCAAGTGTTAGACCTTAAAGGCCGAGTTAAGTAACAGAAGGAAAACTGCTCATATGTTCTTCAACAGCAGTTCTTGCAAAGGCAGCTGAAGACTGCTTGGAGATCAAAGTATATGTATATGATAATCAGGCGTCAGAGGGTGACGACGAATTTGAGACCCAATATGAAAAGTTGAGTCAGGAGATGGAGTTCGAGGAAGACCCTCGGGATATGGGCCATCCTACAAGGATCATCAAAAGTCCAAAATATACGGAGGATTATATACGTTAAAGGCTATGTACGAAGTGGGCTTTTCATGCATGAACTATCCTCGATTAGCTATTTCCATTCTTTCATTATGTCGTTATTACTATTAAATATATTAGTGGAATAAGTGTGTTAATGCATGATATGTAGAACTGAAATGTGCTTTAAATACGTGTAATGATTTGCAAACGGTACGATTAGAGTACAATAGAATATTGTTTCCCTTCTCTTTCTTTTGGAGGAATCTTTGGCGTCGAAAATAGAGAAAACACCTAATAACATTTGGTGTTTTCATTGAGAGGCTTGACAATAGCCGAAAACACTAGATTTAAGGTTTGTTACTAATAGCTTAGAAGAAGCTATTACTAAGTTGACGGCGAACCAGAATGTGTTGGCTGCTACTCACACTGCTTTAGGAGACAAGTTGGATGAGATCATTACAAATATGGCAGTCATAGAAGGCCACCCATCTTAGCCAACATCCTCGACCCCTATTCAATTGAACTCCTCACCACCAACGATAACAACAAGCGAGACTAGCCACCCGCGACTTCTAAGCTTGAGATACCGCGCTTTGATGGAACAAATCCTATAGGTTGGATCTTTAAGATCAATCAATTTTTTAAGTACCACAGAACTTCAGATGCAGATCGAGTCAAGATGACTTCATTTTATATGAAGGGCCCGTCATTGAGTTGGTATCAATGGATGCTTCACAATAATTTAACGACGTGGGTTTCATTGTTACAAGCCTTGGAGTTCAGGTTTACTCCTTCATATTATGACGATCCCAAGGGAGCATTATTTAAATTGATGGAAAAGGGATCAGTGAAAGGCTACCTCACTGAGTTTGAGAGTTTGACTAATAAAATTGTCAAATTGCACCCCTTATTCCTCTTTAGTTATTTTGTATTTGGCTATCAATCAGACATTAGGAGAGAAGTGCAGGTGTTTTAGTCCATTACCTTGGCTCAAGCGGCGACTCTAGCCAAGTTGCAGGAGGACAAGTTAATGGATCCGAAGAAATTTGCATGACCAAAATTTATAGCTCCTTTAGCCGTCTAACCACGCATCGTCACCTACCCTAGACCATAGTTTGGATTGATAAAGCCACAAGTGGGTTTTTTACCAACCCCACCTCGCACCACATTCAAAGGGTTAACACCAAAGGAGATGAATGCTAAGTGGGAGAAATGCCTCTATTACAATTGTGATGAAAAGCATGGCTTTAACCATCGCTGTAAATCATGATATTTTGTTTTGATCGTTGAAAAGGGTGAAAGTGATTTACATGGGGATCAGAGTAAGGGAACTATTGAAGAATCACCACAAGAAGAGGTCGATGAAGTGGAATCAGTGTATATCCGTTTTCATGTTATGGCTAGATAAACCTTGTCGGAAGCACTTAGGGTGGACGGGTGGATAGAACAACAATCGGTCACCATCCTTATTGACATCGATAGTATCATAGTTTCATGTAATAGTCAGACCACTCCGCGTTTTGGTGGGTAATAGTCAGAAATTAATTGCCAACAATTATGTCCTAAAGTTAAAATTCAGATACAGGGCAACGAATTTCATGCTGACTTGCACGCATTAGACATTTGAGGGGTTGATGTTGTCCTGAGGGTTTAATGGTTGAAGTAACTTGGGCCATTTGTCATTGAATACACTGACCTTATTATGCAATTCATGAAGGGGGACCAATTAGTGAAGCTCAAGGGAACGGGCTCGCAAGAACCTGAATTAGCCATAAACAACCAAATAAAATGACTAGTCCAAACTACTGGTATTTTTGAGTTTTTTCACATTCAAATTTGTCCATCTAACCCACCTATGCAAATTAACTATAAAGAAACCCCTGAACCGATCCAAGCCCTCATGAACCAGTATCAATCCTTGTTCCAAAATCCCACATCCTTACAACCAACTCGTGAAACAGACCACAACATACACTTTTACCCAAATACTCTAGCCATCAATGTATTGATAGAATTACCAACATCAAATGAGATTTTAATTGACGGAATATACTGTTAGTTTGTTTAGTAGTTCCTATTTTTTTGGAAGTTGTTGAGCTAGTTTTAGTTTTTCCTGGTCATTAGGAAGTATTTGAGTTTGTTTAAGTTGTTCTTAGATATTACAAAGTAGTTGAATAGTTCCAATAATTAAGGAAGCAATCTTTCCTTGTATGCTTATATAAAGGCCATTGTTTGCACTGAATAATAACGATTCCTATTATCATACATTCACTGTCATACATTTTTGTTGTCATCATTTGGTATTAGAGTAGTTAGTTAATAGGCATTTTAGAAGGCATATTTCTTTTTCTTTTGACAAAATGAGTGACCTCCAAGTTGTTGGTGGAGTTAAGAAACTCAATAACTAGAATTATAATTCTTCGTCTACATGTATGATGTCATACATGCAAGGTCAGGACTTGTGGGAGATAGTTAATAGTGGTGAAGTGATGCAACTAGTGGTTGAAGATGTAAATGGTACCTTGTGGAAATGGAAGATAAAAGCAGGCAAAGCCATGTTTGTCTTGAAGACAACCATCGAGAAAGATGTGTTAGAACACATCCGGAATGCTGAAACACCCAAAGAAGCATAGGATACGTTTGCCAAGCTGTTCTCTAAGAGAAATGACGTGATGCTTCAACTTCTTGAGAGTGAGTTATGCTAGCTCAAGACTTAATGATTTTGATGACATCCTTTCAAATTGGATTTATTTCCTTCTATTGCTAACCAGCTAATTCTCCAAAGAAAATAAGATCATATGATAAATGTTTCCTTTCTTGTAGAAACCTTCCTTACGAACTTACCTAATTTATTAGAAATGATTCCATAATTGATATATGCTTAATTGATTGTATAATTATTCCATAACGCTTAGTGATTAATGACATGAAATTGCTTAAGATACTTATTTTGACTCATATCTGATTTTTGGCACAATTAGGAAGCAAAGGAGTTAAAGTGAGTCAAAATCGCTATATTTGAGCCATTTTCCAAAGATTTATATCCACTTGTCTTCATGTAACAAGAATGAGGAAGATTAGAGTAAATAAAAACAAGAAGAAGACAAGAAAAATGAAAACACAAAGAAGAAGAACATGTTGCTTACGGCCATGAATGATTTGTCATGGTCGTGAGACACATCTCATGGCCATGACAAAAGGTGTCATGGGGGTGACACATTTGTCACGCCTATGCATATGAGGCTCATGGTCGTGGCTCACGAGCGTGACGCTATCATGCACACCTGTGAGACATTTACAACTCACCTGAACCTTACATTTTAATATAAAAGCATTGTTTATGTGACGACCATAAAGGGATGAAATGTTTTAAGTGTTTTCAACTGGGAGAGCTTCGGGAGCCTTAAGAGAGCTTGAAGAAGGTGACAAACTCTTAACCATGAGAGACCTATGAAAGGGTAGCTTCTTGACGTCGGTTTAATGGGGATATTAACGCCAATGACCCGATTAAGCATTTCTTTCATTGTTTGTTGTTTTTTCTCTTATATATTGATTAAGTTATTATATGTTTAATGTTTGGGTTTTTTGTAAGAATAATTGAATGCTCTATTTGATTATTTTTATGTAAGAACCCATAGTTAGAATCGAATACTATATGTAATGGTCATTTTTCGGATTCATTTGTAGTGAATAATGGTTCGTAATCATTAGGGATAACGTAACATAGGTCAAATAACCTGAGCTTGTGTGATTATTGTTTAGATTGGTCTGTTTTTCTCACTCATAAGGCGGTTGTCTGATTAAACTTAGCAATCGTCTCCTAGGTTATTAGATAGGTAGGGTTAATTAACGAGCTCTTCTTAATTAACTATGACCTAAGGAAAAACTAGGATTAACAGAGCTTGTTGTTAATCTACGGCCAATAGTTCAATGAGAGATGTAAAGACAACAATTCAATGAAATATGTTTAATTGAGTGTAGGCCGAGATTGAACAAAGAACCAAGTCCCAAACGAATTTATCACTTTCATCATTTTTAATGTTTCTTTAATTTATCTTCATTAGGATAGTTTTACTTTATTTTCTATTTTTAAACCAAACCAAACCAATCCCCCTACAAAACCTAAACACAGATTAATTTCATTTCAACAACTTTACACACACTCTCTGTGAGATCGACCTAGACTCGTCACTGGTATAGTAGTAGTCGAGTTTATTTTGACTAGTATTACAATGTGCTAATGTCAACAATATTTGGAAGGATCTTACAAATCACAATCAGCTTCGTGATATGATCATTTGTCTTAACATCTGGATACTGGAAGATTTTATCAAATATAGTATTGAAGATTCAAATTCAATTCAAGATATAAGAGAAGCAACGACTAATTGAAGAAGATGTCTACTTAAGGAAGAGCCAAAGATTTTGTGAAAACATATCAAATTCTTGAATTACATCAATAATATCAATACTCTTGAAAGTGATATCATTATTAAATATCTTGTGTTTTAGAAAGTGAAAATTTTTCTTGAGAGAAATCATTGAAGCTCACATCAAGCAAACTATATTTATTGAGAGCTTATAGAGGCTAGCTAAAAAGCGACTAGTTTAGAAGGTTGGAGAATCTTGAAAAATATGTACTCGTGAGCTTGTAAAGACTTGATAAATACTACTAGTGTGGAAGGTTGGAGAACTTTGAAAAATATGTACTCGTGAGCTTAAAGAAAACGAAACACTCAAGTTAGATACTTGAGGACTGGACTTAGGCTTGGGTTGTAAGTTAAACTAGTATAAATTGACTGCTTCCTTCTCTCTCTTCTCTTATCTTTAATATTTTCTCATTATATTGTGTGTGTGTTCATTTCAGCAAAAGACTCCTTCACTTTTATAATAGGCTCCTTCTGTTTTCAACTTGCAAAAGGTTCTTTTCTTTTTAACAGGTGCCTTCTGTTTTAAATTATCTTAACTAGATTTATCCTTTAGTAGGCTCCAATCGTTTAACAGGCTTCTATCACTTATCAGGCTCCTATTGCTTAAACATGCTCCTCTTACATAATAGGCTCCTCTTGCTTTGTAGGCTCTTATTGTTGTTTTAAACTTCTACAACCCCTATCATTTTATTTGACTTAAAAGTATCTATTGTGTGCATTTGCCTTATCAATTGATAACAGAGCGAGGTTTCACATTTTTGTGTTTTACAACACGTGATAAATCATGACAAACAACTTGAGAAGCCTTAAAGGACAATCTGTATCAAAGCCTCCTTACTTCAATGGAAACAACTACTTATACTGGAAAGAGAGGAAATCAATTGATAGTTGATAGTGGGTGTTCGAGACATATGACATAATATTTGAAGATTTTTATGACGAAAATAGTTTCGAAGATGGAGATCATCTGGATTACGTGATGCAGTTAACTAAAGGTCTTTATGAACTAAAGCAGGCTCCTCGAGCATGATATGAAAGGTTAAGTAATTTTCTGCTTGAGAATAATTTTGAAAGAGGAAAGCATTAATGTAGGGGGAGAGTTAAGAGTTAAGATGGAGATATATTTTTGCCTGGTTTATTCTTACATACTTGTGATATTTTGTGGCCGTTTGGTTCTTTTCCCTCTATTTTTTATAATGAAAGGGGGGGGGGGAATTAAAGCGACGATATATTTTTCTTAAAGTTGTTGATATTTACTTGCTGATTTGTGAGCATGATATGAGATATATGTTACTAACTGAATTTGCAAAGTTTAAATATGTGATTTGTTAACGATAGGCTCCTTACTAAAAAAGGACAGGCTCATTCTATTCAGTAAGAACTTATAAAGTTGATAGGTATATTTCGGACTCTTTTTTGAATTTTGAAATATATCTATTATTGGTTGTCATCATCTCAAAGGGGGAGATTGTTGATTTTGATGATGAACTTTCAAATTGGATTTATTTCCTTCTATTGCTAACGGGTTAATTCTCGATAGGAAATAAAATCATATGATAAATACTTTCTTTCTTGCAGAAACCTTCCTTATGAATTTACCTGATTTATTAGAAATAATTCTACAATATCTGGAAGGATCTTACAAATCACAATCACCTCCATGATAAGATCATTTGTCTTAACATCTGGATATTGGAAGATTTTATCAAATATGGTATTGAAGATTTAAAGTCAATTCAAGATATAAGAGAAGCAACGACTAGTTGAAGAAGATGTCTACTTAAATAAGAGCCACTGCTTTTGCGAAAACATATAAGATTCTTGAATTACATCAACAACGTCAATACTTTTGAAAGTGATATCATTATCAAATCTCTTGTGCTTTAGAAAATGAAAATTCTTCTTGAGAGAAATCATTGAAGCTCATATCGAGCAAACTTCACTTGTTGAGAGCTTATAGAGGCTAGCTAAAAACTACTAGTTTGGAAGGTTGGAGAACCTTGAAAAATATGTACTCATGAGCTTATAGGGGCTTGATAAATACTACTAGTGTGGAAGGTTGGAAAACCTTAAAAAATATGTACTCATGAGCTTGAAGAGGCTCGCCAAATTACTACTTGGATTTTCATAGTGAAACACTTAAGTTTGATACTTGGGTATTGGTCGTAGGCTTGGGTTGTAAACTGAACCAATATCCTTCTCTCTCTTCTCTTATCTTTTATATTTTCCCATTATATTGTGTGTGTGTTCACTTCAACAAGAGACTCCTTCACTTTTATAATAAGCTCCTTTTGTTTTCAAATTGCAAGAGTTTTTTTTTCTTTTTAACAAACGTCTTTTGTTTTAAATTGTCTTAACTGGATTTATCCTTTAGTAGGTTCCTGTTATTTAACAGGCTTCTATTACTTAACAGGCTCCTATTGTTTAAACAAGGTCCTATCGCATAATAGGCTCCCTTTACTTTGCAGGCACCTATTATTGTTTTAAACTTCGACAGGTCCCTGTTATTTTATTCGAATTAAAAGAATCTCTTGCTTGTATTTGCTTTATCAAATCACGGTCAGTAACACAACATTATATGACAGCCATTCAGTATTTTCATAAAATGAAGTCATTGTGCTATGATATTTCTAAGTTGGATACTTAAGCACCAAACAAGACGAAGAAAATAATTATCCATGGTTTGAGACCTGAATACAGAAGCTTTATTATTACAGTACAAGGATGGCAAAATCAGCCATCAATTGTTGAGTTTGAAAATTTGCTTGTTAGACAAGAAGCATTGGCTAAGCAAATGGGAGGAGCTTCATTGAAGAGTCAAGAGGAAGCACTTTATGCCAGCAAAGGCAAGTGGAATTCCAAGCAGTATTGCAATGGTGGATCCAAAAAGAATGGTGATGAGGCAACAAGTCGTTAAGGCAAAAGGAGTACTCATGCAGGGGGAGGTTTAAAAAACTATGGCAATAGTAGGAAATTTGAAGGGAAGTGTTATAATTGCAACAAGAAAGGTCATATGGCAAAATATTGTTGGTCAAAGAAGAAGACTTTGGAGAGTAATTTTGCCACTTCCAAAAGAAAGTACGAATGGGACGTTGAAGCACTTTTTGCTGCAGAAGAGGAGCTAGCTCTTATGGCAACAATATCTAAATATTTTGATTATTAGAAAAATTGGATTGTTGACTCGGGTTGCTCAAATTATATGATTGGTGATAAAGGGAATCTGTAGGGTTTATCAGAATATAAAGGAAGTCGTGTGGTAGTGATAACAAACAATTCAAAATTACCAATAGCTTACATTGGTAATACGGTAATATGTCTCTAGTGTAGTGTTAACGAGGTGCCACTTCATAATGTCTATCATCATGTCCCAGGTATGAAAAAATCTCATTTCAGTAACAGAATGAACATCTACAGGTGCTGGAACCCCTCCCCGGGCGGGCCCACGGGCCCGACATCCTGCGTGACATCTGAACCCGTGGCTCGCGGGGGAGGAATTCCCCACCAGGGATACTTAAAACGAGCAAATTTATTTAATTTACCTCCGTATA
>JAOTAY010000190.1:38233630-38244153 GCA_025629805.1 Erythroxylum baracoense | reverse complement strand
ATATACCGACTTTTGAATGTTTAGTGATGTGGCACACCACCCTCGTGGGACACGGACTCGGATATCACCATCGATATCAGGTTCGGGTCCAGCGGGAGTGGGGTGTTACAGTAGGTACTTGAGCTGGCCCCCAGAGATCACTATGAGCATATTCCATAATCTCTATGGCCCGAGCTCCCTTTTGAAAACTGGATCTGTGATGCTTTCCTAGCATACAGGATTCACAGAAATCCAACTTCTGTAGGTTCTGTTTAGGGATTAAACCTTGTTTAGAGAGATGGAACAGGCTTTTGTTCCCTGCATGACCCAACCTTGCATGCCATTACTTGGTTGGTTCATGATTTTCATTCTCTAAAACTTGATTGACTTCGGTTGAGCCTATAACATAGTATAGCCCACCCCTTTCAACTGCTCTAATAATGACTCTACCATCCCTTAGGATTTCTCTGAGTCCATCTTTTGATCTGATCTGAAATCTTTGCTTATCAAACAAGCTTTCAGAAATCATATTTCTCCCTATTCTAGGCACAAATCTGACATTACTGAGGATCCTTCTCTTTCCATCAAACATGTTGATGGAAACACTTCCATCAAACATCCTTTGCTGCCCAGAATCTGCCATTTAAACCTTGGCGGTGACTAGTTCAAATGTAGTGAACCAGTCTCTATGTGGTGTCACATGCATTGTATAGCCTGAGTCAAAAATCCATTCTCTACTAAGGTCTTCACTCTCCTCAGTGACAGCCAGAATCTCATCACCATGTGAGTCTTCTGGTTTTCTACATTTCCTGCATCTCCACTTTCTGCAGCCTTATCTCTTTTCTTCTTTCTGCAGTCCCTTACAAAATGTCCCACCTTATCACAGTAATAACACTTCTTTCCTTTTCCCCTTTTCTTCTTTTCTTCACCTTCCTTGGTGTGCTTATCCTTTCCACTTCCCTTCTGCCACATTCCTTTCTTGCTATTTTTCTTATGAGATTTCTTTTCATGATTGTACTCTATAAACATCACTTCTGCCTCTTTCTTAAAAGTGTTAACCTCCACTATTTCTTCCATTAGTGAGTCTAACACCCTCTTTATAGTAAAGGATTCTCCACTAGCATGCTTAATTACCTTCTTGAATGCATTGAATTTAGAAGGTAAAGCCTTTAGAATCACTACAGCTTGATGCTCCTAAGATATTTTTTCATCTGTAGCTTCTAAGTCTTAAACTAGCTTAAAGAAATAGTCTAAGTTGTCATCTAAAGAGACAGAGGTATTCATCTTGTAGTTAGCAAGATTGTGGAGAAGTGTCATCTTGTTAGGAAGACACTTCTTTACATAAAGTTCATCAAGTTTGATCCATAGTTTTTATGCAGTGTTACAATTATGTACTTTTCTTATCACTGTTGGTGATAAGTGAAGCATTAACTTGCAATGTACAAGTCTTTGCATTTTAAGTTTCTTTACTGGATTAGTCTCAAGATCATACTGTTCTTCAATAGCCTCACAGCAATCATAGGACTCAAGAAGAGCTTGCATCTGGAGTTTCCAGATGGTGAAGTCTTCTTTTCCAGTAAATACATCTATTTCTTTTCCTACCATTGTGACTGTAGTTTAAAGAAATAACAGACCTTTCTTTACATACAATTCTTGATGATTCTTTGATGCTTTGAGTGGCCAAGAAATGCCTCAGGAGGTTTCCGAAATGCTCTGATACCACTTCTGTTAGGATATAAGTGTTGTAATGCTGACTTTATGAAACAAAACTGATAAAGATTGTTAATCTTGCAGGAATTGAGAAATATAGAAAGTAAAGAACACCACAAATTTTTACTTGGTTCGATAGCCTTAATGCTATCTACATCCAAGGTTCCCACTTATGTGGTTTCCACTAGTATCGAGAAGAAGAGAAAGATTACAGAGATTGAGTGTTTATTCTCAAACACTTGCCAAGAGTCTATGAACTCTCCTAGTACCCACAGATAAGTACCCTAGCACACTCTGAAATGTTTCACTCTAATTCTTACACTCTCAAATGATTGATTACAATGAGAATAATGAAGTCAACTTGTTTGTGAGTTGTATCTTTGACTAATGAGGAGCTTCTGTCTTTTTATAGGCTTCAACGCAGCAGTTGTTTCTTCAGCCTTCATAACAGATGCGTGCACATGATCTAAGAGGTGGCATTATGTGACTCTCACGTGAGTCACTTAAGTCCCTTATATGTAGCGTTTTTTTCAAGTCTTCTTCATACTGTGCATTTTACTCCTTAGCATCATGTCCCTTGCGTTTTAACCATTCAACAGAAAGCATTTCTATTCTCTTCTTTTATCGAAGTCTCCAGAACCTCTTCTTCACTTCTCACACACGTACACTCTGCTTTTCATCTTTTTTTGATGTTTGATGTTTCTAAGTGTTGGTTGATGGAGTATATGTGATTCTCATCACAGTATATAAGACGTAGTCAACAAATACTAAGTGGAGCTTTAAGAGTAGGCAAACTTGATTCCAACTAAAAAAGAAGTCTTGGTGAAGCAAAGAAGAAAAATCATAGTGCATATACCATTATCCGTTAAGGTTCAGACGAAGAAATGTTCAAGAAAATAGCTAATGAAGTCACATCAAAGGTGTTAGCAACTCCCCTAAATTTGGTGATGGGAGTTGTCAAGGTAAAATGCTGTAAGTTTAAAGTCTAAGGGCGAAGTTTGAGATACTCTTAATGAAGGTTACTTCATAAAAGTTGTAGGGGTGGTGAATTCAATGAAAAGCTTGGTGAAACTATGTAAAAAGTTCATGCTGTGGAGAAGGTCCAATGATGTCTCAACTTGAAATTTAATTTTGTGGTAATGAGTATTGAATAATTCAAAGATGTGAGAAATATGTCTGCATATAAGTTAAGTGGATCTTTACTAGCTTATGAAGAAAGGATGAATCACGATGTTATATTATGTACCAAATTGTTAATTGAGCCCACTGGGCTTTGTCCATGTATTTTTTGTCTGTGTATATTATCGACAAGGTTAAAAAAATCCCAGAATTATTATCATCTTCTCTTTACCTTCCAGAACTCTCTCGTGACACATTCTCACCCAACTCTCTCCCTTTCTCAATCTCATCTTCATTGTCCCAACCTCTAACAAATTGGTATCAGAGTAATTTGTTCCAGGCGATCTAGTCACTTCTGTCTACCTCTTCACTGTCCCATTTTTGTCACGCCTCAATTCCTCCCACCGTTGTCAATGTCGTCGTCTTCAACTGCCACTACTGTGGTTCGAACCGTGGTCCACCGTCCTGTGTCCGTTGTCTACCGTCAACCGTCTGGTCTTCTGTTACGTTTTCAGCCGCCAACGTCCTCCTTCATCTTCTCCTCTCAGCCGTCGTTCTCTTAGTCCCTATTTCAGAAATTTTGTTTTGGTCCCTGAAGTTTCAGAAAATGCACATTAGCCCCTTCACTTCCGGTATTTTCTGTTTGACCTTAAATTTTCAAAGATTTGTTAATTGGGTATTGTGAGAAATTTGATGGATATGTCAGGTAAGTTTGATATTGAGAAGTATGATGGGAAGTCTAGTTTTGCACTTTGGCAAGTGCGTATGGCGGCAATTTTGTCGAGTCAAGGCATTAAAGAAGCTATTTATGGGTGAGATAAATTGTTTCACGCGGTATCAAATAAAAAGTGGAGAGATATGGATGATAAGGTGCTCTCCATTATCCATTTGTGTTTGAGCAATTTGATGTTATAAGAGGATTTGTCGGAGAATACCGCTAAGAGTTTGTGGGAAAAATTGGAGGACATATATATGAAGAAGTCTCTCACGAATAGATTGCGGTTGAAGTTGCGCCTCTACACCCTTCTCATGGTTAAAGGAACATCAATTTCTGAGCATATTTCAAAATTTGCATCTATTTTGAATGATTTAGATAAAATTGGTGCTAAGGTAGAGGATGAGGATCAAGCCTTTTTGTTATTGTGCTCATTATCGGCATCTTATAAAGCGTTTAGAGATACGTTGATTTATAGTAGGGACAAATTTTCACTTAAGGATGTTAAGAGCGATTTAAAAGCCAAGTTTCATATTGATAATGAGATAACCAATGTTGAGAAAGGGAATCAAGGTGTTGGTTTGGTTGTGGATAGGGGTAGCCAAAGGACCGAAATCCGATTGACGCAAGAACCTGTTCGAAGTCTAAACACAAGAATTTGACGTGCAACTATTGTAAGAAGAAGGGACACATTAAGGCTGATTGTTTCAAGTTAAAAAATAAACAAAAGACGGATACGAAAGGTACTTCTTCGAAGGAGGCCAATGTGGCCGAATGTGACATACTTGATACTCTTTATGCTATAGACACCAATGTTGATGCAAAGCATTGTTGGGTGATGGTTACGAGTGCTTCTCAACATACGACTTCAAATAAAGATTGGTTTGAGACATATGAGCCTATGGATGGTATGGTGCTCATGGGAAACAACAATATATGTAAGGTTGTCAGAATTGGTTCGGTGATAATTAAATTTCATAATGGAAAGATCCGCAGGTTGATGGGTGTGAGACATATACCCAATTTGGAAAAGAATTTGATCTCTTTGGGTTGTCTTGAGGAAAAGGGATGTAAGTTCTAAAGTGAAGGTAAAGTTTTTCGAGTTTTTAAAGGGGCTGTCACAATCATGAAGGCGAAGAGGATTGGAACTCTTTATTTCCTACAAGGTTCCACGATCACGGGCTCAGCTGTCATTGCGCATTCGGGTTTTATCTCAGATGAGGATGCTACAAAGTTGTGGCATATGAGATTAGGGCATATGAGCGAGCGAGCAATAACCATCTTAAGTAAGAGAGGCTTGTTGTGTGGCCAATGCACTGGCAACTTGGAGTTTTGTGAGCATTGTGTATTTGGCAAGCATAAGAAGTTGAGCTTCTCCATCGCCATTCATTCGACCAAGGGACCATTAGACTACATCCATTCGGATCTTTAGGGACCTTCTCATGAGCCATCCAAAGGTAATGGTTCTCGTTACATGCTTTCTTTTATTGATGACTTTTCAAGGAAAGTTTGGGTTTATTTCTTGAAAGAGAAAAGCGAAGTATTTCGTATCTTCAAATAATGGAAGTTGCTTTTGGAGAACCAAACGGGAAAGAAAGTCAAGAGGTTGAGAACAGATAACAGTTTAGAGTTTTGCAACCGTGAGTTTGATGATTTTTGTAAGGCCGAAGGGATTGTTCGGCACAAGACGGTGGTCATCACTCCACAACAAAATGGTGTTGCTAAAAGGATGTATAGGATACTACTTGAGAGGTCTAGAAGTGCTTTTAAATGTGGGTTTAGGTAAGGAGTTTTGGGCAGAAGCCATTAACACAGCATGTTATTTGGTGAATCGGTCTCCTACCACTTCGATTAAATTGAAGACACTTGAAGAAATGTGGTCGGGTAAGCCGGCCGATTATTTGAATTTAAGGGTGTTTGGTTGTCCCGCTTATGCACATGTGAACGAATGGGAAGCTGGAACCTAGATCAAAGAAGTGTGTTTTTCTTGGGTATCCCGAAAATGTGAAGGGGTATAAATTGTGGTGTCCCAAATCATCTAAGTTCCTCATTTCGAGAGTTGTCATTTTTGATGAGTCGGTAATGTTGAAGGAAAAAGATGTTGCATCCGTGCCGACTATTAAGGAAAATGAGACAGTTGAGAAGAAGGTGGAGTTTGAAGTGTCGGTCCAAGAAGGTGATGATGCCAATTTGGAGGAAAGCCAATAAGAGGCACAACCATTTGCATTGGCAAGGGACCGCGTAAGAAGAGAAATTTGATCACCAACAAGATATGAATACTCCGACTTTGCTTATTGTTTGACAGTTGCTGAAAATGTGGAGTATAGTAAGCCATCTTCCTACAAGGAAGCTATTTCTTCTAAGGATGCAGCCGACTGGGTTGTCGCGATGAATGAAAAGTTACAATCGTTGCAATAAAATGATACTTGGTCTCTTGTGAAGCCTCTTAGTGGTAAGAGGATTGTGGGTTGCAAATGGGTGTTCAAGAGGAAGGTTGATGGCTCAAATCCTGCAGTTCAGTACAAGGCAAGGCTTATGGCTTAAGGATATAGTCAAGTTCAAGGTGTGGACTTCAATGATGTGTTTTCTCCCGTGGTCAAGCGTACCTTTATTCTAGTTTTGCTCGCGTTGGTAGCAATGAAGGATTTGGAGCTGGAGAAAATGGATGTGAAAACTGCCTTCTTGTATGGTGATTTGGAGGAGCAAATTTACATGAGTCAACCGGAGGGTTTTAAGGTTTCAGGAAAGAAGAACAATGTGTGTCTTTTGAAGAAGTCCCTTTATGGCCTTAAGCAATCACCGCGGCACTGGTATAAGAAATTCGACTCATTCATGGTGAGTATTAATTTCAATTGTTCTAATTTTAATAGTTGTGTTTACCTGAAGAAGTTGGCTGGTGGTGATTTCATCTACTTGCTACTATATGTGGATGATATGTTGATTGCGACCTCAAACTTGAAAGAAGTTAGGAGGTTAAAAGAGCAACTAAGTTTGGCATTTGAGATGAAAGATTTGGGGGCTGCCAAAAGGATTCTCGGGATAGAGATCACAAGGGATAGTCCAAGAGAAAATTGTTTCTTTCAAAAAAGAGTTTTGCCAAAAAAGTGTTACGCTGTTTTGGCATGGAGAAGGCCAAGGTTGTTTTAACTCCTCTTGCAACGCATTTCAAGCTTTCGGGTGCTTTAAGCCCAAAATCTGATGAAGAGAAGAAATATATGGAAAAGGTTTCATATTCGAATGCGGTCGAAAGTCTCATGTACTTGATGGTGTGTATTCGAACTGACATAGCTCAAGTTGTTAGTGTGGTAAGTAGGTATCTTACTTGTCCCGAGAAAGGGCATTGGGAAGCAATGAAATGGATTTTTTGCTATTTGAGAGGTACCATTGATGCTCGTTTGGAGTTTGGTAATGGTAAGGAGGCACTAACAGGTTTTGTGAATGCGGATTTTGCGGGTGATTTAGATAAGAGGCGTTCTTTGACAGGGTATGTTTTTACCTTTGAAAATTGTGCAATTAGTTGGAAATCTACACTTCAAGCCACTGTTGCACTTTCAAGTACCGAGGCCGAGTACATGGCGATTACTGAGGCTATTAAGGAGGCTATTTGGCTCAAGGCGTTTGTTGGTGAGATGTCTTCTTTTAAGGGTCCTATTACGATGTTTTGTGACAATCAAAGCGCCATTCATTTTACCAAAGACAACATGTATCATGAGAAGATAAAGCACATTGACATTCGGTATCATTTTGTTCGAGATGTGATCGTGGAAGGCAAGGTTATTGTGAAGAAGATTAGTAATGAGCAGAATCCGGCCGATATGCTTACGAAGCCTCTTCCGATTGCAAAGTTCAAACTTTGCTCAAGTTTGTTGTTAGTTTGTTTCTAGTATGTTGTTAGTGCATTTTTTTTGTTCACTTCAAATGCAATTTGGTTCAAGGTGGAGATTGTTATATTATGAACCACATTGTTAGTTGAGCCCACTGGGCTTTGTCCATATATTTTTTGTTTGTGTATATTATTGACAAGGTTAAAAAAATCCCAAAATTATTATCATCTTCTCTTTACCTTCCAGAACTCTCTCGCAACACACTCTCACCCGACTGTCTCCCTCTTTCAATCTCATCTTCATCATCGCAACCTCTAACACACGACAAGAAGAACAAGTCTTTACTAGCAAAGTTATCCTTAAAGTCCAAAAACAATTACATGGAGCAAAGTGGAAAAAAACCTTTGCATATGAAAATAGAAGCAGACGAGGTCATGGACAAGACGAGGTCGATGAAGAGGAAGAGATGAACAACTCTTCCAGTGAAAATCCTCCTCAAAATTTTCAACATGGTCAAGGAAGAAGAAGCAGAAGAGGCAATTTTGATACAAAATATAAGAAAAACAATAACAACGGCTAAGTTGAATGCTATTTGTATGGCAAGCATGAACATTATTTTTAGAAGTGTTTTTTCAAGAACAAAGATAAAGCAAAATTTGAAGAAGCTAACGAAATTGCAGCAGAAGAAACCTTTACTAGTTACAGTAAACGATGAACCAAAAGGTAACTTGATAAATGCAATCAGCAATCGCATGACAAGTGATATAAACAAAAGGAAAGTCCCTTTTCTTCACTATTAGAATTAAAATCAAACTTTATTACTAAGTTCGGTACATATATTGAGAAAGTTCAATAGCTGGAAGCACTTGTTAGAAAGAAAATGCAGAGACAATGGGACTTTTCACAACACGCGTCCCGTTAACTTCATGCCAGCTTAAAAATCCATAATTTCCAAAATAATTGTGACTTTTCGTTATAGTAATATTATTTCCAACTCCCAAGTTAATAGTCACTGTTAGGTTAAATTCAGCTTTGCTATATTTCCCTTGAAAGGTGATTGTTGATGGTTGCACAATAGCTTCCATGCCCTTTGGAGCTTCCACCTGTGCCTGATAAGTAGAGACAGAATCTACCACACTAGTTAACACCCTCTTGAACCTACAAGAGATGTTGCTAGTGTTACCCAAGATGACAATGAAAGAAGGATAGTTTAGATCCAAAGTGGCATGTTCACAAGTGAAATCGGAGATGCCTGCAGCTTGTTGAATCTGTTGGCTTGTATAGTTCAAAGCGCATAAGTAATTGATGTAGTCCTCTACCCCAATATCATATACTAAGCCCGGGTCCATGGCCTTGTTGGGATTTACATGTCCTGATCCGAAGTCAAGAGGGCTGCCAGCGGCTTCAGTGACGACATCAGTGATTCGGCCATTAGCGTTATCGGTAGCATCTGCCGTTGTCATCATTGCCGACCTGATCATTGCTGGACTCCAATCGCGATGTACAGATTTGAGAAGTGCAGCTATACCAGCTATGTGAGGGCATGCCATTGATGTACCAGAAGGAATAGCATAGTCGGTAACCAAATATTCACCTTGATTATCGGGAACAATGCCTCTGTTAGGAACCCATGCAGCCAAAATGTGACGACCGGGAGCCAATATGTCAGGTTTTAGTATCCATGGAGAAACCACGCTAGGTCCTCTTGATGAAAAATGTGCCACTTGTGGAGCAGGTTTGGTACCTACTGTTGTTTTCCCAAACTTGATCGTAACTGTAGTATTGGTATTATTGATCAAGTATCTCTTCACCAGCTCTCCATTTTCTGGGGTCACAACCACGAATGGCCTTCCGAACTGTTCAGGCCCTAGCAACTTGCCTGTTTTTGAACTCAAGATCGCCCCGATAGCTCCAGCTCTGAACACTTCTGTTCTTTGTTTCTTGGTTGTTACATGTTCATCGTAGTCACAGAACACGTACTTGTCTTCGACGTCTTCTGGGTCTAAGGAGGAGTACATATCTCCTTGGATCGATTTCCATCTCCGCAGTACACAGGAACCTTGGAAACAAGCAAGTCCTCAGGATAGATTGAACTTCCAATGAAAGATACGTTCACTTCATCAACCGTCACAGTAGCTGCAAAATCTCTATCAATCGGACAGCACCAACTGATGTGATCCAAGGAGCTGTGTTTCGAACAGTGTACGGTAGGCCATCATTTCCAGCTGCATCTTGAAGATGCCCCCACGAAGGATTGAAGAAGGGACCTTCAGCACACAACCTGTCAAGTGGAGAATCTGAATGAAGCAATTCGTCAACTACTTAGTGCACTGTTCACGTGCACTGTTCACGCAAGCTTCCACAAGAATAGATTGCTTCAGCTTCAGCTCCTCAATTTGTTCTCAAAAGCATAATGTATCTCCAAATTTAGCAACTCAATTCACTCACAGATTTGTGTATGTATGACTAAAACTGATGTATTTGATAAATGAATATAACTCTCACTGTTGAAATCTAAATGACAACTTCTATTTTTGATTTTCTGAACACTATCTGTTTTGGTTATGTGCTACTTCAGCTACTCATTCCTCAGTGCTAATTTGCTTCAGGAAAGCTCAACGAACTTGATAAAGCAAGCAAAAAACTAATCTGAAAAAATGAGTATTGATAAGTTTATGTGGTTATCCTAAACAAGCTTCAGAGTTTTTTTGGAAAAAAAACAGAACATCCACAAAATGCTTCTTCTCAACTTCTAAACTTGCTACCAAAAACAACGAAACATAACAAGAAAATTGAAACTTGAAAGTGAAAAAGATCTTGTATTGTAGGTTTTCTGTTTTTTTCATACATCCTCTCTACTGGAACAAAATAGAACATGAGCTTCATATATGCTCTCTGCATCTGATACAATTTTTCTAAAAGCTGAAAAGTAAAAACAAGAACTGATGGTTAAAGCTAGTCTAGTACATGTATTTCTTCTTTTGCCAAAACACAAAAGTAACCAATTTGTCTTCTTTCCAAAAACAGAAAACCGAAGTCTTCAGCAGCCTTTGATGCTTCAGCCAACAAAATCCTGACATCCAAATCTAATTGTCAGCTATGAAGATGAGATGCTTGATGGACCAACTACACATGTTTTGTTTAACTCTAATAAGACTTGATTTCACTTAATTAAT
>JAOTAY010000190.1:38185997-38209625 GCA_025629805.1 Erythroxylum baracoense | reverse complement strand
TTGCATTTTGATTATTTATTAATAATATTATATAATTGTATTATTTTTTTGCATTTAGATGTTGCCCCCGGCCCCCCCTTAGAGTTGAGTCTGGCTCCGTCCCTGATTATAGGAGTTGCATAAAAGTAACGCTAAGTCATAAGCATCCTTAAAGCATCTGTTGTAAGATTCTGTGGAAAACAAAATTTCTTACTCTTCAATATCTCTACAAAAAGTTAGTTACATCGACACGGAAATTATGGTAGCTAAATGCTCTAGTTATAAAAATATATTCTGTATCTGTATTGTAACAAAATGTGCAATAGCTACAAGCTAACCACAGCAGTTATATCTTTTATAACTAATTATTTTCATTTCAATTAAAAATGCAAATAATACGTGACTGATACTTATTATTGTAAATATTAGAATGGTAAATTTCAGCACGCAAGGCTTTGTGATTTGTAAGAATCGGAGAAGAGTCATCAATTGTACGCAACCTTCTCTTCGTATTTTACAAAGAGATTATTTATATGACTAGAAGTCGTGACCTTTCGATCACAAAGGAGTAACCTTATCAATTGTTCTAATTTCAATGTGATTAATAATGTATATTTTCTGTGAAGCTTTAATCTATAATTAAGACTTTGCAACTAAAATTAAATTTTGGTGAAATGGGAATGTTGTGTTATGGTCTATGTTTTTCTTTCTTTTAGGTAAGTTAGAATTACATAATACTGAGAAAAAGAAATGGTTAAGATTTAGGGACTAGATTAGTTTTGAGAATGGCTCAAATAGGAAGCAATCTCTAACATTAGATAACATAAGCCACTAAACTAGAAATTAGTGCTATGAGTTTTGACTTTTGACTCCTCAAATCGCAAGCCAAATTATCCGAAAGTCATGAAAGCCACACCCGCCATTCTAGTTGATTGACAGAATCCAAGCGCTTAGAGCATTTCATGGATTTGACTATTTGGAATCAGTAAACAAACAACGCATATCCAGTTAGTAGGCTCGCGAAAACATTACCATATTTTCAATCATTTATCATTTCTTAGCTTTGGGGAGTACGAGAAAGAAAGAAATAAATATAGATTTAAGGTTTAAGGTTTAAAAGGTTGTAAGAGTATTAGACCGTTATAAAATCGATTAAAGATTAAATAAAATTAAAGGATTTAAAATATGATTGAAAGAGATTGTTAAATAAAAATTATTTTATTTATTTTAGTTTATAAGAACTTTTTAATTTAAAAAAATTAACCGATTAATTAATAAATTGATCAATTTTTAACAACAAGAGTTATAAAGTGAATCGAATCGAAAAGTTGCATAGTTCAAAATTTTTATGAGTAAACTGATCGAACCGATTGAATTTTTTAATCATTGAATTTTAGAAAATTTTATTTGGTATGAAGATCCAATAGAGATAATAAAACATATGTGTTAATCACAATTTCTATTAAATATAGTATTGATATTTTATTTAAAAATTTACTGAAATACTCACTCTTTCTCTCTTAATTTTTTGTTTTAAAATAAAAGAGTATGAAACACAAAAGCCTTAGTCAAATATCGTACACATGAAAAAGGGAAAAGTAAGCTTTGAACTAACAATTTGAGATTTACTAAAATATGTTTAAAAAATTGTATGTAAGTTATATATTTAAAAGAGATTTAAAATGATAATGATCTATATATATTTTTATTCAAAAATGTCAATAATTTCGAGTCAATATAATAATAATTGATAAAAATATAACTAAAATATATTATTGAAGATGATATATTTTTATTTACAATTTCACTTAATTTTTAATTAGTTCACGATGTAATAAAAATATTATTAGGTTAAAGGTACCAAAGGTCCACGTGAGGTGCTCAACCACACATAGAAAATTGTTAAAAGTTGCCAAGTGGAAATAGAGGGTGTTTATGGGCCACATCAGCAATCACAACAACTGGAGTTGGACAAGTGGTCAATGCCAAGAGATGCCACGTCAAAAGTTTGCATCAATAATTAACTTCATTCGACCACTTGTTGTAATCAAAAGATGAAAGATCTTAGATAGGCAGAATCGAAAAAGGCACTTAGGCTTTGCCTTCCTTTACACTCTAATAAAGTCTCTAATCCAAATGCTTAAAAGGGGGTTTATAGAGTAGAATCACGCTTTAACTAAATCTAAATAGGTTTTTAAAAGTCAGCAATGAAGTGCGCCATATGCCATAACGACTCACCATCCACAAAAGTAGTGGTATTTTACTCGGCTGTGTCACTTTAACGGACACCAATTAAGATGCTTAAAAGCCTTTTGTGTACATATAATAATAACTTGTTCATATTCTCCTTTAAGAGATTTTCTGAACTTGAATTCTGTTGGTAAGAAAGGCGATTCTCTGTAATTGAATTTGATGTAGCCTTATTGGATTTGATCAAATTGAACCCATAAAATAAAATAATTAGATTATTAAGAATTTAGTGTCTAAAGAATAAGGTTGATTTCAAGTGTAATGGTGACTATCAGAACCCTCTTCTTCGATGATTAGTGCCAAGTTATTATTTAATTAGTCCTCTATTATAACGTGGGATCATTTAAAAATAACATCTCTATTAGTTAAAGATAAGATTGCGTACTATTAAATTTCTTTAAACTCTGCGTGTTATTGTTATTGTTATTCAATTATATTGTAATAAATTTATTTTTCAACCTTAAAAAAGCACAAATAGTTTATTAAGATTGTCTAATGACAAAGTATGTTAGAATCAATACCAACTATGTCATAATTGCACCTACCGTTGCAAATACTATTCTTTATCATCAATTTGCTTTGAAGAATCCATGAAAAAGAAAAGATAAACATAGGATGCATTATAAACATAGGATGCATTTCTGAATTAAGCAAGGCCTTTCCATAGAAACTTTAAGTTTGTACTATATTGTAGCAAAAGGCCTCTAATAATAACTCGTACGCCTTTATATTCTAGATGTGACAATTAATTTAATTAATCTATCAACCGTTATGAACTAACTATCCTTCTTGTTACGTTATCTTCCACTACATCAGCTGAAGGCAACAATACATATATATGTATATATATGTATATATATATATATGTATGTATATATATATATATATATATATATGTATGTATGTAGTGGAAGATATATATATTATCATTATCATTATCATCATCACCCAGTTTGAAATCTCGCAATGAAGCGGAGTCTGGGGAGATCTGATAGTACGCAACCTTACCCCTACATAGTAGAGAGGCTGTTTCCGATAGACCACATGCAGATGTGACAATAAAAAATGATGCAGATGAAAACTGAAATGTTAAGAGTGGAGGTAAATAAAATTAAATAAGTACATAAAGAAATAAAATAAAACAAAACCAAACAAAATAGTTGCAAATAATACAAATAATAAATACATAAATAAATAGGGTTAAAAAAACTATGCAAAATAATATATATATTACGCAATGTCAGCTGAGAAAAAGAAAGGAAATTGGGTTGGTATTTGGTGGAAAGTGGAATCTTACCAAAGTCTGGAATAGTGGAAAAAAGATGAACCATAAGTTATTAGGGGAAATGTGTAAAGGAATATTATATAATAGGCACGTGAGGACACACCTCCCTCCATTGAAACCTCCCCTGAACTGTAGGGAAGTTCTTTCTGTAGCAAGTATGCAGTAGGATATTGTAACAAGGTCTAAGGTTACATCAAAAGAGGTAAGCTATTTTCTTTTATAATCTTAAATGCAAATTAAAAAAAAAAGAAAGAAACAAATAAAAGAAGATCTCCTTGTTCTCTTTAAAAAAAATGGTTCAATAAGTTCATTTCTTAATTAAAAATTTTGAGTTTGAATTCTGAGAATGAAAAGACATGTTTAGCTAACACTTTATTTCTTACAGACTGATTCGGTGCAAACGAAAATTAATTTAAATATGAATGATTTAAAGACGCTTTTCTGTATTAATACCTCCTTAAAATATCTGGTAAACTTAAAAAAAATAAAGTGGACTTGATGACTTCAACACATCCAATTTCGGTCGGCGTATCAATTGTCAGTTTGATGTGAAAAATAACAAAATTCAGAAGTAGGGATTAAATATGAAATTACACAAGAACCGAGGGTGGTCTTACAAGGAAACAACCCATTGGATAAATGTCGAGAACTTGGAATTCCGTACTTGAACACACAAAACCATACAGTATACAATAGACCAGTAAATAAGCAAGAGTTATTAATTAAAGAAACAAGGGTTTAGACTTCAGAGATAAAAATGAGCTGGAAGCACGTGTCAAAACAAAGGGGGCACGTGCATCTGTGGCGGAGGAAGGGAGATAGTGCTGCGCTGTATCGGTAACACTTGCCGGGTTGACCGGAGACAAATGGGTCTCCAAAGGCCGGCGTTTCTTGTGCACCTCGCACTCTCTCTCTCTCTCTCTCTGTGCAAACCCACGCGTGTGTGTGTGTTAGTAAGTACTAAACGACACAGTCTGCTCTTTATACCTCTCTCTGTAGTCTGTACTTCTTTTTGCTTTGCGTTTTCTAAATAGTAAATAGTCTCACTCCCACTGCCACCTGCCTGCTTCTTCTTGCAGTCTTGTTTTGACTGCTCCACTTGGGAAACATCATTTTGCTTCGTCTATTCTCGACCTCCCACGGGCCACGGTTTTGTCTTCCTTTTCACTTATTTCGGATAAGGTTTTAAATAAAATATTATAAATTATCAATTAGAGACTTATATTTTTTAACTTTATTAAAATTTTTATTGTTAATTTAATTTTTAAAAATTGACTGTAACAAGTACGCGAAACAAATTCAAAATCTCATCCCCTTAATAAAGATTAGGATGGTTAAACATTAAACAAACGGAAAAGCACATCAACAAGCATGTGGATTTGGATAGATGTGGGTTTTGGTTGGCCAATCACCAATCACAATTAAGGAAAAGAAATAAATTAATGATAATAATAATTAAAGGAAGGTCCCACTTAATCAACATGGTCCACTTACGTGTTTCTATGGGGCTCGCTTCTATCAAGAAACTACATTGTTAATGTTTTTATTTATTTTGGCTCATTATAAAGTGGTGGGGTGGGTCAGGGTCAGGACAACCTGGACCCCCCACATTCCTCTGTTTAATCTGTTCATCTTTGACCTTTGACTGCCACCTCCTCCAAGCCTAACTGTTAAGATAAATGGACAATTCAGTTGCTACAGTCTTTTGGTTATTATCAATTAGTACTACTACCACTCCATGTTTTGTGTGTTTATTGCTCTCAAGTGCTTTTATTACAAGTTAGTCTGTCTTTTTGGACCCCTCCCCCACACCTTGATTCAAAAGCTTCGTTGCATCACTCGAACATGGTTGCATTACCTTTGTCCCATCAGGTGTCTTTGACCAGAATAATTGAGTTGAAATTTGCTTGTTAATTTCGCTAACCACTATTGGATTATTGGCAATGGAATCCTTGTAGATAAGGCAATTTTGGGATTATGTGGAAGTTGTGTTAGTAATTTGGTGGAAGGAAGGATTCAACTTCAAGACTTTCCCTTTTTGAAAAACTGATACCTTTTTCATCACAAAGCAGGATTGGACACACCACCAGACTGTAAAGGATGTATTAACATAATGCTGTTGCACTCTCAACGTTCACAGTTTGATTCACTACACATAAAAGGTAAAGTTAAAACAGCACCACTAAACACAGTAAACAATAGTTACAGCACTAAAAAGAGCAAGTAATTGGGTGGGCATAATGGAGTCGAAGATTACATTACTATATTTGACGTAAACAGGAACTGGATTATGGAGATGTGGGACCCAAGTAGTAGCACAAGTTTCATTTGACCATACCAAACCACTTGTGTGCTATTTCTTTTTTCCCAACTAAGGTTAGGTTGTAAGTAATAAAGTAAATGCCACCACACGTGTGGCCAAAAGGGTCAGATAAGCCCAGACCCTTCATGCCAGCATGTCCCTCTGTTCCAGCTCTCCTCGTATAAGATAAAAACCAAACCATGTGTCTTGACAAATCTAAAAGAGAATTTTCAGGCCTTCCCTGATTTCACAACAGACCAAACCAATACCTTCTTGTCTCTGTTCTTCTCTGTCCGTTTTTCTTTTACACCCTGTTTCAGGTTAAAAGAAAACATGCCTGGAAGCCTTGAGCCTTTGGACTTGGGCGTTCAGATACCGTACCACTTCCGGTGTCCGATTTCGCTCGAGCTCATGCGCGACCCTGTCACCGTCTGTACCGGTCAGACTTACGACAGGACCAGCATCGAGTCATGGGTTGCAACCGGTAACACAACCTGCCCGGTCACTCGAGCCCCACTCACTGACTTCACTCTCATCCCCAACCACACTCTCCGTCGTCTGATCCAAGACTGGTGTGTGGCCAACAGGTCCTTCGGCGTCGAGCGAATCCCAACACCGAAACAACCTGCCGAGCCCGGTTTGGTTCGATCTTTATTAAACCAAGCATCTTCTGGAACAAACCCGAATTCTTCCCGCCTCTCAGCTCTCCGCCGGCTCAGAGGACTCGCTCGTGACTCGGACAAAAACCGGGCTGTTATTTCCTCACAAAACGCACCTGAGATCCTCATCAGCCTACTCTTTCACAACTCCGGTTCGACATCTGCTGAATTACACCATGAAGCACTCGGGCTCTTAGTCATGTTTCCTCTTACTGAACCGGAGTGCGTCTCAATATCTTCTGAACCAGACCGAATCAGTTATTTAGCGAATCTGTTATTTCATTCTTCGATCGAAGTCCGAGTCAACTCAGCGGCTCTTATCGAAATGGCGGTAGCCGGAACGAGGTCGCCCGAAATTAGAGCACAGATAAGCGGAGTAGAAGAAATCTTCGAAGGAGTGATCGATATGTTAAAGAATCCAATCTCGTATCCCAGGGCTTTGAAGATAGGTATAAAATCATTGTTCGCTTTGTGCCTCACGAAACAGACACGGCATAAGGCGGTTGCAGCAGGAGCCGCGTCTGCGCTGATCGACAGATTGGCTGATTTCGACAAATGTGACGCCGAGAGGGCTCTGGCGACAATCGAGCTGCTATGTAGAGTGCCGGCGGGTTGCACAGCGTTTGCGGCGCACGCGCTGACAGTGCCCCTACTGGTGCAGACGATCCTGAAGATATCGGACAGAGCAACGGAGTACGCAGCGGGGGCGCTGCTGGCGCTATCCACTGCAGCGGAAGATAGCAGGAAAGAGGCGGTGGCTGCCGGAGTATTGACGCAGCTGTTGCTGTTGGTTCAAAGCGATTGTACGGACAGGGCAAAGAGAAAGGCTCAGATGTTGCTTAAGCTGCTTAGAGACTCGTGGCCGGATGAGTCCGTTGGGAATTCTAACGATTTTGTTTGCAGCGAGGTTGTGCCGTTTTGATGGTCTTTTTTCTATCTCCTCTTGTCGTTTTGATGGAAATTAAATGATAATTTGATGGGAAAAAATAATATTTGACAAATTTAGGTTTTTAGATTCGGTATATAGAGAGGATCGAAGTTCTGTCTGTAATTTTTGAATTTATTTTTCATAACGGTGAAATTCATAGTTTCTGTTTTAACAAATTTTGAAATAATTCATAAATTATATATTTAAAACAAATTATTTAACAAGTTAAATTTATTGGACAAAATTGTTCTAACTAATATTTATAAATCTTAATGCATATATAAAAATTTTATTAAGTTAAAAAAGTTCTTTACATTTTGTGAATTTAACTCAAATTTTTAAACTCTAAGGTACTAAATCTGACTTCTATTAATGTTTTAAAAATTGGACTAAATTTTAAATCGATAATACAAGAGGTTTAAGGTTTAAAACGTTCAATCATTATTATACCGTCGTAAAACTGGTTAAGATTGAATAAAATTAGAGAATTTGAAAATAATTGGAAACTAAAGTTTAAAGTTTAATTAGAAAAAGAGACTATTAAATAAAATTTAATCGGATTTATAAAAATTATAGTTTAAGAAAACTAATTGATTAATTAATAAACTGATTAACTTTTAACAATAATGATTATTAAACTAAATCTAACTGGAAAGTTAAAAACTGAATCGAAATGTTGATCGACACAAGGTTTTCGCTGTTAAATTAACCGAACTAATCTCTATAGTACGACTTTTTTTTGGGGGGGTTTTTAATCAATCTCGTGCTGGAAGAGAAACTCCATTTTAGCAATCTCCGGTTTAAGACTTTGGCATTAATATTAGAACTTTAGCATGGCACAGATAACAGAAGAGATTCTTGAGGATGGATGTGCTTCAGGATGCAGAAGATGATAATTTGAAGATCCAATAACCCATAAAATCTGTACAAATTAATAATTAAAAACTAAATGCCTTATTTTATTCAATTGGATTAGTGTTGATAAATCTAAGTTACTTTCCTTTTTATCAGACACCTGAAGGTCTTTAGGTGAATTGTAGGAGTCAGCCAAGCTGTGACCTCCTCTAAGGTGGGAGACACTTGAAAGGGGTCCTCCCGCTAGCTGGACCACCGGGGCTACGTCACATGTTTGTGGGAATATAAACTATGGATTGGTATATTGGAGTTGGGAGTCACATGGCGATGGGTGGCTCTGTGCCTCTGTTCATTTTACATCCTTGTAGTGATGGCTACCCTTGCTCACATGCTGCAAACCAAACTTCTATTTCCACCCTTAAAAGTCGCAACTCACAGGAACAGACTTGAAATTCCTTTGCTTTCAACCCCTTTGATACGAAACATTTGGGTCCCAAATAGTTAATGTGTTGGTTCTTTTAGCTTTTGGAATTTGGAAGTGTTTGAAGAATTCTCATCCTTGCTTTAAGATTCTCTTTCAGGCTCTCTTTTCTCTTTAACAATGGGTGCCCACCAACCCCGAGCTTATGGTTACCACCATTCGATCCCTTAGATTCATTATCCACAAGCATTGTCTTCTTCCTCAAGGCCTCCATTAGTTCAGTTCTCTGTTTCACCTGATTGTTACCGCCCTTCAGGATTCCAATATCTCTCAGGGTCATCAGAGGACAGTGGCATGTGCATTGACATGAGAACATGAACGTGAACATGAACTTCTTTTCGCCTATCGTTTCAGATTCACAGGACCACCATAACAAAATTTCACTCTGACGTAAACTCATTGGCTGTGTACTTCACTCAGACTCCTTAACACAGTTTCTTTTGCTTGAATAACTTCTCTGGTGCTTTGGTAAGCAATCAAGATATTATTAGAAAAAGCAGTTGACAACAGAAAAGAAAAAGTAACTTGGAAAGAAGAAAGCAAAAGGAAGCTACTTAGGAGAACAGTATTAGAGAAAAAAAAAACAACTACTGCTTTAATCTTAGAACTTTCTTTTCATTACTGTACCAAATAGTTGAAGCATAATATCTGATACAGATCCAAACTTTTCTTATTCTGAGATTGCACTGCTTGTCATGGTGCTACATTTTCCAGGTATTGCCAGAACATACAACACAATATTAAACCAAGAACCATCCAATCCATCGTGATTGACATTAATGTTTAGTTAAAGATTAACAGTTGTATACCACTCTGACTCTGATTCAGTATTGCATATCACTAAGATTACGTCTTCATTGTCACTTTTGTTTTAAATCTTGAAGAGCAAAGGAAAAACCTGACGAGCCTCCAAATGTGAAATTGCCAACTGTTCTTGAATATGTTCGTTTGAAGGCCTTGGAGTAGTACTGTGGGCCGTTACCTTGCCTTTTAACCACAAAACTACGGAGTTCGCATGCAAATTGGATTCGACCTCTGAGTCTGAGGGATTCAACACATGGGCTAGGCCCTTTTTCTCTAATGCAGGCGAGCTTTAGCTTAACAAAGGCGAAATTTCTTACCCTAAGAAGGAAACATGTCTGATTTGCCTAATGATAATCGAAAAGAACCTGGGAGTTGAAAGTGGATGAACTCTGAAACCTGAACTAATTAAATTCTGAGTATGCATGTTTTGGATATTATATAACCAATACATATGCAACTAAAAATGTATATTGGAAGCTCACTTTGAAAATTACTTGACAAGTAATGACGATGGACACTGCTTACATATATATAAAAAAACCTATAGTGATCACATAAACCAGTAAATATATAATTTACTTCAATATATAAACAGGAAGGAATTCTTTATCACATATATTTGCTTGTAATTATATAAAAATTTATGCTGTCAAAGAAAAAACCTTTTGGATAAATTCCTATGATTAAAAGAACATTTTCAGGGTTCGAGGGTATGCTATCTCAGGTAGTGACCCAGCACATTATCTCTGCTGCGGCTTGTTTATACGTTTCTTCTGCTGGAATAGTCTCTGTGAATCGATCATAAGCTCCATTTGCCTGTTTGATCTTCTTAACGTTAGAATTGACAATATATACGCATATGTGTGTGTGTGTGTGTGTGTGTATACATACATACATATATGAGAGTATATATATGTAATTTAATTGATCTCCCTAAATTTATATTCGAATTTCTGAAGCTGTTTTTGCTTATTGATGGAACATATACATACAGGCAAATGAAACAGCAGTCGAAACTTGTACTAGCAACGACCAACTTGGTTGGTGAACACGAAACCCTAGTTTATAGAATCATGATTTCTTTCGAGTTTTCTATCGACTTAGTAAACCAACCCATTGTACTATATTTTACCATGAATGCTTATATCATTGTACTTTGAAGACTTATTACAACTTTAACATCCTATAACTAACGACCACGTTGATGGGTTTATTGAGCCATTTCATTAATCCAAATTAGTACAATTGTAATCATATGCAACTTCTTTAAACGTTGTAACTTAGACATGAAATATTAAAAGATATACGGGAATGTTATAGTTTTGGGTGCGACGGGTAAAGAATGGTATTTTGTGGATGAGATTAATTGATTGAAAGAGCAATTAGAATAATAGTATTTCCCTTAACCTATGATCTTGTCTAATTAATTTACAACCTGAAAGAAGAATAGTGTCAAATTCACTGAAGAGTAGAAGTATGTTTATGACAAGAAACTTACCCGAGCTTGAATCATGTACATGCTCCTGGTGCAATCCGAGGAAACATGAGCAGACATCACCTGTATGTTATGCTTTTCCAACAGATAGCAGATGGTAGAGAAGAGACCTGGTTTCTTGGGAGAGCATATGCTGATTTGAGCTTCATCCCCACAAATGTTCAGGACGACATTGGTGGAAGTCCACGTCTGAAAGATCACAGGATACCTTAAAATTGAGGAAGCATTCAAGTTTGCAGGTTTTGTTGCAGTAATTGACATGTTATTTGTGGACCCTAGATCAGCTAAGAAGGCCTCCCTCGAGTCTGACTGGTTTTGTGAGGCAGCTAGAGACGGACTGTAACCAAATGTCGCCGTGGCTCCTTGTAGCCTTTCAAGCTTTTGTTTCTGTAGCCTCTGGAGTGTTTGCTGTAGGGTTTTGATGTAATTTACAGCTTCATCAACAATGGTGGACTTGTCAGCCTGTACAAAATTGTCAAAATTAGGGATCAAAACAAACAATTTACCATATGGAAACTTCTTAATTTCATTGGAATATAAGATCGTATTCATAATAAATTAGACAAGGTCACAAGTTAGTTGGTGAATTCTTTTCATGTTGTCAATTTGGCATATTTGTCTCCTTCAAATTGTCACTTAAGGATTTGGAAACTAACTTTTAATTAATTGCAAGTCATAGCATCTCATGCACGAAATACTTACATAGTAACCCCATCTCAAGTTAATTAGGAACACAATATATAAACATCTTCTACTTAGGTCCAGCTCTAAAACTATTATAGGGTTACTTAGGAAAAATACGTATAAACCCTTAAAACTTCAGTGCAATTTTTGTTATTTGACTTCAAGTCTTGAACTTATCTCAAACCAAGCGTTCTATACGTGTACTCAAAAGGAATTCAGACAAAAGAAGAGATCTTTAACGAAATATGAATGTTCTTCCAGATGAACATTGTACAAGAGACAATAGAGATTTTGTTGGTAAAACAAGATCATATACTATGGCTACATGGACAACTAGCTAGATTCTGTGGAGTTAGGCCAAAAGATTTTTCTCTTCAAGATGAGGGGAAAGGATTGAAAAGAAGAAAAAGATAAGAAATGGCCATCCTCCTCTCTAACTAACTTACACACTAAAGAAAATTGATACATATTGGAAAGAAGAAAAAACGAGTACAAAAAGGCCCTTTTCCTTTGTATAAAGACATGGGAAATTAAGCAAAACTCAATATGAGATATATTCTCTAATTTATAACAAAACAAAGAAATGGTAAACAAGATCAAAGAAGTGTATAGAGCCCTAGGGTCAAGATTGTCACCTGAACTTTGTAAAGTGATCTATTACCTTAGGAGGGAGTTGTGGAAGCAAAGCATGAAGACTAGAGAACATGTTCCTCATCTTCTTCCTCCTCTCTCTTTCAGTCCATATGTGCATCTCATGATCTGATTCTCCACCGCCACTACCACCACCACCACCACCAACTTTGGCTTCTTTAGCTTCACTGGCAATTGCTTTGCCGTTTCTATGTGATTCTTCTTGTACCCTTTTCTTACTTATCGTTGCCACTTCTTTTCCTAACTCTGTTGGACTATTGGAGCTCGACCCCAATGGTAAAGAACACTTCTTTCCTGAGCAATCTCCACTACCGCCAGATATATCAGAGTTCGTTAAACAATCCCATGTCTGGTTTTCCCAGAACAAGCTTTCGTGCTCTTCTCCTCCGGACATGACGAAGCTTATTACAGAGGGAAACAGACAGACAGAGAAATAAATATGAAAAGATAAAAGAGAGAAAGTAGTATGATACAAGCAAGGAAAGAGAGAGGCAGTATATAAAGGCTTTAAAAGAGAGAATGAGAAGAGAAAGAGAAAGAGAGATAGAGAAGGAAGAGGAAGATGGCCAAAATACAATCATAAGGTGATGCCGTTACTACACTTGAAAACAAAAACTGAAAACATAAACTACAAAATAAAGACTTCTCCTCTTTTTTATGGTGGTGTTCCACACTGTATATATGACAGGCCCCACTTGCCTGAACTGTATCTATCTCTTTTATGATTAATCTACCCTTTTTAACCAAGGCATCATCTGCCATATTTGGAAAGAAAATCCAAGTACAGTCTTAATTAAGGTACAAAATTTAATTACTCAAAGTTTGAGGAATGTTTCAACAGACAGCAAATATGCGGAACTTATTTCTCTTCATCTCCCTTTTCTCCTAGGGTTGTCATGAGACAGATTGAACCTAGACAAGCAATCAATTCCTATATATACGTATTTGTTAAAAACTGTAAGACCGAAGTTCTGATGAGTTGCTCCGTCGTAAAACTATGAGATTACTTGTCATTTCCGGGAGCAAAAAGATGATATGTTCGTTTTTACTTTGATCTAAAGAAGAAAACAAATATGCAGCTCTTGTGACTGACAAAAACAGTTCATTATTTTAGGAATATGAGATGCGAGCGTTACATGCAAATGTAATGATTGAGTGTCAGATGACTTTATCATGATTTGTTTAGGATAATTATTTATTGCGTTACAAGTGTAGGCTTCTTTTGGTTTTCATTCACTACAAAACATAATAATAATACAGAATTACGTACCTTCAAATCCTCTGTCTCAACAACCCTGGCCCAACCCTGTCTCAGTGCATCCAAACCATCTATTTATGTGAGACCCATATAAATAAATGGTTTGAATATACTGTGATAGAGTTGGGCCAGAGTTGTTGGGACAGAGGATCAAGTCCCGAATTACGTTTGTCTTGTACTTTTCTCTATTTACTATCCGTTTAAGGTATAATTCATTAATACACCATTTGCTTAGTGGAACTCACACGAACAAGGTTTTGCACGCTTTTTGAATGGAAGAAGTAATGATAATTGATAAGCACAACACGAAGTTTTTTTGAATTGACCCAAACGGTCTAGTTCCTTAATTTAAATATGTAAATTTATGGAATAATTTGTTTAAAATAAGTGGTTTATAAGTTAATGCCTATCTTAATTCCTATTTTTAGGTAAAAATACGGAGCTCTCTAGTTTAAATAATTTTTAAAAATCTTTTAATTTTTATAATTCTTTAAAAAAGGTAATTTTTGATTATAAATAATATATTATCTTAAATTTATGATTAAAATAATAGTAAAATATATATGATATGAATACTACACATTAACAAATTAAATAATATTGATATAACAACCTAACTCAGTTATTAAACCTTACTCGAACATATTAATCATGACTCAAACTTATAGTTTAATACAACTATAATAAATGATTGATTTTGACCGGATTTAATTAGGTTAAGTTGGATTAAAAGTTGAGTTAGTCATCATATTAGTAACATTTGAATGATCTACAAGTGATATTCACGTCATATTTGCTTTACACTACAACAGATAATGTTATTTTCAACATAAATAAACGTCGCTAAACACTTCAAAATTGTTGCAAATTCTAATTTGCGAAGAAAAATAGTCTTCGCCCCAATTGTCGTTGAATCCCGATAGCAAAACAACATTCACGACGTTTTCGTGAAATCGTTGTAAAATTTTTTTTTTGACACAACAGATTTGTCGGTAAAAAGTATAACTGACGAGAGCATAGAACGTCGTACATAAGTTTTTGCAACGTTATTGTTTCATAGATAAAAGTTATTCCCGACTAAACTGTAGTCGTAGGTAATTAGTTTTATTGACGATTTCTTTTTTGTAGCGGAACAGTTTTAGCTACTAATTATTTGTTGTAAGTAAATGTTTTAGAGACGTTCCTGCAAACGTAGCTAACAATCTTTTGTGACGATTTCTTTTTAGTAGCTAATAGTTTTTGGTGACGATTCTATTTTTGTAGCAGAATAGTTTTGGGTGCTAATTTTTTGTTGTAGGTAAATATTTTTAAGGACATTCTTGTAAACATAGGTAATAACTTTTGGTGACGATTTTGTTTTGGTAGCTAATATTAATTAGTGACAAAATTTTATTTTAAATTTAAATATTATGTTAATTTTTAAAAAAAAATTATTTTAATTTATTATAAAGTTTAAGACAGTTTGAAATATAAAAATGATTCATTTTATAATGAATGTTGGTGAAATATTTTTTAGATAAAAATAAATTGAAATAAAATAAACATATAAAATAGAATGCATTTTATATAAAAAATATTTGCACATCATTTACAAATTAAGAGTCTTCATCTGAGTCACTACCACTAACATATGTAGAACCTAGTAATTGTTTAACCATGTTTTTAAGCTTGTTCACTTCTTTAATATTACGATCTAACTTAGTCCTTAGTTGTTGGTTCTCCTCTTGAAGCACCGTCACATATGCTGGTCGTGACGAAGATGCACCAACAGGTTTAGGACCATACCCAAGATCTTTGATATAGCTCGATCTTGTACCAAAGACATTGTTGCAAATGTCATCGATATTGGGTTGATTGCCCTCAAACAATGACGTCTACAACAAATCATGCATCTTGTCCTACAGTACAAAATCGAGTTAATTAAAAAATTATTACTTACTATTATATAGAAAAATAAATTGTAATATTAATTTGTTCGTACTTATATAATTACTTTTTGCCTCTTCAGACGTCCAACCTTGACCTTTCATGTAGTGTGTGTGATTGTACAGTTTGATCCTATCACACTCTTGCCCATGGAATTGTTTTTGGCTCTATTATATGAATTTAAAAAATTATAACCAATTAGAACTTAGTGTATTAAGAAATAGAATAATAAATTGAAAATGTTATACTTACAAATTCTTGTCGAACGACAACAAATAATTTGGAGCTGGTGTTATGAGGAGTCTTTATTTTTGCTCTGTTTTCCTTGTCTTTCTCACACTTTTCCTAAATTAAGAGAATTAGTCATGAAATGTATAAACAAAATTAATGGTAGGAAAAAATGAAGAGAAAAAAAACAAACATGAACCTTCGTTGAGGCCCAATAATCACACATTTGACTCCAATGTTATTGAGTCACCCGTTCTGGAACATGTCTCTTTAGCTCTTCATCGGAAGGGAAAGACTGATAATATTTATGAAGTTTATATCGATGATCCTTTACCCTTTATTTCAACAGTGAACTAACACTGCTTGAAATCTCAGGGGTGTCGATATCAACGATATTGAGCTTCATTTGTGAAGAAGACGTATAAGTTAAGTTATTAATTTTATTAAGTAAAATCGCAATACATATAATTAAATGAATTGAAATATTACTGAAACTTTGTCCAAAACATTTTAGAGTAAGTTGTCTTCTTTCAACTGCCTGACATGCTACAGGCAAGGCAACTCATTCCTCACAACGACACCCAACTCACTAGCTAATTTTGCAGATTGAATCTTATCCAATGGGCGACGTTGCATAGGATTGATGATCACAGATAACTTAGTGCTCATTGCAACTTTCATCTGTTGCAACTCAGCACTTTTTTTCTTACCTCTACCTCGTTTTCTACTGTCAGTATTGGAACTTGAAAATAAAAAATTCATAATAAGAAAAATACAGTAAACATGTAATGAGTAATTTCAACATTAATGTAAATTTGTTTGGTTAACAATAACAGACCTAAAGATCCATCATGACTAACAGACAATGTTGGTAAAGGTTACTGCTGACTTTCTTCATTTGATGAATCAATTGTTGGTTATTCTGTGGGAGGAACTTCTTCGGTCGTTACCACCCTCTTTCCTTTGTTTCTACCAGGTGCCATTATAATGAACTTGTGTAAAACAAAATATGAACAATTGTTATAATCTTAACTCAAAAATCAATTTTTCACATGAATATCAAGAGATTAGTATTCAAATACTAAACATTCGACATAACATTCCGTAAAAACATAAGTCAAACATTCAAAATATGCATCTAGTCATTGATAATTAACATAAGTAAAACATCAAAAACATCATTCACATCATCAACATCATCATTCGCATCATAATCATCAACATCATTATTGCATATGTCATCATTAGACGTACCACCACTTCTACTCCAACTTGCTTCCCTATGTTCACCATGATAAAGCCATAAAGTATAGAATTTGTCTATGCCTAATATGGGCAAGTGATTATATATCACATCTTGACTTTGGAAGTCGACATTTAAGCAATCGATGCATAGACAACAAATACTAAATTCATCACCCATTCGATCTTTTACAAATTGCTTGAAACTCTTAACTCATTCTACGTATTCAGTTGACCATTTTCGACGACACATCCAACTCTTATCCATTTAGCTATACTATAAAAGAAGATAACAGAGTTATAACATGCATTTTTCGTTTTGAGCTTAAGTTAAAAAAACCTATTTCTACTACAACATGCAGTCAACATCGTTGTATCAGTTCATACACACCAATATTGTAAACAATATAAAACAAAATGAAATGACAACCGATATATAAAGCAATAATGGTTACTACTAATTTGCATACCTGAAGATGTCACACGAGTTCTGCAATTTTGACTCCAACCAGATAAAAGACTTAGTAACTTTAACACTATATGTTTATTGATTTGTCAACTAAGAAAATGAGATGGTAAACAATAATTGTTAATGCCTTTGTCTCAAATTCATAAACATAAATGAGAATGCCCTTTTCGTTCTTGATGCAATGCAAATTCATCTTGCAAGTAAGTATATAAGGACAAGATCAAACAAAACAAAATTGCTTTTGATTGATATACAGAACATGATTATTAACATTAATTTAATTTAGAAATAAAAGAAATTAGTTGTAACCCATAGGCTTTGTTTTTATACTTTCTCCACTTTCAAATCAAATTCAAAATTAACACACTTTAGGCATTTTTTTTTGTTCTTGATACAATGCAAATTCATCTTGGAAGTAAGTATATAAGGACAAGATCAAGCAAAACAAAATTGCTTTTGATTGATATATAGAACGTGCTTATTAACATTAATTTAATTTAGAAATAAAAGAAATTAATTGTAACACAGAGACTTAGTTTCTCCACTTTCACTAATTCCTATGCTTTCTCCACTTTCAAATCAAATTCAAAATTAACACACTTTATTTTTTTTTTTCATTCCTGATGCAATGCAAATTCATCTTGGAAGTAAGTATATTAGGACACACTAAAAGAGTATGCAACATCTTTATCATTAGTATAGGCTCCTTAATCGTCAAAATAGTATGAAATAAGCTCATAATCATTATAGGTATCACTATTAACAAAGATGCATAAATGATGCTCCTATTCATTATAGACCATATTTATATTATAAAAGTATGTCATTTTATAATTCATATCCTAGGACTTATAAAAGTATGTCTCATCTTTCTGTGTTCTTGTCCATGGTAGGCAGTGCGTGGCAAATTCCAATTTTTGATTAAGATTTCTCACCAAATATTATTTAATGGTCAGAGGTTACCAAACTTCTTAACCATTCATTTTGGGACACAATAGCACATTAGTGAGCTATTATTGTTATTAGAAATAAGATTTCTTTTTTAGTAATTCATTGAACTCTTTTTAAGTACTAAACATTATAAGCATAACATAACTCAAGTCTTCTTCAAACATTCATTGTCTTTGTTGCCTTTCTTCACCATCATTAACACATTGAAACCAATCAACAACTAATCTAAGCAAACAACTCAAAAATTAATCTTAAGTTTGATCCTCTTCATCGCATTTAACAAACACAATGACAGACGTAAAATAAACCCAGAATAAATCCAAGAAGTTCTTACCAGGTTGAGTAGCATTGTAGGGAGAAGATAGTGGACAATAGCATGTTAACAGACCACAGAAAAGATGTAACATCCCATGTTCGGGCAAAATAGTGAATCGAGTGTACTGTGAGTAATTAGGAGAACATTGCATACTCATGCATCATTGTATATTCACACACATGTGAATATTTATTTTTGATATAGTAAAATAATTGTACATGCATTCATTGATATTTTTTGGGTATGATTGATTGATTAAAATGTGAATTGTGATTTAATTGAGTTAAAATTTTATTTGAAAACTATAAGTTTGTTTGGTGAATTTTAGGAAATTTCCAGAAATTTGGGGTATTTTAGACTAGGTAAAATGTGGAAAGTAGAGACCAATAGTATTGTGACATGTTGCAACTTATAGATGTGACAAATGGCTCACATGCATGGTGACACGTGGAGAAGTGTTATACATGCACGTGATTATGTTTAGGCTAAAAACAGAAATTACTGTAGCTGCTGTTGTTTTCTTCACCGTTGTTCTTCACCGTAGACATCAACACCAAAATTCTTTTTGTTCATCCATCTCATCAGTGACTTAGTAAATTGCTTCTGGTTGTGTATTTGGCTTTGGATTCTAATATCAAAGTAAGAACTTCAATCCGAATCTTGTGTAGTTACTCTTTATTTTCGTTATTTCTATCCATCGAAAGTGTTATGGGTTTTGTAAGGGATTTGTGTTGATAATGTGTTAGTGTGTAGAAATAGATACATATATGAGTGGGGGTAGGAAGAAGTAGTTTCAGTGATAATTAATGAGTTAGAAAAGGTGTGACAAAGAATGCAGAAAATGAATAAAAGAGCAGAAACTCTGATGAAATATATGAATATCATTGTTGTATTTGATGTTTGTGTGATCTTGAAGTTTGAGAGGTTTTGATAGTGAGCTAAATGAAAATGGGAGTGGAAAAGCATGTTATAGGTTCGGCTTGGAGGGCGTATAATGAAAAACTAAACTAAGTGCAGTAAGGATGGAAACGCAGTAGTGAGAGAAAGCATGCGTGAGGTCTCAGACTTTTGATTCTTATCATATAAACTTGCATTTGATCTGTTTAGAGATTGTACTGGGTATAGAAATGTAGAATATATGATTTAGGAATGAAGAAATCAGTGGGAAGAAAGGATAACAAAAAGAAAAAGATTCTGGACATTTTGAGAGAGTGTGCATGGGCGTGCGTTGCCAACGCACTGGTGTGACTATAACATGAAGGGCTTTTTTTTTTTCAACCCTAAACACTTCTGATTCTTTTGACCATAACTTTGTCATTCGACCTCCAAATGACTTGAAACTTAAACTAATGGATTCCTAAGACATTATTCTTTTTCTTAATAAAAATTTATAGCCATCTGAATTAAATTGGAAGCAATTGATTGATGAGTTTAGGATGAAAATGTTGAAGTGTGTTGGAATAGTATGAACTGGAATATTTTCATTGAACATGCTTCGATGCGTTGCTTATATCTTTATCTATAGATTTCCAAATGAGTTGATTCTTAATTCAGATTAAACTTAAAACATATGTCTACAATTTTTTCAAGAAGCATAATTTTAATTCTATCTTTAATACTTTCAAAATTAGCTTGAAAGTGAGTCTTGGCTTAAGCTGTAGCACTACTAGTGACAGAAATCATATCCTATAGTTATTGAATAAAATGTATTGATGTAGACCGAATCAGACAAAGGTGTCTTCATAAACGTTATAGCTCATTCTCTTAGCTTTAAATTGGTATAAATTTTGTAATTTTTGGATATTGTAATTGAGAGATATAGGTTGTACAACTTGGCTGCATGATCATGCTCTAGCCAAAATTCTAAATGTACATAGTATGTGGTATTTTGAGCATAACTCATAGAATAATAAACCAAATTGTATGATCTTAGTATCATTAGAAACTTAAGAAACAGAGAAACAATTGTCTAGAAGAAAGTGTTATATAAATACATCATTTTCTTGATCTTATTGCTTATACAAAGTTGACCCAAATGAAGTGATTTCAGCAAAAGCTAGAACAGTAATTTAGTGTGTGAATTTTGGCACAATTGGATTACAATTAATATGTACATCAATTTGTTACAGAATTATACCCGATAATTTGTCATTGCACATGCATGATACATGATACCTTTCGATATATATGTGTTTACCTAGTTACATAAGTAGTACAGTAATGTGAAATTGTTTTAATGTATATAGGAGAGCAAGTAGCGCGACCACTTCCGGATATCGCCGGAACGTTAAGACGATAGGCTTAAGGGAGAAATTGTGAGTAACCTAAGATGGTCTCACTTTAATTTGATCTAATAATTACTGAATTGAATTTGATATATGATGAATATGTACTGATTGTGTACTGAATTCCGGATAATACTTGTCCGAGGCGTTTGATGCATGGGAATATTGTTAGAAACGCTATTTGTATATGAATGAGACTGCCTAAATGATTCTCAACTAAAAGTAACTGATTGTATTGACTGAGATAATGTGAATGAAAGTGATTGATTGGATATGAATGATTTGTGGCATACATTTCATTTCAATACATGTAATATAAAGGCAGTTGTGACTGGTGATCCTACTGACTGAAACTGTTACTGAAAAGAACTTAAAGCTCAAACATATAGAGCCTAAGGCTCATTGTGATCAATGAACTTAGTGATACGGGATACTGAAAAAGCACAAAGTCGCAACAATGAAAAAACGAATGTGAGTCTCGTACATATAGCATGCACATATAATTTGAATTCACTGAATGATTTGCAAAGCGATAAGAATATTAGATTATTTGAATACATAGTATTAAACCAATGATTATGTTTTTATTCAAGTGTTATGAAGTAATAGTTTGATTCAATTATTTGACTAAAATACAATTTGTTGGTGATAGATCTTGATGAAAATCAAGTTGATATGAATTGTATGACAATATGTTTATGATTGATTGTATGTTATAACATGAGTGAACCACTGAGAATAGTTACTCTATTGAGTTCTCAAAACTCACCAAAATTGCACGTTGATAATTTCAGGTTCGAGAGTGAGACGACCTAGCTTCTAAGACTCCATAGAAGCGTATTTTGTGCAACTTTGACGATCAGATATGGCTCAAAGGTCGGTCAGCTGGGAATTTAAGATATAGTTTGTTAATAACTTTTGTGCATTCCTCATGTTTGTAGCATACTGTGTAAACTGAGTTGTTTGTGCTCATAGGGCAATATTGTACAATTATGGATGATGTTGAACTTGAAGCTACAATGTATATAATGGTATGATATAAGATGAGGAAATTTCGAATGTTAGCACATGTGTGATTTGTGATTTTAATTATGATGCCATGTTATAAATTGAAAGTGAGATAGATAACACGTCATTTTTGTCAGGCATGTGCATGTATGATCGAAGGGCGCACATGCATGTGTTAGATGGAAGTGGGGTGTTACATTAAGTGCACTTGAAAGTAATATGACACAGGAGCTGACATAATTATGAACAAACAAAAAAACGCTACAACATCAAAATGGGTATATAAAGTGAAAATGAAATCTGATGGAATAATTGACAAATACAAAGCAAGGTTAGTCACTAAGGGATATAACCAAGTTGAAGGGATCGATTTCATATATAGTTTTTGGCCAGTTGTAAAGGTAGTAACGGTCAATATTTTCTTGGTTATTATAACTGCTTATTCATGGTCACTTCATCAACTAGATATCAACAATGCTTTCATTCATGGATATCTAGATGAAGAAGTATACATAACACCTCCTGAAGGGTGTGGTAAAACTAAAAAACATCAAAATTGCAAGCTAATCAGATCGTTGTATGGCTTGAAGCAAGCCTTGAGATAATAGAATAAAGAGCTTCCAACAACTTGGCTTCACTTAATCCTCAAATGATTATTGTTTGTTTATGAAAAAACAAACTCTTATTTCTTGAGTTTAATTATTTATGTTGACAATGTTCTTCTTATATAATCTTCAAAATTAGAAATATAAAAGGTAAAGCAATTTCTACATGAATAATTTACTACAAAACACATTAATCAGAAATCATGCTTTGGATGTTCTAAATGATGTTGGTTTACTTGGCTCCAAATCAATAACTATACCATCAATAAAGGGGTATAAGTTTAGTATATAATTTTAAGAATTGTTCAATGATCTAGAGCAATATAGGCGAATGATGGGAAGATTACTGTATTTGCTATTTTCACTTCATGATCTTTCGTATGCAATTCAATCACTCAGTAAATTTGTTCAAGCTCCTATATCTTTACATAGGTATACAACTATATATGTTTTATGATATATCAAGGGTTCTCCATCAAAAGGTTTATGTTTCTCTTCCAAAAATTCGTTCGAGATTGAGGCCTATTGTGACGTTGTGTAACATCCCCTCACTTATGGGAAAGGGCAATTTGGTCATTTTGAATGAGTTAGAATAATTGAAAGTGTTTTGACATATTCATGCATTTATATATGCACATGAATAATAAATAGTGAATATTTGCACATGAAATATTTGCACATGCATGCATGACATTTTTTTGGTTTTTAATTGTGAATAATTGAGTGATATAGAAAAAGTGTCTTAAGTGATTTAGAATTGGAATTCGAGAGGTTTATTAGGGTTTTCCTAATTTTAGAGAATTATAGGAATTTTTCGGAAATTTTCTGGAATTGTTTCCGAACCCGAAAAATTGGCAAGTGACAGTTAGGGGTCATCCAGTAGAAAAATGTGTTGTCCAATGGCAATGGAAATTCAGACATATGAAATTGGGAATTTTTGGAAGTGAGCCATTGGAAATTGGAGAGA
>JAOTAY010000190.1:38175614-38185897 GCA_025629805.1 Erythroxylum baracoense | reverse complement strand
ATAACTAATTTTTGCAATGTTAGTAAATATTAATGATTAATTATTACTACTGTTTAACACTTAAAATTATGTTGTGTTTTTTTTAATAATACGTTGTAAACATTCAAAACAAATCTCTAATAAAGCATATCTTAAATATGATAGATTATAAAAATATGTTTAAAAATTTTAGAAAATGTCAACCAGTGGTGACAATTTCTGAAAATCGTCACCAAATGTGTAACCATTTGCGACGATTTACAAATTTTGTCGCCAAATATAGACCTTTTGGTGACGCTTAACAACATAGTCACTAAATGACAACTTTTAGCTACAATGTGAAAATCGTAGCAAAAAACCAAACGTCTTTTTACTGATGATTTCGCATAATCGTCGCCCATTGTGACTCTTTGGTGACGATTTCCCAGATTAGTCACCAAATATTTTACAAACTATGGTGACAATTTATAGAAAGCGTCACCATAAATATATTTAGCAACGAATATCTGAAATCGTCTTCCATTGTGCATCATTTTGTGACGATTCTTCTTAATCGTCATTAAATTTTCAACATTTTGCGACAATTTTTGTAATTCGTCGTAAAATGTTTTTCCTTTTGTCACGCTTTTCTGTTTAGTGGCTAAATTCTTACTTTTAATGACGATTTTGTAAATTCGTCGCGAATTGTGACTTTTGGCGATGATTTTTTTAATGTCGCAAAAGAAAACGTCGCTAAATGTACTGTCTGTTACAGTGTTACTATTACTATTTTTTAAATGAAGTACGAGAGAAAATATTTTATTAAAAATTTAAAAATCTATAATTTTAAAGATCATAAAACTACTAAAATGACAGAAAATTTTGGTCATTTATTATTTATCTTGTATACATAAAAATAATAATTATAATTGTGCGTCGTTATAGTTTGAATAAAATATTTCAAATATTTTGATCTTTTAGTATATTAAAAATTTTATTTTATAATGATATATTATTATCATTTATTTAAAAATGTTTGCATATTTTACTAAAATATGACTATTAAAAAATTCAATAGCGATTAAAAGAATCGGGATTAGAACATTTATAAAAGACATTACAAAATATAGTTATACTTGGACCTATGTTTATTTTCATATTTTCCAATTTTGACATTTAAAATATTATAAAAGATAATTTTGTGCGAGATATTTTTAAAATTTTACTAAAATTATATTGAAGATAAAACTCAACACAATTAAGCATTATCACTAGCTTAAATACACAATTATTTATTTTTATCCTTATAATTTTTATTAAAATTTTAAACTGGAGACAAGATTTTTCATAATAGTTGATAAAAAAAAAGTCAAAAAAATAGATGCCTGACTCGATTGGTAAGTAAGGACCCTACTCAAGGAAAGGTTGCACCAGCTACAAGATAAAACAAAGAAAACTTGTATACGTCATTGGCAAATTACCATATACCTCTACCGTTATTTGTCTATCTATAAAGTGTTAGCACATTGTATGTATCTCACCGGAGTTCAGCTATCAGCAAAAAGCAACAAAAAGAGTAACTTGGAGGAGGATCTGAGGCCTGAAGAAGGGTCAGAGGAAATACTACTCATTGCTCAATCCCTAACTTGCAAATAAATCGAGTGATTTCAAAGAAAATGCTAAGCAGAATTTTGCATCATGAAATGAAAGCAGCTGTGTAACAATGTAAAATTACAGTCCCATATCAGATTTTATTCCACATATCTTCATGAGTTTTGAGGTACTGGATACAACCCTTTTTATCTGTTAGAGCTACAATTTTAATAGCACACAGCTGCGACATTCATCAAAGGGTGTAAGTTCATGAACAGGTAAGAATGGTTTTAAACCAACAAAAGAAAGGGGTATCATGAGCAGACCATTCACCCAACTTATTGGGTTAAATGATTCATTTGCAAGAACCAACTTTCACCCTCAAGTAGGTAGAGCTGTCATCTTACAAATGGGGCACAGATTTTTTAGCATTAGCCACTGTTTGATACAGTTGGAGTGGAAGTTATGACCACATTCTAGCGTGCCTAGATCATCCCCATTCACATATTCTTCCTGTTATAATGAGAATCAAACAAAGTTAAGAAATTGATCGAACAATTAAACCAAATGATCAAGAGCCACCAATGATCGAAGTAGTTTGTAACTCATACCCGACAGATACAGCATGGCTCCAAATCAATAGCCAAATGCTTTTCCTGTTTCATTAACTGCACAATGGTTTCCTCACTAAGCCCGGTGCTCACATCCCCTATGCGCTCTTCCAATGCCAACAATTCCTGAGAAGTTGCACTGAATTAGAATAAGAGAATATATCTTGATGTTCCTAGCTGAAAAATAATTTATCCAATCATTACCTCATAAGACATGTTATCGACATCGAGGCGCATATCCCTGTGACGGTCATGCATTTCGGCCATACCATGATATATGAATGGATCAAAAAGCAAATAATCCTGAAGTATCATTGAATATCAGGTCAAAAGACACAAATAGTTTGATTCACCGGTAGAAGGAAAGATAAAGGGGAGTTAAGGTCAATGGCGCCTATGATCATTAGAAACTCATCTAAAAGAACATATTTGGATGCACCTGTCAACATATGCAAGTAGGAGCAATTTCCTCATTTTAAGAACATAAAGGCTTCAACTAAAAAAACACAACAATACTCAAATTCCCGCCTAAGCAGGGTATGAGGAGGGTAAGATGTATGCAGTCATGCCCGCATCTCCTAAGAGATACAGAGACTGTTTCCTTATAGACCCCCGGCTGTTTTGGTGACTCGAACTCAAAAACTCCTTAGTCAAAAACTCCACGCTGCATTACTTTTTCTCCTATGATAGGGGATGGGAATTTTTCCATTCTTCTCCATGTGAATTCATGGATCACAAATTAAAAATCGCATGCTATAGGACAATTCAAAAACATTGTTTAAAACAACACAAATAAACCTGCACCTAAGAAAAAGTAAGCTTGGAGTCCCCCTATCCTTGCAAACCAAATCTACAAAGAACACGTCAAGGAAAGTACTACATTCAGAAAATGCGGCTCCTTGTGAACAAACTCAAAGTCATAAACTCACGAATCTTATCATAAATTATATTCTTTCACCTTGTAATGCTGTTATAAAAATATATCACGTCTAGATGATTGTACCATAACAGTGTTACTACAATCCACCCTTAGCTAGTGTTAAATTTTGTAAGATTGGGCCCAAATAAACTGGTAACATACAAGCCTAAATGAGATTCCATCATAAAACCAATTGATAATAGGAGTAACTCACTAGGCTTGTATGCATGCTCAAGGCTATATATTCTTTCCACGTAGGACAAACTTTCACTTATATTTCAACAAGCCCCCCTCACGTGTGGGCTAATTTAAAGCCGAACACGTAACACAGTCTATCATGTTAAGGTGACAACTAACCCAAGAACAATTTGATCTGATACCATGTTAAATTTTGTAAGATTGAGCTCAAATAAGCTGAGCAAATACAAGCCCACATAAAGTTCCATCCTAAAACCAATTAATAATAGGGGGGAGTAACTCACTAGGCTTATATGCATGCTCAAAGCCATATATTCTTTCCATGTGGGACAAACTCCCACTTATTTTTCAATATCTAGTAATGCTTTTGTTAGCTTTGTTTTTTTAAGTTCGGACGGTGATCTAGGGTGAACAAGAAATCTTATATAAATAACTTTCAAGACACACAGGTTCACATCAGCTTTATAAATTTTTACCATCAGAAATGATTTATCTAACGTAACTAGAGGTGGGTGTGGTGGAAGTTTCTGACTAAGCTGAGTGCATTACAGCCAAAGCAATGGCCAAATAGTTTTAATGGTCACAAGAGGACATGATGAAATCATGCAGATATCATGAATAAAAAATTCAAGAATCAACCAAACCTCAACTCGTAGGTTTTCACCCCTGCGCATGGCATTCAGGACTTGACGAATCTGGCAAGCAGAGATTAACAAAAACTGTTAGTCCAAAATTAACGTAAACTTCAATCTCTCCATTAAAGTATCAACTAATATAATTCTTGAAATCAATCATAGAACAATGCATTGTCATCATTGCAAATGTGATAAGTGTCCAAGTGTAAATTATCGGCAAGAATGAACAAGCAACGAACCAAATGCTACTACTCGCAAAAACTTCAACCCATTCCGCACATCCCATTAGTATAAAATTTTAAGCTCCAGAAGAAAAAAAGAATCCAGTTAGCATGTGTAATTATTTTATATTCTCAAACGCAAATAAGTCACTTCAGAACATCAGCACTTACTCTAATCTTTTATTCATCAGAGGGGAATAGTACAAAGCTGGATAGTGATCAAAATAGTGATTGCAAATTTTATAGTCCACATTGTACATATGAGGATCTTATCATCAAAGTTTGACCTGTGAAATGTTAGACAAGTTGACAGAAACAACAGACAAGTATGGACAGTAAAGAAGAGAACACAAATCCATGCACACAAAATTGGGAGGGAGGGAGTTAACCTCTGATATTAAGCGGTGTCTCCCTTCAATATCAGCAGCCAAGGCTCTCAATGAACGAGGCATACCAAGAACATCATCACCTCGTCCTTCCATCAGAAAAGCAGACCTTGTAAGTGATTGATTGTGTCCATGGCTAGTGGAAGCAGATGGCATGACAGTCTCCTGTGGTGAAGCAGAAGGTCCAGATGACAAGGAAGGAAAATGACCACTGAGACCTTCAGATTCAGAGTCCATAGATGGAAACAAAGACCAGGGAGCAAATTCTGTGAATCTCTGCTGATTATGTGCTGTGTGGTCGGGATGTGGGAACCACATAGGAGTGGGCAACGGATGGATGCTTGAAGGGGTAATTCTACTAGAATGAGGATTGCCAGAAGTGCTCATATTTCCAGTGGACAAATTCCATCCTGCTGAATCTTGTGCAATGTTTCTAATCTCAGAAACAGGAACAAACATGGGATGATCTACATTATTTCTATGGATGCCTCTTAAATTTACTTCCTCTCTCGGTGCACCAATTCTCTCTCCAGGAATGGGAGAACTTGATGCAGTTCCAGATCTTAAGAAGGAAGCCCCACTCCAAGGTAAAGGATATGCGTTTCTTGATGAAACAGAGGCATGCATATTATGAGATTGGCCCTGAGAAGCACCTGGGTTTGAAGCTGGCGAAGTTGATCTCAAGCCCAGAGATAAATAATTAGAAGGCCTGGTAACTCCTGTTGTTGATAAAGTGAATGGTGCAGCTTCCTGTTGATGTCCTGCACTTACTCTTCTAACTAAATGTCTGAGATGGTCTAAACTTCCGGAGTCACTTGATGAATGAAAGGCATCAGAAGATACTCCTCGCATGCCAAAACCAGTTCTGTGGTTCAACTGTTCCGAATTACTAAAACTAGGAGAATTCCTTGAAGTGGTCGACAAACTTACATTGCTACAAATGCTATGATGAGTAGAACCAGTATGCCAAACATCATTTTCAGTTTGTGGAAAGCAACTTGAACTTCCACCAGCATAAGAATGTGCAGAAGTACCTTCAAGAGCCTTTCTCTTGCAAGATGATCCCCAGCTCCCATGAGAAGACCCCAAACCACCATCAGTTTCCTCTGTAATAAATTCAGAATTACAAAATGAGGCACTAATATCTTCAGAAGATATATCAGAAGAAGATGCCCGCTGAATTTCTTTTCCACCCAAGTGTAGACGTTCAGGGCCTGCAACAGCTGCCTCATAGCGTCCAGTGTTTCCACCATCCCCCAAACCCCCTGCATTCATATTCACATTCTGTGTGGAATGGTTAGAGCTAGAACCCCGTAAAATCAAAGGGCCACTTCTAACCTGATTTCCACCGGAACCAATACTGACTCTCTCTGGAAAAGGGAGATTAGGAACATCAACAGGTCCCGACTGCCTTTCTTCGGACCTTGAGCCAACTACAGCATGAACATTTACAGAAGAAGGCCATCTTTCTTCTACTTTTATCTCATCATCAACAGCCTGATTTTCTGGATGAAAGCGAGAGCTAGATTCACTTTCATTCCAGCCATTAAAGCTCTGAACACCATGATTTATAGAATGTACACATGACGCCTCATCAGAAGAAACAGTACTACTTGCAAACCTGTTCTCTACTGGATTCAGGATGTTATTCAAAGAAGTCTGATGACTCATATCAGTGTTGCTTGAAACAAATGTTGGATCAATGTTATCTTCAGAGAAGGTTTCAATGCTACACCCTTGTCTTTGCATCGGAGTCAAATAACCCACCAAATAAAATGCCTAAGATGCTAAAAGAAACTCCAACTTTCCAGCAGGAATGGTGGTTCATATTACACATCTATTAGGAACTCCCAGCATGGAATCTGCAAAAATATGAAAATAGAAATTAGATAAGCTAAGGCCTTGAAGCATTATCATACCCGTACATAAGAGCACCAAAAATTGCTCCACCATGTTACCACACTCTGTACCATCCTAAGGAAGTAAAAATTTTGTACGTCATAGTATCAAAATTTTCAGATCAAAAATTTGCAGGAGACTGGTTAATCCAACATCATCTACAAACCAAGGTTGTCCATTTCATTTCCAGGTTGAAACAGCACGCAGAATAACTATGAACACTCTTCTTCTCACACCTCCTATACTAACCTTTCCTCCATATCCACCGTGACATCAGTAGGCAATTATCACATAGAATCTTTTACAAGCGAAACAACAGACTACTGATCATTATGACATGTTTAATTATGCTGCCTTTGCCACAACTATGCTACAAAGAAAATCTACAACACTTTGAAATCTCTATATCATTTTTCAACATATTGTGAGTGTAAAACAATTTATGCAAATGTTATAAAAGCACAAATGCAGACAACGAGAGGAAATGAAATTTAGTTTGATCTCTTGGAACTAAATCATTATAGTGAGCATTAGTAACTTAACCAACCCCAAAGATGGGTTGTAAGACGGTATCAATCAGTGCATTTTAAACATTGGCATATACTGATAAATAAATCTCAACTTCTTAAACGGTATCCATAATCCATGACATTCAAACTTGGCCAATGAATATTACATGTTATAACCAAAACTTTGTACCATACAAAAAACCCACTTCGCCTCGCGCAAATACAAAAAACCCAATTGAATGCACCTTCAACCCACTTCAGCATCGAAAATCAGATTTAAATATTCCCCAGAACTCTATGCCAAAGAAACTAAAGAAAGAATTCATAAACAAGGACAACAATCAATAAATGTATCTTCCAAAAAAAAAAAAGAAGCAAGAAAACGTAATATAAGAACAATCCCAAACATGGGTCACACAGATCCTTTTTCTTCATCCACGATTCCATAATATTTAAGCAACCAGAACACCAATTCCAAAATCCCTACAGTTGCTACCAAAAGTAATCCATTTTTAACAAGAGAAAAAAAAAACCAAACAGATAAATATTAGTACCTGAGCGAGTCTCCGAGGATCCAAAATCAAACAGGTATAAAAAAAAACCTAGCAAAAGTAGTTTAAACAAAAGAGAATCAGAAACGTTTTTTTCCTCTTCTTTTTTTTATTTTTTACGGTTTTTCTTCTGGTTTTGTCTCTCACTCTCTCACTCCCTAAACTTATGAAAAGATTTTCCCTTTCTCTAAAATGGGTCACTCTCTTTTTCTTTGCAGAGAGAGCGGAAAATGTCCGATCGGGAAAAGGACAAAGAACAGAGAGCTACGGTTTAGGCCATAGAGAAGAAGGGACAGGAAAGGTTATTAGTTTTTATTCATGATTATTCTGATTGGGATTATTAATATCCATTAATATATCATCGCCACTGTTAATATTAACATGTGATATATATTTTCCACTTATCATAAATATTACCATAAAAGAGAGATTATGTGTTAACGGGTCTGGCCGTGATGGATGGTGGTAACGACCGCCGCGACGGTCGGTGGTGGCCAGGTGGTGTTTGTGGAGTGTTTTGTTTTTTTGTACACGTAGCTATCATGCAATGGCACGGGATGCATCAAAAGGTGGATCTTTACCCTATTGATTATAAGTTGCAAGGACAGGAACTCATGAAGACAAATTTGGATAGAACAAAGTCTTTGTCTCGTTGCGTTTCGTTGTCTTTTTCACAGCCTCAACAATAATATAGGTGAATTTTAAAAAGAAACGTTAATTTAAGTCATAGGGAAGCTGCAGGGGTTGATAATACGTTAAAATTAACCTGCTAAAATGATAAGTATTTGTTGGCTCTGTTTAGCAATCAATTAATTGTATTTAGCTGTTAGTTAATTATATCAGTTATTAGCTAATATCTGATTCTATCAGCTGATTTGAGCAGCTGTTTGTTAGAGATGTTTGGTAAAATTAGCTATTTAATATTAACTATTTATGTATAAAATAACTTATAAGGGTATGACTTAAAAGATTATAATGACATTAGTATTATATTTTAATATTTCTTTGAATATTTTCATAAAAATTTAAATTTTAGATATTTAATTTTATAAAAATTAAATTTATAAATCTATTAAAAAATATACATATAATAATAATAAATCACTGTGATTTATTATTTGTACTCTACTACTTGTACTAAATCAGTGTGATTTATAACAAAATAAGCGTATACCTACTACATAACTTGGTCGACTAATAAAAACTAATGAGTGGAGGCCATGTTGAGAGGTGGTAGGAGGCAGACACCGTGAGAAAGCACAATAGAAGCTATCCTATAGTAACTGGAGTTTAGGATTGAAGGGTATCTTCTGTCATTTATTCAATCAGTTGAAGTCAAAAGCTATTCCTCTTGAGCTTTTTAAAAATCAGTTGATTGGGTTCAATCAGCTAATCCAATTAGCTGATTACCAAACACTAAAACAGTTGGTCAATAAAGTCAATCAACTAAATTTGTTCGATCAGCTATTTTTTTAGTTGATCAACTACCAACTAAACACGCCCATTTATGTGTTTGAGATTGTTATTTTGGTAACTGTTGAAACGTGAAAATAGGTGTTTGGCAAGTGCGATTGCGGTTGCTGAAAAGAGATAAAATGACTAAAAAGTCCATTGAATTGTTAAACTATTAATTGATTTATAAATAATTAAAAGATATATTATTAATCATATAAATTTAAAATACGGAGAGCCAAAGAGAACGAAGAAGACGATATGTTGAACTTGCTTTTTATTAATTGAGGATATAATAGAAAATAATAATTATCGGAAGGTTATTAATAGAAAGTAGAATTTCTACCACATAAGCACTTTCTTACTGCAACTCTCTTTCTACTTATCGATTTCTACGGTGGCACCACACTTTCTTCCAATCTCTGATTGTTCACCTGCATATCTAAACATGTGACTGCGTTTGAAAACTACAGTGGATAAGTACTTATCTCCACTGCATCGCAGATTCAAACGCAGCCTAATTACAAACAATTGGGGTTTTTTTTAATTGTGGGTGTCTCAGTAAATCACTAATGGACCTATCAAAGATGAGGGTGTATATCAAATTTAAAACTTGTAAACTATACAGTTAAACGGGTAAAATAAGATATTTAAAATTTAAAACTGACTAAAGATTAAACAAAATTTAAGAATTTAAAATATGGTTGAAAAATACTGTACTTATCTATTGAAAAAGAAAATTATTAAATGAAAATTAATTAATTTATTTGTATTTATAAATAAATTGATTAGTCTTTAACGATAAAAATTATTAAAATAAATTAAAATTTTAAAACTGAATCAAAAACTAACCAATCTAAAATTTTTATGATTGAACTTATCAAATTAATTAGATTTTTTAATCATTACTTTTAAATGATTGCATGCACTCTCATTTTTAGATGGGATTCATCTAATATTGAACTAAATATGATCTTATCTATCATATTATGGATTTTTCCAGATATGGAGCTTTAGTGGGACTTACGCTGGGTATTATTGTTTTATTTTTAGTATAACACCCTACTTCTGCTGGACCCGAACCTGATATTAATAGTGATATCCGAATCCGTGCCCCGCGAAGGTGACGTGCCACATCACTTAACAATTAAAAATCGGTATAAATTTTTTTTTAACCACAAACATCAATTACAGAAAATCAATAACCAACATATTCTACTTTGTTTAATAATTATTTGATACAAGTAATAAAATCAACAGAACTTTTATTAGCTACTTGGGCCCATTTCAAATTACAAAATACAAACATTATCATTCATTTACAATTTTCCAAAATTATTACAAACTGTAA
>JAOTAY010000190.1:38155243-38165923 GCA_025629805.1 Erythroxylum baracoense | reverse complement strand
AGACCTTTCGTAAATCAATTTTGGTAGTACAATTAGGATTTGAATTTGCTCTTAAATAGCCTTTGAGAAGTTCTTGAACCATTGAGATATTGTCACTAGTTTATCGATTGTTAATGAAGGCTCCTTGATTGTCACTTATAAGAGGAGCAATAGCTATTTTCATTCTTGTCGTAAGGATCTTTGAGATGACTCTGTAAAGAAAGTTTGTACAGGCTTTGAAATCATTGAAATAGTTGGAAGTGGAATTTTTTGGTATTAAACATAGGAATGTCTTGTTAATCTCTTTAAGAAGCACACCTTTGGAAAAGAATTCTTTCATTGCATTTTTAACAAACACACCTATGATGTCCCATGTTTTTTAGTAGAAAAGACCATTTAGTTGATCAAGGCCAGGGGCTTTTGTGCCCTCTATTTTGAAAACAACATCCTTAATTTCGTTGTCATCCACATATTTCGTGAGCATGCTATAGTCCATCTAGTTGATTTGTTTCAGATTGAGAGCATTAAGATCTGCAGCTGAAACCGATGCAATATTATGGGTTCCAAGTAAGTTGCTGAAGTAAGTAACAATCGCATCCATAATGGCTTCGTTTGGATAACCACTGTTTAACCATTTTTTTAGCTGATTGATTATATTGAGGTGTTTGACAAGTTAAAGAGCTATTAAAGTTGTTTGGTAATTTACTGATCAGCTAAAAATGAAAAAGCTACCATCCACTAGTGTTTTGTTCTATTAGCTAAAATTTAATTTTTGAAGATATAATTGAGCCCCTTTTGCTGATATTTTGTTAAAGGATAATGGGTGTCTTCCCCTGCCTTTCCCTTTTCCATGCTTCTGCTTTATTCACATCAATAGTAGTACACATCCAAAGTTGAGCCTACTTACGGTTTATAGAGCCCCTTATCCTGTCTGTTTCTTTATGAAACATTTGCAATCTTTTTCCAACTTTAAGAAGCTAATTTTTCTCTATTAAATTTGCTTTTTCACTTTAAAAAGTCCTGAAATACTAGTTCAATTCTTTCTAATTTCAACTTTCAAAGAATCTATTTCTCTTTAATTTAAGTACTTTGTAAAGTTATTTTGAAAAGTAATTTGAAGATTAAATTTTTTTATTCCTCTTGACAAGCATTTTTTTATTAAAGAAAACAGGGCAATAATAGAGATTATTTTTCAAACAGAAAAATTATTAGTAAAAAAAATAAAACTCATATATTTAAAATAACACAATATTTATTTATTTATTTATATACATAAGAATAAGCAGATAATAATATGAAAATAAAGATAAGTTATCCACAATTTCAATAAATTTGTACACTAACATTAAAAAGATAAATTATGAATTTAAAACAAATTTGAATCAACTTTAAACGTATGCTTTTTGAATAAATATAAACTAAATTTAGAATAAATTAAACGTAAGTTTATTGAAACTAGATTGATTTTTTAAATAACAAATTAATTTTATAACATTTATAACATATAGTAACCGGTATGAATATTATTTTCTTCACTATAATATTTTGTACACATACATTTTAAATAATAGTATATTAAAAATTAAATATATCTTGATATTTTCACTTCTTAAACATATACATATGCATATATATTTTTCACTTCTTAAACATATACATATGCATATATATTAACTTACTTTAAATCCTTTTTCCCTATCAGTCATAATGAAATAAGTTTTTTTAATTCATTCTCTTATAAGTCATTTTACACATAAACAGCTAATACTAATAAGCTAATTTTGTCAAACATCTTTAATAAATAACTGATGCTATCAGCTATTCAAATCAGCTAATATAATCCATTGTCAGCTAACAGCTAATACAATTTGCTGATTGCCAAACATGGCCAATATCCTTTTGTCTTTGGAGAATCAGTCCCTCATTATTGGTGATGGATGAAATTCTATTGTTATTTTTACAGGCTAGAATGGAATTGAAGAAGAACTTTGAGCATTTATCTCCATCTTTAAGTTAATTTATCCTATATCTTTGTTGAAGCAAGGAGTTGTGATTACTAGCTGAGTTCGTACAATGAGACAAGGCTAGCTTTTCTTTTACAACGAGTGAGGGATCTTGTGGTGAAAGGGTGAGAATTTTCTGGATGTCAGTAAGCTCCTCCCTAGCTTTCAGAAGAACTTCTTCAGTGGAACCCTGTGATGAATGTAGAGTTTTAAGCTCCTGCTTGATTGCTTTCAACTTATGCACACAAATAAATTGCTTGGTTCCCCTAAAGAAACGATTAGCACTTTTCATACAAGCATCGTTAAAAGCTGGTACATGAATCAAATAATTGCTAAATTAGACAGGGTGTCATGTGTGATCCGAAAAGATAGGGTATTGGAATATGGCATAGCTTTTGGGAAATTGTGCTAGTCATTTAACATTGACCAACGCTCTATAAAGCTTTTTTGAATAAACTTATTTATCAGACCAAGTGAACCTGTGGCCAGAGAAGTTTAGATTTGTCACCCCTATTGTGTCTGCTCACTGCTTAAAATCATCTGAGTAGTTTCAAAGGTTACAATTGCCTTAAGCCTCAGATTTATATAAGATTGAGCTAAAGTCGCCACAAATCAACCAAGGTAGGTTGGAACCTCTGCGGAAGTCGATGAGATTACTCCAAAGAGTAGTCCTTTGGAACCCAAAATTGCTTGCATAAATAACAGAAGTAAAGATGTCAATTTTCTGATGCAAAAAAGAAATTCTAAGGTTTATAAACTGATCAATGGAATAGAGGAGTTTCACTTGAATTTCATCAGTCGTATAGTATAAGATGATTCTTCCATTCACATGATGTGAATGATTAGTTATCTGCTGCCAACAAGGTCCCAGGATACTTAGCAGACCAAGAGTCTCTTTTTTTATTTTTGTTTCAAGTAGTCCTACAATAATTACAATTGTAGTTTAACTTTTTTATTTGAGTCATCTTATTTTTAAAATTACCATTTACTTTTCTCTTATTTAGTTTAGTTATCTTATCATATTTAAAAATTTAATATATTGTTGAAAACAAATGATAGTTTTTGAGCAGTGAAGCTGTCATTTAAGGGTTTCAGAAAAAAGGGAGAGAGTGAGAGTAAACCCTAGAGATAGAGAGAGAAAAGAGGAAAAGCTTAGGTTTATATAGCAGGGTGTTAAGATTTTGAGTGGGTCACAAATGTCCTTTGAGATTCATTAATTTACAAAATTGCCACTGCGTCAAACAGCTGTCTACTAAAAAAAAGGACTCCGGTTGATTTATGTAAAGCATTAAACAGTGATTCAATCATAATGCAACAAAATTATAAAAAATATAGCAAACTGCTGAGTAATTGGTTCATTCATGCACTCGATGCTACTCAATGGATAACTTAATTATAATTTCCAATTTTGGAAAATATTCTCTTCCTTTTTCCCTTAAAATTTACCAACACCCAACGATAACTACTCTGCAAAGTAAGTTGATTAGGTTTAATCACATCTCACAATCCTATAAGCCCGTGGTTTCCTTATGTCTCTTCCTTGCCTGCAAGAGTTGTGATAGCTTTTGTGGCGAGGTATGCCGTGTGATATCAGAGCCATCGTCGTATCTTGACTAGGGTAACACTATAGTATAGACTGAGTGAGTAGGGAGAGAGACACCCATGAATATGGAAACACTATCTTCAGATCTAGTTCATTTATCGTCTAGGTTATCTTTGTCTAGTTTACCTTCGTCTGTAAAGCGTGTTTTGTCAGATAAAATAGAAAATCTTGTACAAATTACACATGTACCTGTAACAAATCGTGTGTGTGAGTCTTCTTTACCTTTGTTAAGTCCGTACAGTATTTACAATCGTGACCGTTCATGAACAAGAAGTATTTGTACCATCTTGTCAACCTCAAGGCCAAAAGTGAAGGAAATAATCCAGAGTTCCAGATTGGAATAGTGTGGTCTCAGATCTACCACAGCAGAACAATATGTAAAGCTCGAGATTCCTAAGGAATTGATCTTTCTTTGGAGGGAACATAACCACTTACATGTTGGAGCAATACGCCTTGTTCTTACTCTTCATGGAAGAAAGAGAATACTCGCGATAGCCAGGATATCTCTCTTAGACACTGCCTATACTACGTACCAAAATGCCTTAATTGGTACCTTGTTGATAACTCTCAACAACGGAAGTGTCATCTTGACCATAGCACCTGATTTCAACATCAAGTTGGATGATCCCACGTTATCTGAACGTCTACAAATTCAGATCCAGATCACTGGCGCAGATCAAGATCCTACAGCCATCATGGCTACTCTACATCACCTGGTGATCTACCGTCTACAAAATCATGCTATAGACCTCAATTTTCCCGATAGCACTTCAGATGCTCTCTACATGGTTGCTGATCGTTCAAATGATCAGACCACTATCATCCATATCCCGAAGCAATTATCAGCAATGGAGCTTCAAAAGTTGATACCTACAGAATTGATTACCAACTACCAAAATGTTTTCCATGTGCCTCATTGACACTCTTTTCATACCACCACTCTACCGATTTTGCAGACTCTTAGAGATGGAAGTGTGAAGTTCATCTATGTGCGGCCCAACAATGAAGATCCTGCCAGATCTTATACATCTGGGGCAATCTTGATGATCCAGCCCGTATCTTCACATACGGAAGGTAAATCTGGTCCTCCTATTCATTATTTCAAATCTAATGGAGATCCAGTATATGTAAGCCATCATCAAGGACACTTTGTATGGGATGTTGACCCATCTATGTGTGAGCTCAATTGTGAAGTCTGTCTCAACCCAGATACAGGCAGTGAAGATGATGATGACTATTACAGAAAGAGAAGGAAGAAGAAAAAGCCCCTATCTCGGTGCCAACCTTCTCAACAATATCATCCACATCCGGATGATCCAGATCCATCCTCTGGATGATGCACAGTACCAAATCACCTACTGAAGGGTTACACTTATCCAGATTCTTTGTCTGGAGTCTCTACAACCTTTTTATTAATGGAGATGCTGCCTAGTTCTCCTTTTTTCTCAGGGGGAACATTTCTGCTATGAATAATTCTCATCTACTGAAGGGTGAGAAACTTCTCAATCCAGAAGTTGGACAACTCAGATCTCATAACTCCCATCAACAAAATGATGAAGCGGAACAACCAACATTTGGAGTTGCTAGCTCTACAGTCAGATCTCATAATTCTACAATATCTAAAGGTCGTCTCGCACAGATCCACATATCTCGACCTAGATCCCTTCATGAGATGCTGAACTCTTCATGTCAGCCAACGTTAACTATTCCTGTTGTAACTCCTACTCCTATACCCTGTATGATGGTAAGGCCATATGAGGATGACTTTTCTCAATTATCTAGGAGTACTGATAAATCACAGAAGGTTATCTTTAACCTGTACATCAGAGCCACAGGAATCAGTTCACAAGGTAATCTTGTTTCAAATCCTTCTGATGAAGTGTTAAATTGGCAGACATCTAATGCAACAGCACAGAACAAAGTTCTGAAAAGGATTAATTCTAAGTTGGATGGAATCAGTCAACAAAATATTGCTACGCAGCATAAAGTCAATTCAATTACTACACAGATTCAACAGATGTATCAGTCTTACAAACAGCAGATCACAAATCTTGATGCTGAACTTCGTCAATACATCTCTGCTCATTATATGGGGCCTGACTTCGACTTTAAAGTGAAAGAGATACAAAGGATACAAAGAATTGTAAAACAGATGGAAGCCGATATGCACTCTGCTCAAACCAGAACAGTATATGGTTTGACTCCAATAGTCTTTCCAAATACACAACCAGTGTATTCTACTTCTTTGTATCATAAGTATCCTGAAGAAGTTGACTACTTAAAGGTATTCAAGTTTAATTATCCTTTGATTAGACAGTATGTTCATCCATAGGCAAATGAAGCAAATTCGATAAGAAAATTGAAATCTAAGCTAAAGCCTCAAAAGGTTCCTGAGTCTTCACCATCTTACACAAAGACTGAACCAGAATATCAGTGGAGAAAACCTGGAGGAGTTCGTATCCACTCTCCAAATGAGCTAAGCTCTTCATAACAACAACAGTCTCATCCTTTTTCATCTACTGGAAAGGATAAAGCGCCAATGCCAGAGTTCATTGCAACTCTCAAGACACAGACTGCAGTAGAATCAACTTCTACCTCAGATCAATCAGACCAACAGTCAGACGCTTACTCTGGAGCTTCTGAATTATCTACTTCATCGTCAGAATACATTTATGAATTTTCAATAGATAACTCGGCACAACTTGCTAATCTTTTTGAATTATCCAAAGTTCTCATGACGATGCCTGATCCTACTGAAGAACAATCTGAAATTAGTGAAGCAGAATCCATAGGTACTGAACACTTCAAACCTACACCAGCACCACAAGCTGATCCAGCTGCACAGGATACGTTGCCCAAGCCTTCTTCTGGTCTATGGTTTACGTTTGATGATCTTCCACCTAAAAAATGGAGAGATCGATTACATGAGTTTGGTGCATAGATTGACTTGCAGATGACTCGACCTAATCATCCGTTGCAGGAGATTTTGTCTGAGTTTACTTCTCGTTTCACTGGTACTTTTTGAGAATGGTGGCAAAGTATTAATGACTATCAACGACTTCAGTATATCCAAATCACTACAGCCAGAGCACTCCTTGGAATCATTCATAAGGAATTTATTGGCGACTTCCAACTGATTGACAAGCAGATTTGTCAAGAATATTTCTCAATGAAATGTTGCTCTCTTGATAAACGAGACATTTAGAAACATTATAAGAGGATGACGAACACGTATTATCTCTTGAATGGATGGAATGATGTTAATCTTCGTTACACTTTTATTTCATCCCTTCCAGATGAATTACAACCAGAGTTACAAAGGACTATAGTTTCTCTACAACGTGATATGGTAAATATATCTCTTGGAGAAATCTATCATATTGTGTTATCATCGCTTGATAAGCTATGTGATCAACATACCTTATTCAAGAATATCAACAAAGGTGGTCCATTCCTAAAATAGGATTGCAAGAAGCCGTATCTCTAGATAAAGTGCAAACAAAAAGACTTCCGAGTGCCATAACAAGAAGAAAGCTCATCTTGATCAAGTTTATTATAAATGGAGAAAGTTCCACAGGAAAAAGGAAGATTCTAAACCATTCAGAAGAACCAAACGTAGCCAACATCATGGATCAAAACTTCATTGAATGAGGTTCTTTAAGAAATCTTCACATAGACAAAAAGTCACTCGATGCTTTCTCTGTGGACAACCAGGTCACTTTGCACGTGAATGTCCTCACAAATTCAAGAAGGATATCAAGTTGTTAGAACACATGGAATCAATTCTTCCAATACATTCTTCCAACAACTTTGAAGATCTTATTGAGGAACAATCTCAAGAAGATGAGGACACTAAGTTTGTTGTTTGAATTTCAACAGATACAGATTCTTCTTCTGAGGAGCAGTCAGAAGATTCAATCTACATTCTACAACAAAACTGTAAGAAGTTAGATCGTACACTAGTATTGAAGCCGTATGTACAGATCCATGTTTTCAACAGGATAAATATGATCGACACATCAGAGCTATTGGGTTTATGGATACTGGATCCAGTCATACGATCATGAAGCCCAATATTTTGCCTTATAACTCATGGACTTCCCATGGTGAATATTTCATAGCAGCTGACGATAATTCTTTCAAGATAGGGCTTATATCAAAGAAAAGAATCCATCTCAGATTCTTTCCTCAGTATACAGTATGGACCAAAGTTCTTGGCAGCAATCTACTGGGCCCAGACATATTGATTGGAATGGATGTATATAGTAAAGCCTCCTACCCACTGACCTCAGGTATCGAAACTTATTCAGTCCATACACTGCTTTTACTAATGTGTTTGAACTTAGCTCAGTTCCTACATAATACACTGCCATATGAGATAAACTGTTGGAATATTGTCCTGAATCACATGCACAGTTTACTTATCCATATTCTCTGTGGAAAAATGTTGACTTTTTTATAAGTCTCCCATTTAAAAAGAATGAGGATATCAACCCCATAAAAGCAACTCATTCAGGGATGAACCCTGAAGATTTGAAGCTGGCACAAGATGAGTGTGCTATCTTATTGAAGCAAAAATTAATTGAGCCAACCAAGTTAGATTGGGCATGTCAAGTGTTCTATGTCAACAAATGTTTACAACAACGACGTGGAAGAAAACGTCTTGTGATTGACTATAAGCCTCTGAATGTATTCCTGCAAGATGATAAGTTTCCTCTGCCTAAAATTAGTACACATGTACTATTTCTTAAGGAAGTTGTTAGCTATTCAAAGTTTGATCTCAAGGCAGGTTTTTGGTAATTGGGTATTCACCCTGAAGAATGTTACAAAACTGCATTCTGCATTCCCAATGCACAGTATCAATGGACTGTTATGCCATTTGGACTTAAAGTCGCCCCATCACTGTTTCAGCGATCCATTACTAAGATCAATGAGCCTATCCTCTACAGTGCACTGATCTACATTGATGATATCTTATTGTTCTCAAAGACCCATGAGGAACATCAGGCCTTGTTATCAACATTCTTGGATCTTACTCAACAGTATGACATTATGCTTTCAGCCTCGAAAAGCACTGTTGGCACTACAGATATTGAATTTCTGGGTATGCAATTCAACAATAGATTCTATCACCCTGGTCCACATATTACAAAAGAATTATTGCAATTTCCAGATGAACATCTCACTGTGAAGCAGATACCACAATTTCTCGGAATTGTTAATTACATCAGAGATTTCATTCCTACCGTGGCGGTATATGTTTCATGCTTATCCAAACTTCTAAAAAGAATCCACCATCTTGGACTTTGGAGTAGACCAAAGTTGTCAAGCATCTCAAGCAAATCTGTCATTATTCTTCATCTTTAATGATTCTTAACCAACGACAACCCAGTTCATCCAACACTGTTACCTTGCTGACACAACATCCACTATGGCCTCCTGATAATTTCATCCCATGGTTTGTGTATACTTTTCGTTGAACATAATCTTATTGGTAGTCCTACTATGTTCACCGTTAAGGCACCATACCTACGTGTGTTAACTCCTTCTGATCCTTTCACAGAAAACACATTATGGTATTTATGGGCATTATCTTCTTTATATGCCTGTGCCATTTCTTTTTCTCCTTTTGATCTTTATCAGAATCTCTATGAAATTAATAATGGAAGTTCATTGTTATGGACTTTTCTTGAATGGTTTCAATCTCTTGATAATTGGAAACAACAGTGTGGTATTATCATCTCTCAACATCGTCTCAGAAGTTCTTCTAATCGACGACAATCTTCACGTTATTTTTTCATTATCCACCATCCATATCGTGAACAAGCTATTAGTGAACTCTATACTGAGCCACGTGTGCAACATTATCACACATCTCTATATTGGCCAAGACGTCATAATAATATCTTATTAGCTTTTCGAGACTTCCTCAAAGAGATCAATCATTTTCCTGACAGACCAGTGTTGAATACATCTATTGGACCATAACTTGGAGAATTCATGTCTGGTGAACCTGAAGCACCAAAAGTGGATATGCTTGGTTCCAATAGTCCTCAGTATGACACAGAAGATACAGCCTCCAATATTACAGGTTCTTCACAACTAGACAGCTCAAGTGATCCAGACTCCCCTTCCAATCTACAATCATGGCATGAAGCAATTCGTGACAAGTAATCTATGGATAGCTTTGGATCTTCTTTCCATTCGGAGACACGACTTTTGAGGAGTTTTGTTCTTAAGCCAACAGAGATATTAAAGGTTTCTTTGTGGTCCCCACAATCACCGTCCCAAGATCTTTTTTGTCGTGGCAACTGTATGCTTTAAGATTTTTGTAAAAGTAGGTTAGTTTTGCACTGTTTGCTTTTAGAAAGTAGATTCCTTTACTTTACTTTTGTAAAAGTAGCTTTGTTAAAGTAGGAATCATTATACTCTAGTCATAAGTGTGTTTGGAGGTTTAATTACCTCTGTACCCCTTGCTTCACCTATATCCCTTGCTTCACCTATATAAGCAAGGTTTTTCTTCATCAATTTAACCATCGTATAAAGACAAGAATCACCTTTACCTTAGATGCCAACGACAGAACAGAAACAATTTTAAAGCTTTATATATGTTACGTGATTCAGGATTTGGATAAAGACAAAAACAATTTTACAATTTTATATACATGTGACGTGCTTTAGAATTTTGAAACAAATATTTTTATATTATTATTATAAATTATAATTTATGTTTCTATGGAATTAAGCATAAAACCTATTTTAGAAACAAATGAAATATTTGGTAAACTAACACATAATGTTACGGTATATGCGATTTTGGCATAAATCTATTATACATATTTTTAGTTTATATTTTTGTATAAAAAATGAATTTGGTTTACTAATGATAATAAAATCGACGTTCCAATTGATTGTTCAAGGTATATTCAAATATTGGTATAATTGATCTTTTATTAATATTGTGAAATAAATTGATTGAAACAACATACTGCCAAAATAGCCTCTCTTGTCTAAATTAATTTATTTTATAATATTAAGATGGTTGTATATGTGTAATTCATGAAAGTATTGACTAGCCTAAAGGAAGGTTTTTCA
>JAOTAY010000190.1:38117158-38149729 GCA_025629805.1 Erythroxylum baracoense | reverse complement strand
CTTAACCTTATACAACATGGTCAAGTAATTTGACGTGAGCAATATATCATCCACATGCAATAATAGGAAGATAACTTAGCTCCCCTTGACCTCATAGTACAAGCATCTTTTTTAACTTTATTTTTTATGAAGCCAAAAGAGGTCAAACCTTATCAAATGTAAGGTATCACGTTCGGGAGGTTTGATGTAAATCATATATTGATCTGTTTAATGTGCAAACCATGTCAGTTCTATCTGGATCTTGAAATCCTTCCGGTTGTACCATATAGACTACTTTATAAAGGTCTTCATTCAGAAAAGCGATTTTGACAACATCTGATGTAACTCTATATCATCATGAGCTACAATTACCTTAATCACTCAAAATGTATCCTATGAGGATACAAGAGAAAAAAATACATTAAAGTCAACATTTCTCCCTAAGTGAACCATCAAGCAACTGAACTAGCCCATAAACCACTAAAATTTATCTTGAAATCATTTAGGTCTTAAAACTTCATTTACAACTTATGGTTTTTCAGTTCTGTTACAAAATCAACTAGCTTCTAGACCTTACTATGCTTCATGGCTTATATCTCATCAGTCATTGCAACCTACCACAATTTCGCATTGGGTTCAGAAACAGCTTCTGTAAAAGTAACTAGATTCGTAAAGTGCCTAATATTATAGTCCTATTCACCTAATAACCTATGTAATCAGATGGGATAGTAGGTCATCTCACTTGGCAGATCTTCATAACTGCATTAGATCTTGTACCTCCAGGAACCTCTGTGCATATAGGTATGGGTTCCTGTTCCTATATAGACAAGACCTAGATTCACCGGATCTAATTGTATGAGTGACGAGTACATAATAACTATAGTATACACTCTGCCATCATCCGAAGGGTCAAAGGGCCCGCCATCATCATAGACATCGTATTCCAAAAACTTAGCTATTTGTGATTCCACTATTCTAGTCCCTTCTTCTCTACAGTAAGATCTGTAGCCTATAGAGTGGTCAGGATATCTTACTAAATAACAATGACCATAATGAGCATGCAATTTTTCTTTATAAGGATTATACCACCTTAGTAGGGCAGCCTCATACACGAATGTGTGCAAGGCTGAGTTTTCACATTTCTAGATAATTAATTAGGTAAATTAGTCCTGTTCTGCATTGACTTCTTCAAGTCCTTTAGGGTGCGGTTATATCTTTTGGCAACACACCCTTTTGCTCAAGACTACCCAGTATAGTGAATCAAGTCACTATCCTAACCGATTCCATATATCTAGCAAACGGGCCTTTTCAAGTCCTGAAACACCATGTTTGCCATGATATTCTCCTCTACGGTTAGTTCTGGCTGTCTGAATGGATTTTTCCAATTGGTTCTCAACCTTTAATCTTTAAGAAAGAACAAATAACTATAATGGGAATAATCATCAACAAATGTCAGAATACATTTGGAATCACACAATACAACTGTATAAGGTCTTCTGATATCCGTATGTATCAGACTCAACAAGTCAGAAATATGACTTGACCCTTCTTTCTTATTAGTCAACTTACCCCTGCATCATAATCTAGAATTGAGATAATGCTTTCCTTAATCAATCTCTCAACCTAAGCTCTGAAAATGTGGCTTAAACTTTTATGCCACACCGTGTATGACTTTTCATTCATTAAGTTCCTTCATTTCATGACTTGTTTAGTAAGGTACGAAGAAACATATATCTAATTCGTAGTAAGACACATTTTATACAAACCATATGACAAGAAAGTTGTACCATTATGTTTTGCATTAAACACAACTGTACAATAGAAGCATTAAATATAAAACGTCAACCTTCTTTGTCTAAAATTGATCAAAACATCACATGTGAAATGTGTCGTGTAAAAACCAAAATGAACTTTACTACAAAGTTCAATACATACATTCCCCATAGATATTTCATCCACTTCTTCATCACTATCAACCATCAGTTCCTCCTTTCTTATATTTGGCTTTATCTTGGATATGAACCCCTGCATTATGGAAGCACTTTGATCAGATGCTCCATTATTTAGTCACCAAATACTTAATATGACTATTGCAAATCAGATTCATGAATTGATAAGCTAAGGAGTTATTTAATGGTTACAATCTTTCTTTTTAGACCTCATTTTGCTGGCTTCTTTATGACATATGGACCTTTACCAGCACTGGATTGACCAACATCAATATGTGGAGAAGATTTAGTCTTTCTACCTTTGATCTTAGTAGTTTCATCTTTACCTTCCGTTTAGTTACTTTGAGGGCTATAGGAGTAGCAAGCTTGAGTTTCTCCTCCTCAGCAATGCAATGGGCAATTAAAGTATTGAAGTCTCATTCCTTATCCTGTGAATAATATGTCTTCAGCATATTACTAAAATCTGGAAGGAGTGTATTCAGAGTCTGGTGAATTATAAAGACACCAGGAAGAGGAATTTTTAACATCTTCAGTCTACCATAAAGATAGATCATTCTTGATATGTACTCATTTACTCTCCCTTCTCCCGTATACCTCATGGAGAATAATTCTTTCATCAAGGTACTTGTCTCAATATTAGGTGAGACTGTGTACCTCTAGGAGACATTACCAAGAAATCACTTCACTATATTTGTGTCCGATAGTCCACTAAGCAAATGGTTAGGTATGGATCTCTTAATGGTCATAAGACATAATTTGCTAGACCGATCTCAGGCTTCATAGGTTGCTTTAGGGGCTTTCGAGCTCATGGATGTAGGTTAAGATGGCCTATCCTTCCGTATGGCCATATCAACCTTAGTTATCTCTATGGGCATTCAATACATCCTCTATCCACTTCTTCGTATTGAAACTGGTCAGGGTTTCAATGGTGACACTGATTTTATTGACCAAAAAGGTGACTGTAAAGTAACTCTGATTAAATCAGCACAAATGTAGGACAATAGTGATACTCAAAGTCATTAAATAATATCTTTACTGAAAATCTGATCACATATATTACGAAACATTTTTGGGCTGAATACATAATATATGCAATTAGACCTCCACATAAAAGTGATCAGAGAAAAATTATTAACTCTTATGACACTACCATCTTTGAGCAAATAGATCACTTGAGCAACAACTTTCCTTCATCTAATGCCTTTATGCACATTTCAAAATGTTATGTAAGGTCAACACCTTTGGGAAGAATAACCAAACATAAAACTAGAGACATCCCCTTACATGCAAGCAGAACAATTCAAAATACTGACTTGAAACGCTACTTTGGTGACTACATCCTCATCAACACTCAAAAAGTCCACAAACACAAGGGATGCAACTTTATGTTATCCTCGCATTCTTTATGAGCATATCATATGTGAAAATATAACATCAATAAATGCTAAATCCGAATGCATAGTCTCATTGTCACACACTCGTGCTGAAGCCTCTCAAAACTTCATTTGAGACTTTCGTAAAAGAAAGATCTCAGTAGAGTGACTATCGTGCATTACTGGACATTGAATTGACTGCTCGAGACATAAGAACCTCATGCATCTCCTTTATGGCAAGTTTGTTGCACAAAAATTCACTCAAAAAAAACTTTAGAATGTCTTATTTCCTTTTCCGAGTAACTATCATGCAATCCCGAAAACTGAACATGACACCTAAGACACGAAAACTTGAAGTATCTCCCTTATGTGATGTCCAAAGCATGAAAATTTACTCGAAATTGAATTCAGAACACCTTAATTCCTTTTTCTGGAGTTAAACTTTAATTTATTACTTATATAATAAATCCAGAAAATGGAAATTTTCACTTTATAAATTTCTCGGACCTGAAAATTAACCCAAAATACTCCGGGACACCCTTACGGGAAATCTAAAATTTTATGTTTTTTTTTAAATACTGTAGTTGTCCGTACGGCTAACGTCAGCCCCGCGTGGTAAGGGACACGCGCACTTTGCCCGCGTGCGCCACATCGCTAGCCAGATGTGTCTGGCGCATGCGACACACATGCCACTACACACATAGTCATGTTCACTATATGGCACGTGCATTGCACGCTCAGCCATATGTCTCAATCCTAACGGTCCACGTTTCGGGATGGATAATTAATTAATATTAATTAATAAATAATTATATTTTAATTAATTAATTATATTTTAATTAATTAGTATGAAAACATTTTAAAAAAAAGAGCCACCGCTAAGGAATGAGTTTCATTCCTCTACTAAATAGAGGGTACGGAGGATTTCCCAAAAGTGTGATATCAAACTATTGCCCCTATAATGATAATTAACTATCAACTACTCACTTTTCATTCTTTACCCATTAACCCCTTCCTAAACCTATCAAACAAGCACTCCCTAAATGTATGTGTTAAAAGTTCTTTTTATTTGTGGTTAGAATAGGCACTCATAATGCACATGGTGAGCTATGAAGGAAGAGCTGATATGCAGATTTTTATGGCTAAAGACATTATATCTAATCCTGAATTTCTTGCCAAATGTTTTGAAGGTGCCTTACTTGATATGAAGGAAACAGTTACTCGCTCTGCATTGTTTAATCCAATCGTCTGATTCCTCTTCAAATAAATAAAGACTTCAATCATTTTTGTTTTCTTTTTATGTATGCATTGCATTGATTGATATTGTAAGACTTCAATAAGTCATTGTTATTACAGAACAATGTATATCAGAAATTGTTGGTTTTAAAGATCAAACTACCATCAGTCCACCTCATCCTAAGAATTTGATCTCCCACTTTTTGGTCTTTCACAGTATATTAGGTGGAATTTCGTTTTCATTTTATTATGATAATTAAGCGTTTAAATTTTTAGAAATTTGAGACATCAACTTTTAAAATTATCTTCAATAATATTTTATTGATATCATTAACATTACAATGTAAAGGTTGATATTTAGATTGTCAATAGAGTTTTGAAATTTTACATAATGAAAATACAATTACGAATTGCATTTTAATTTATTTTTTAAGCATTATTTAAAACTAAATATTGTTGGGATGTCAAGTGTGAATAGAAATCCCATGTTGGAAAGAGATGGAATTAGTAAGGAGTATATAAGTGGAAAGGACCCATAAACCTAATACCTTAAGGTTTTGGGTTGAAATGTGATGTCAAGGCCCATGGATATGTTCCTTCACTATGCCCATGATGAAGATCTCCCATACAAGTGAACTCCCTAGAACCAATAAATATATCTCCCTTTTAAATTAGAATAACACTTGTAATAAGTTTTTTTATTTTGAATCTCTCTAAAATTTTATTAATATATACTTTCTGAGACAATTATAATATTCATTGTGATTTTTTACGGAATATTTCAACTTCTATCATATAAGATGTCTCACTTATATCTTTCATCGTGAAATTTTTAAAGAAACTTCTTAATCTCGTATAATAATCCAAGATCATTAGTAGCAAACAAGATATTATTAACATATAGGATTAGAAATATAAATTTGTTTTCACTAATCTTCATATATATACACCAATCAATGCCAATTATGTCAAATCCAAAAGAAATAATTATATCATTATATTTAATATATCATTATAGCCTATACGGAGACTTGTTTAAGTCTATATATTGACTTCTTAAATTCACACATTATGTTTTGCTTTCCTTTTAACTAGAAAACCCTTATATTGATTCATATAGATTTCTTCCTCTAAATTCTCATTTAAAAATAATGTTTTCACATTTATTTGAAGTGAGTTCTAAATCACAATAAGTTATTGATATATCAATTCTAAATGAATCTTTTTTTTAATAAAAGAAAAGATCTTTTTATAATCAATACCATCATTTTAAGTATACTAACCTTTAATAACAAGTCTAACTTTATATTGTTCAATATTGTTATTGGAGTCACATTGGGTCTTAAAGACCTATTTACATCTTACTCTCTTACAACGTTTTAGCAAGTCAACAAGATCCTAGGTTCAATTTTCATTTATAAATTTTAGCTCTTTTTCAGGACATCTAACAACTTAATTTTTCACTTTCAATAGCTTGTGAAAATGACATTAGATTTTCATCAGTCCTAAATCACTTTTTACCTCTTGTAAATAATTCACATAATCATCTAAAATATCTAATCTCCTTTGGGTGAAATAATAATACAAAAAAATTAATTGATGCTTGGTATTATATTCTCATAATTGATAATTATACATACTCTAATAAGACATCCTTATTATATTTGGATATAGTAAACATATCTAATAAAATTTACAAAAGCTGAGGGTCAATACTTTTCATTTAATACTGTCTTTTGTTAACTGAATTCTATTATTTGTTCTTCTTTGGAATTTCTCCAATTTTAGTTTTTTAAAGTAGAGTTTAATCAAGGATATTTATATGTCATCTTAATTGTAACCCTCAATCATAGTTATTTTAGTATGTCTTTCTTATAGCATAGCATGACTTTTAGACGTATATATATCAATAATTTTTTTAACCTTAAAATTAGAGTGTGGTAACTTTTTAAATGAATTAATTAAGATGGCATAAAAGATGAGAACTTTCCTTGAAATGAGATGTTTGGATCATTCAATATTGGTTAAAATGTCAATTACCGTGGATAAAAGTTGTCATTAGGATTTGTTCTATCTCCTCTTTTTCTCAATTGTAGCATCTGTACCAAACAGTACCAATCAATACCTCAGTACTGAAATATCGACGATTTTTCAAGATTGAAATGTAAATTTAAAAATTTTTGGACTAAATTATAAATTAAAGAAAAAGGCCCTCAACATTTTAACCTACCTGTAACACCTAGATGCCTCTATTCTACTTTTACTTTCATCACCCACCCCAATTACCTATTGTGTTCCCTCGCCTTATCTCACCTGTGACTCACCTGCACACTGCAGTCACCTAACTCGCCTTGCCTTGCTTGTGTAGTCGCCTCACAATCACACCTCCGTCACTATCACCTATTTAAGCCTCAAAGTTGCAATTGTAAGGTGAAAATATGACACTATGATTCATCGTTAAACAATTGAAAATTTAAAATGTGTGCATTGTAGTGTGTTGACTGCTAATATGTGTTATGATGTGTTGTGTTGCTTGAATGTTAAGTGTTGAGTTAATTAATAATTGAGTAGTTATTGTGTGTGTGACAGGGTGAGTGACTTATAGTTGTGGTACACATCTTGATTTGGATTTTGACTTATATTTCTTCCTATTATTATACACATCTTGATTTTGATACAAAGTTACTAACTTTAATATGTTTCTTCATTTATTTTTACAGATAAATGGAGAAAAGTTAAAGTAGACCTAATAATTCAGTTGCTTCAGGTATAGGAAGATTCAATGATCCAGCTTAGGCTCATGCTAGATTGATTCCTAGAATGAAGAGTTATATTATTTGTTTATATTATAATAAGCATTTGAAATGTGAGGGAATCATCATATTAAAGAAGCATCTAGTTAGGATCAAAGATGAAGTGAAGCCTTATAAGAAAGCGAGTCATAACGTTAAATGACAAATAAAGACTTTGCTTGAAGAGTATCAACATAAGAAAGATAGAAAGAAGAGATTGAACTACGAAATTAGTAGTGGAAGTTTTTTTATTGATATTTAGGATGATAGTGGAGATGTTTAAGGTGGTAGTATTCCTACCCAACAAGAAGGAAATATTGCACCTGATGTTAGGAAAAGAAGAAGACAAATTTATAATTTTTTTGCACCACGAACAAATTCTGAAGGTCAACCTTCAATTTGTAATGACTTACAATCTAGAGAAGCAGTTTATAATGTAGACATGACAATGGCTAGATGTTGGTATAATTCAGGTATAACATTTAATGCTACCCAATTTTATTATTACAACTTATAATGGATGCTATTACCTCATACGGTCTAGGATACAAAACTCCTTCAACTAATAACTACAGAGATAAACTTCCAAACAAATATGTTTATGAAATAAAAAGTTATTTGGATAAAAGAAGAATGACTTGAGCTACTTATATGTGTTCAATCATGTGTGACGGTTGGACAAATAAAAGACATGAGCCTATTATTAATTTTTTAGTTTATTCTGCAAAAGGGACAATGTTTTTGAAGTCTATAATGCATCTGGCCTTGTTAGGAATGTTGATACTCTATTTCAAATATTTTTTGAAATTGTGAATAAAGTTGGACTAAAAAATATTATTCAGTTCATTACCGACAATGGTTTCGCTTATAAAGTTGCTAGAAGAAGAATTACAAAGCAAGTATAATTCTTTTTATTGGACTTCCTATTGTGTCCAAATAAGTTCTAAAAATACCTAGGCTACCCTACTCACAAGTATGCGAGGTTGTTGTAGAGATCACCCAAGGTCGTCTCCCACGGAGGTGAAATTGCTCCACTTAAATTAACTTTGAACAAAAGCAAAAATAAAAACAGATGCAATCTTAAACATTTTATCCTTATTTTTTGAGTGCAGACTTTAAAGAAAATCACAAAATAGAGTGAAAAGTAAACGGAATCAACTAGAAACAAAGACGAATAGATTAATCGAAATGGAAGATTCTTAAGAATTAATTTCTCTAATTTAATTTCTTATACATGATTAAAGGAAACTGATTGGAAAGTTGTCGTAATAAAATTAACAGTTGGGTTTTAAATTGACTCGAATAATGAACTAATCTAACTTTTGTATTCAACAAGTTATCATTCGAATTAATTATGGAAACCCGACTATTAATTACCACTTAGGTTAATATATTTCTAGTTCTTAACCTAAGCATTCATAGTTTATCCTTCCATATTAAACTTCTTCTTTTGATCCTTCGTTTGATACTAAAATGAAGCGAGGTTTGATCATGCCATTACATCCATTCAGCTTAGAAACTACAACAATTAATAAGACAACAAAACCGTAACTCATTCATGCATAGTTGATTAAAATAGCTACATTAATCCTTAAGAAAAAGATTCAGCCCATCATAGCACAAATACAGTTCATCATTCTCAAATACTTAGATCCCATCTTATCAGTCTAAGAAAAGTATTCAAGCAACAAACCAAGTAAATAACCAGATGAACTATGAAAAGAAAACAAGTAACAGTCAATTAAGTAATAAAATTAACAAGTTCAGTAAATAACAAGAAACACCGCAACAAATGAATAATAGAGCAAGCAAACAGGGATCGAGTGAGTGAGGTACAGTGGTCTCTTGCCCCTCTTAAGCTTCCTACATTAGCTCTCGTCTTCTGCTTCAGCTTGTTCTCACCAGATGGTCAAAAGCTTGTTTTTGCTTCCAACTCGTTGCCATGTTTCTCCTCTTCATCGACTCTCTCTGTTCTCTTCTCTTCTTCCCTTCTTTCTCTCTATTTCCTCTCTCTTGAATGTGTCTCTGGTGTGTTTAGTGAAGAATATAGTGAATGGAATCCATCCTCCCCTCTTCGCCGCCACCCTCTCCTTCTATCTGTAGTATACTCCTAAATTTAGGGTTTTGTAACTTCCACCTGCTTATGCCATGTAATAAAATGACAGATTAAACAAAACATTGTTGTTGTGTCTGCATGTGGGAAGTCACAACCGTGACCTAACTTGGACTTACACTTGCATAACCGTGACATGGTCAATATATGTAGCTGTGTAATAGCCATTTTCATGCACATTTCTTCTCGTTTAAGTTCATGCCATCTCTAATTCTTTCATGCATAAATCTTCTTGTTTTTCATGCCATATTCACAAATTAATCCAATTAAGATTCATGCAACATCCACTCCGATTTTACTTAATTCATATCAAATTTGAATTAAATCGCTACCAATTTCAACATATGAAAACAAGTACAATCAAACAAAATTAAACATGACACTCCCTGTGCTGCACATTCTGTTGACCTAATACTGAAAAATATAGTAGATGATAGGTATTTTCCTATTATTTATAAGACTATGTAGAAAAAAAAGGTAACTAAGCTCATTTATAATCGTGTATGGGTCTTAAATTTAACAAGAAAGAATTTCACTAATGGTAAGAATTCGTGTCGTCCTACTATTACAAAATTTGCAACTAATTTCTTATTACTTCAGTTTTTATTCTAATGAAGAAAAAGTTAAGACAAATGGTTACAAGTGCTAAGTAGTTTGTATTTCAGCATGCTAAGTCAAATGTTGGATTGGAAGTTTCTCGAATTATACATGAAGATAATGAATTTTCGGTCCCAATATCAATTTGTCATCCGATGTTGTGAGTCTTTAATGAGGGTACTTCATCTGGCTAATAGTAATGAGAAGGTAACAATGAGTTATTTTTATAAAGTCATGGAGAGGGTGAAGGAAACAATCAAGATCAATATGAAAAATAAGTCTTCTTTATACGCACCTTATCTTGCAGTCATCAATGAGAGATAAAAAAGACAACTTTACTCTCTGTTGTTTGCAGCTGGGGCATTTTTAGTGTTAGTGTCTAATTTAGATCAAGTTTTATAAAAGAAGCGGAAGTTAATAGAAAATGCTAGTAATTATTATAACAATTATTGCCCATGAGATGGTGCAGGATCTCCGAAGCTTATAAATGAAGATTTATAAGGAAGCTTTTGATGATTTTGGGTTGCCAATTGCTATTCGTCAAAGACACAAACTTAATCTAGGTATATATTTTGTTCACTTTTGTTACTTGTTCACAATTAATTATCACTTTATTTTATTTATAATGCTACTTTTGTTATTTTACAATTGCTTAGTATAACCAATTCAAAATTGGTGTTTCAAAATTGCAAATATTTGCAATTCAAATTCTAAGTCAATATGTGAGTACAACAAGATATGAAAAGAATTGGAGCATATTTGAATTCATCCATTCAAAAAAAAGAAATAGATTAGAGCATAAAAGATCGAACAACTTAGTCTTTGATCAATACAATTTAAAGCTTCTAGAAAATTTATGTTATTATCATTATTAAATTGGATATAATTTCTTCATAATTTAATTTTATTATTTACTAGGATTTTTAATAGAACAAGTAGTTCTGTAGATTCAATTTTCCTTGATCATATCTATCTTTGGACGAGTTGGATTTCTTAGGAACCAAGTTTGATATATGAGAATGACTTGGAAGATAATCTTGGATGAGAAAGTATTCACTTGTCGTTTGGTACATTAAATTTGAATAATGATGATAATGATGATGCTCTGCTCTATGATGAGGATTTTGTACCAAATAAAAACTAAGGCCAATGCAATTAGAACGGGTATTCGATTGAATGAAGTTCTTAATTTTTATTTATCCTCTTCTTTTAATTTTACTTATATTTGATTTATATGTTAAAATTTTGTATATGCAATATAAAAATAATTATAAATGTTTTTGTTTCAAGTTTCACTTCTAGTTGGTTATTTCCTCGACACAAGCTCTTATTTTAAATTATAATAGTTACAAAGTAATGAATATTTAATTTTCTTTTTATTTAATGTTTTGATGTAATTATAATATTACGGTATTCATAACTTTGCTTTCTTTTTTTCTATAGATGGTTATCAAATGATTTTAGTTATCTAACATAGAAAATTTTTATCAATTTTCTTTTTTAAATATTACTTAATGTTGTAAAAGTTTAATTTACAAAAGTAAAATTTCTTTTTTCTATTATAATATCATCTTTTCGATAAAATTATAAAATTTGAAATGTTAGTTAAATTTTTTTAATAAATAGCAGTAAATCCTTTACCTTAAAAATAAGCAGGAGAAATCTTATCCTTTCTTTTTTCAAATGTGTTTATTTATTTATTTTTATTCCAAAAAAAAGAATCAATTATATGAGAAATACTTAAAAAATTGTGTTAAAGGAAATGAGATAAAAGTTCAGTAATGAGATAAATAAAAGGATTTCACAGAAAAAGTTAAATTTTAATTTGCCCTAACAAAAGTCATAGTCGGTGATGCCTTTGGAAGCCTAAGAATGAGGTCCAATCCCAGTGTTCCACGTCATTCCAAACCGTCCTCCAACCTCACCGCCTCCTTATTATCATCGAAACCCGTAGACCCGCAACCGTCAGTAAAACGACACGCTTCAGAACCTGATACACACCACATACACAAAAAGCAAGACAGGCGCTAATAAAGCCAAATTACAAGAACGTCTCTACTCATTTCTTCGATCTATTTTCCTCTTCTCCGATGGAAATCGTCTCCGCGGCGGCGTCGCCCAACCGCCACGTAGAGAACAATAATGGGATGAATTCGCCGTCTTCGCTGTCTTCGCTTTCTCTTTCGAGTTCTGCTTTGGCTTCGATTGAGAAGGAAGAGAGTAACGGGGCGTCGGTTTCGTCGGCGGCGAGGTACGACGACGATGAGGAGGAGGACGATGTGTGCAGGATCTGCCGGAACCCTGGAGATGTCGAGAATCCGTTGAGGTATCCATGTGCTTGTAGCGGTAGTATCAAGTTTGTTCACCAAGATTGCCTCCTCCAGTGGCTTAATCACAGCAATGCTCGTCAGTGCGAGGTCTTGATTTATGTTCACATTACATACTCTATTTAGAATAATTTTTTATTTAATGTTTTGAAGAGTTTCAAGTTCCGTCCTTTTACTCTGTTTGCTCTCTGTTATTCTGTATGGCATATTAGGTGTTGTTTTGATGTTCTTGTGTCGAAGCACGTGAATTGGTGGAATCATTAAGTAGCTGTTTCTTTTTTTTTTCTTCACGTGTATTGGTGGAATCATTAAGTAGCTGTTTCTTTTTTTTCTTCCCCTTTTGGTAATTATGCTGATAGTTGAGAGTTTGTTGGAAGATGTTTAGTGGTGTCTAGTGTAATTTTGATTCATGAACGCCAATGCAAAATTAAGAATTTGCAGCTGGCAACGATAAACATGTTGTACATGTGCAGCTCTGGAAATTTGAGTATAAGTTTCATAGTTTAGGGACGAAAGTTTGAAGGAGTCAAGTTGCCATGAATTATCCGTTTCACTCGATAAAACTCAATATAAAAGGTTAACCTTTTAATGTCTTGTGCTCAAGAGAACTTGTGAAATGATGCAAAATCACAGTTTTCTGTTGCAAGTGTGGGTAAAGGGAATTCTTTCATGCTATTTAGACTATTTTGCCCTTAAGTCATGTACCATTGGTTCGTTATTATCTTCACTGGGCCTTATGTAAAATGCATAATGCGGGTAAAGGGAATTCTTTCATGCTATGCAGACTATTTTGCATTTCTGTCATGCACCATTGATTCATTAATATATCTTCACTGTGTCGCATTATATATTGTGTTAGTCGTCTCTTTGTCAAACTTCTGGGCGCTTGGATTGATGTACCTTCAGTGCTTTACAGGTCTGCAAACATGCTTTCTCTTTTTCTCCTGTTTATGCTGAGAATGCTCCTGCAAGGCTTCCTTTTCAGGAGTTTGTAGTTGGGATGGCAATGAAGGCCTGCCATGTTCTGCAATTCTTTCTGCGCCTTAGTTTTGTCCTTTCGGTTTGGCTCCTTATCATACCATTTATAACATTTTGGATATGGCGTTTGGCTTTTGTGAGGAGCTTTGGTGAGGCTCAGAGATTATTCTTAAGTCACATCTCCTCTACAGTTATCCTCACTGATTGCTTGCATGGCTTTCTACTGTCTGCAAGCATTGTTTTTATTTTTCTTGGGGCAACTTCTCTTAGAGATTATTTTAGACACTTAAGGGAGCTTGGAGGACAGGATGCCGACAGAGAAGATGAAGGTGATAGAAATGGGGCTCGTGCTGCAAGACAACTGCCAGGACAAGGCAATAGGAATTTCGCCGGTGAAGCGAATGCTGAAGATGCTGCTGGAGCTGGTCAAATCATTAGAAGGAATGCAGAAAATGTTGCTGCCCGGTGGGAGATGCAGGCAGCTCGTCTTGAAGCTCATGTTGAACAGATGTTTGATGGCTTAGATGATGCTGATGGCGCAGAGGATGTTCCTTTCGATGAGCTTGTTGGCATGCAGGGTCCTGTTTTCCATTTGGTTGAGAATGCATTTACTGTAATTATAAGCTGCTCCTTGTTTTCTCTTTCTCGTTACTTCTTTATTTAGTTGTGAATATGTTTTTCCCTTGCATGTCAAAATGGTTATGGATATTGATACCCATGAACTTTAAGAAATCATAAAATATTTTGGAAAACAAGATATGATTACAGATCTAATGAAATTTAGACCTCTATTTTATTTATTGGGAGTTCTTTTCAACTTTTTTTTTCTTGCTTTGCAGGTTTTGGCAAGCAACATGATATTTCTTGTTGCTGTGATCTTTGTGCCATTTTCACTTGGACGGATTATACTCTACTATATATCTTGGCTTCTCTCTTCTGCAAGTGGTTCATTGCTGTCAACTGTTATGCCAATTACAGATGCTGCCCTTTCCTTGGCAAATATCACATTAAAGAATGCCCTAACTGCTGTCACCAATTTGTCATCTGAAGGACAGGATGTTGGACTACTTAACCAAGTTGCAAATGTTTTGAAGGTGAATGTGAGCGGAATGAATGAGGTCTCAAATAACATAAGCTCTACACCTTCTACAGCCCTCTTGAATGGGGCAGGTGTTGGCACATCACGGCTTTCTGACGTAGGAACTCTTGCTATTGGATACATGTTTGTATTCTCCTTAGTCTTTTTCTACCTTGGAATTGTTGCTTTGATTCGGTACACTAGAGGTGAACCTTTGACCGTGGGTAGGTTATATGGTATTGCTTCTATAGCAGAGACAATTCCCTCTTTGTTGAGGCAGTTCTTGGCAGCAATGAGACATTTGATGACTATGGTTAAGGTTGCCTTCCTTCTGGTTATTGAACTTGGGGTATTTCCTTTAATGTGTGGATGGTGGCTAGATGTTTGTACTATAAGGATGTTCGGGAAGACTATGGCTCAAAGAGTTCAATTCTTCTCAATTTCTCCCTTAGCCAGTTCACTGGTTCATTGGGTTGTTGGAATTGTTTATATGCTACAAATAAGTATCTTTGTCAGCCTACTTCGTGGGGTACTGATCTTTGTGACCTTGCTGCAATGGTTGGTACATGCCAAATTTTGTTTGGACTAGGTTTACAGTCTCTCTCTGCTGCTTGCAGGTCCTTCGCAATGGAGTGCTGTATTTTCTTCGAGATCCAGCTGATCCAAACTACAATCCATTCCGTGATTTAATTGATGATCCTGTGCATAAACATGCCCGCAGAGTTCTTCTATCTGTTGCAGTTTATGGAAGCTTAATTGTGATGCTAGTATTCTTACCTGTCAAACTTGCCATGCGGATGGCACCTTCGATTTTCCCACTGGACATTTCGTAAGCTTGGTTTTGTTCCCTATTTTCCATGCGTGGTTCTAATCTTAACGAGATGCTTTATTGTAGTTTTCTAACACATTACATTTTATTCAGGGTATCTGATCCATTTACAGAGATTCCAGCTGACATACTTCTTTTTCAAATCTGCATACCATTTGCCATTGAGCATTTCAAGCTGCGGATTACAATCAAGTCCCTTCTTCGCTACTGGTTTACAGCAGTTGGCTGGGTACTTGGTTTAACTGATTTCTTACTGCCTAGACCTGAGGACAATGGTGGCCAGGACAACATCAATGGTGAGCCAGGAAGGCAGGACAGGGCGCAAGCTGTGCAACTAGGTGGGCAAGATAGAGCACTAGAAGGACTTGCTGCTGCTGATGATCCTAACAGGGACATTCTCGTAGCTGAAGGTTCCAATGCTGCAGAGGAGTGTGATAGTGATGAACAATCCGATTCTGAGTATGTTTCTAAATATAAAAATTCCATTGTTTAAGTTGTGTCGAAGTGTGCAAATCCATTCTGCTGTTGTTTAATTTGATCGCCATTTACTATAGTTAAAATTTTGTCTTTCAGCAGGTACGCCTTTGTTCTTCGCATTGTTCTCTTGCTGATAATAGCTTGGATGACTCTTCTTATTTTCAACTCCGCCTTGGTAGTTGTACCAATATCTATTGGGCGTGCCCTTTTCAATGTCATTCCTCTTCTCCCAATAACTCATGGCATTAAGTGCAATGGTAATACTGTTTACATAATTTTGTAAAGATGTCCTCGTATTTTTGGGTGAGATTGTTGATTGTTTTTCCTTTTCTGTTAGATATATATGCTTTTATAATTGGAAGCTATGTCATCTGGACCACTTTAGCTGGAGCTAGATATTTTATTGGACATATCCGAACAAAGAGGGCAGCAGTGCTGTTTGGTCAAATCTGGAAGTGGTGTGCAATTGTTCTAAAGAGCTCTGCACTATTGTCTATATGGGTACGCGTACCTAAGCCTTTCTTTCCTTTCTTTAGGTCTCTATTGATTAAACCAAGTGCTCTGTTCCTGCACCTAACATCTTGTCACAATTTTACAAATTGTTATTTCTTTCTAGATTTTTGTCATTCCAGTATTGATCGGGCTGCTGTTTGAGCTCCTGGTGATTGTGCCAATGCGGGTGCCTGTGGATGAAAGCCCAGTTTTTCTCCTGTATCAGGACTGGGCTATGGGACTTATCTTTCTGAAGATATGGACTAGACTGGTGAGTTCTCAAATAATTTGCATCTCGGTCTCCATGAGACAGTAATGCTGTTTGCAAAAGAAATGATTTTCTTTTTTGATCCTACATTTGTGATCAACAGGTTATGTTGGATCATATGATGCCATTGGTCGATGAGAGTTGGAGAATAAAGTTTGAGAGGGTGAGAGAGGATGGTTTCTCAAGGCTGCAAGGTCTGTGGGTGCTTCGAGAGATTGTGTTCCCGATTATAATGAAACTTTTGACAGCACTCTGTGTGCCTTATGTCTTAGCAAAAGGAGTCTTTCCTGTTTTCGGGTATCCACTGGTCGTGAATTCAGCAGTGTACCGATTATCATGGCTTGGATGCCTTTGCTTCAGCATGATGTGCTTCTGCGCCAAAAGATTCCATGTTTGGTTCACAAATCTTCACAACTCAATTCGTGATGACCGCTATCTCATCGGTCGCAGGCTCCACAACTTTGGAGAAGATGGTGTAGAGAAACAAAATGAGGCGGGGACATCCTCTGATGCACAAAGGTCAGATTTGTGGGGTCGACATGACGGAGAAGCGGATATTGGGTTAAGATTGAGGCGTGCCAACCGCCAGGAGGCTTAGTTAATGATGCATGTGTTTAGGTAGGTTAGGAGACTGTAAACTTCATTCAGGCCCTTTGCCAAGTAACGGATGCATGGGTCTATAGATTGTGTGATTCAGGTCTTTTCTTAAAATGTTTCGCTAGTTGTGCATATGTTATGTATCAGCATGGACAACAGAAAACTAAGAAATTAAGCATTATTTTATATCAAATTACTTTAGCATTTTTCAGGCTAACATCTCTTTGTGCTGCATCATCTCTGTACATGTTCTGTCCTACCCGAGTCCTACCCTATTTGTGTACTGTTCCATTACTGGATAGAAGTGAGTTGATAATTTTGGATATACTGTACTATCCAGGAAAAATATTACTCTACAAGCTGTCATGTTCCTGCAAATTTAATAAAATCCTTCAACCAAGAACACATCCATGGAAATTGGAGTTTTAACGGATCCTTTTCTCTTTTTAAGCAATGTGTGAAAAAATGAACAATCATTTTGGCACCTTTGGTGGGTTATCTAGATACAAAATCCGAAGCACAACTAAGGACGACCAGTTAATTAGCAATATGGTATGATCTGCTCTCCCAATTGGAAATCAATATTTCAAATCCACTTATAACACGAAATCTCCACTCAACAAAAACCAAAGCATTAAGGTTAATCTCCAAACGTGAGGAAACAATCACAATCAATCAAAACCAAGTGAAATCAATCTAACAAAGTATTGAAGCCGCATCCAAAATGGTTTCAAATCTTGTTAAATATTCAAAGCTCACACGCAACCTAGGGAACAAGGTTGTCATTCAATGATAATGAAGCCAACTGATCAGCCGTGCCACCAGCTGCCTGCTGCTGCTGCACGCTCCTCAGAACCTCCATTGCTTCCACAACCTTCGATTTGAGAGCTTCTGGTGACTCAAGTAAATGCAAAACCTCTGTCTGGTCCATCTCCAAAAGCATGCCAGTTACCTTAGCTGCTGCATCACGTTCCAGCTGTTCTACAAGGGGATAAAGATTCTCACCAAGCATCTACAAATTACCAGCCAGCAGTCAAATTTCGGATGTGTATACAAAAAGTAACGTACATGGGCAGACGAATCAGACACAGATAAACATCACAAATGTAACTCACTCAGATAGCCAAACCTAAATTCTTATAAATCAATCACTTGTCATCATCTCTTCCCAGGAAATCAATTAAGAAAGCTGCAGAAGTAATGAGGTCAAACCCTACCGTTCTCTGCTGATCTGGGGTAGCATTTGCAAGAGCAGAAGCCAAAGCTCCTATTGGAACTGGTTGAGACAGTGTTGCATCACGCATTGGCATACCACCCATATCGTAAGGAACAGAAAGCATTCCACCAGCACCAGTCATTGGTGCATCAGGTAAGCCTCGACCAGGAGGATAGCGATATACACGCCCTCTTGGAAGCATCTGACATTAGAGAGGGCAATTATTAACCCCACTATTTAAATACAACAACCAATATACAGACGCCATCTCAAAATTCCAACCTGTTGTTGCATTATTGGGACTGGCTGCTGAGATTGTTGAGCAGTTCCTGCTCGCCGGCCACCACCAGGACGTTGCCCCTGCTGACCCTGCTGAACCATTGGCACAAAGAAATTTGGCATAGGAGCAGCACCAGGCCGCATACCAGGTATAAGCTGCTGTTGATACCCAAATCCAGGCTGAAAAAAGTTCATTTGACAAATATTCAATACCCAAATCCAGGCTGAAAAAAGTTCATTGACAAATATTCAACACTTCAATCACAAGTTTGTACAGAGACAATGTGATCATATGAAGTAATCATAAAAGCTACTTGAAGAACATATATCAAAAGAATTACCAACAGAAATTCACCTGAGGAGGCATTATGGCAGGTGGGGCTTGTCCATAGAATATTTGCTGTCCTAAACCTGGACCACCAGGGGGATACATTGGCATACGAGGTGCTACCGAAGGTCCCATTGCAACTGGCCGCATTTGGGAAAATTGTGCCTGTAGAAGAGAAGATACGTACAACACTTGTTAATATGAGCAATACCATAGAATATAATGTGTCACCGTGATGCAGAAAGAGATCCACACGGAGAGGAAGAAAGAGGAGGTAGGGGGCAAGTTGCATCTCTGTGATCTAGAGTGTGGGATACAAGTACTCATTGCAAACTATGAATAATATGAAATAACTATATACATAAATTCCTTCAATAGTTCATAAACTATTGGAATGGAGGTACCTGCAACCTAGCCCTTCTGTCTTCCTTTCGTTGTGCAGGAGCAACATACAGTGGCTTGCTAACAATCATTTTACCATTCATCTCAAGAAGCTATCAAGACAATAACAGGTATTAACTTACAGAACTATCAAAACAGTATGTGCACACTTGGAAAACACAACTTACAGCTCTAGATGCTTCTTCAGAGGTTGAGAACGCAACAAACCCAGAACCTCTACTCATCCCATTCGGATCTCGCATCACCTAATCAGTGGGAAAACATATTTCTTAGGCCTCATGCACTACAATTTCCAAGGCTGATCACACAGGTAAATACTATTCAAAAATTAATGCCAAGTACCTTGCAGGATGTAATTGTACCAAAAGGAGAAAACAGCTCCTTAAGCTTATCATCACCTATGCTATCATCTAAATTTTTAATGTACAAGTTTGCCCCTTGAAATTTGTCAGCTGCCTCCTTCATACTCTGCTCAAATCTAACTTTTAGTTCAAGTTCCCTTTCAGATTTCTTCTGGGCTTTCCCCACATACCACTCTTTATCTTCAAATTTCTTTCCATTAAGAGCCTCAACAGCCCTAGCAGCATCATCGGCATTCTCAAAGTTGACAAATCCAAAGCACCTGGATTTTCCTTCCCCATCCCTCATCACCACAGCACTGGTGATCGGTCCAAAATCACCAAAAGTTTTTTTCAAGTCTTCTTCAACAGTTGCTTCTGAAAGATTCTTTATGAAGACATTATTGAATTTCGTCTTGTCAGTCACAGTTTCCCTTTCCTGTTTGCGAAGGAATGGTCCCACATAAACTTGTTTATCATTTAACAGCATACCATTCAGTTTTTCTATGGCTTTCTGAGCTGCTTCCTCAGTGTCAAACTGTACAAATCCATAGCCCTTAGACTGGCCAGTAGAGTCTGTGGCTACCTTGCACGATAATATGTTCCCAAATGCAGAAAAGGTATCATGTAATGCTTTGTGGTCAATAGCCTTATCCAAATTCTGTCATTTACATCCAGATTAGAGACATGAAAACCTGGAAATTAAGTATGCATCAAAGTAATGAATTTAGCAAAGCTTCCTATTGCAGTATACCTTAATAAATATATTTCCAGCACCACTCTTGCGAAGACTAGGGTCCCGATGTGAATACATAATCCTTATGGGCTTCCCATTAAGAGGAGTGAAGTTGAGAACATCCAATGCCCTTGCAGCTGTCAACAGATTCAACAAAGGATGAGAGGGAAGGAGTTGGCTTGTTGGTGCAAAAATAGAAATATTAAAAAGAAAAGAGAAAAACAAATTCATTAGCTTAAAATCATTGATAAGATAGCTTGTTTATCCTGAGAGTCCATGCAATTAAACACTTTTAACCAAAAAAAAAAACTTTCAATTTCAATTGCTTGAAATCAACTGCCTACATTCAACAAGCAATCAACTCTTACAAAAAGGTTCTGGACTTAGTCCATTTTTTATATTTCAGGAAATGGAAAGTTACAAACACCTATTATTGAATTGATAAGTAAGCCAAGTAATAGAACTGGTAAAGAGACAATCTAAACCCTCTCAACAAAATTACAGCAATGACTTTTTGATATGCGCAAAACAAGCCGGCCATCAAAATCGAACAAACATAAATTTATCATCTCATCTCTTCCCTCACTCTCTGTAAAACCCTGAGGCGCTACACATCAATGTTACTTGTTTAATGAAGACGGAAAGTTTTTGGGTTTTATTTTTCGTTTGAACATCTTTCAGAGTGGAAGAAAACATTAGGTCGCACATGTCATTCAAGACAACAAAATTGTCTATGTCAAGTTTGAAGCTTTGGCACTCTTATACAAAGCTGCACTCCTAAAACTCAACAAGAAAGTATCCGTGTTTCGACAACTAAACCCACCAATTAAACAAGACCATCTAGTACAGTTAACCCACCAAACCCTACTTCCTTCCATTATATATTGGTATAAATCCACTCCAGTTCTCCATTAGAATAACTAAGCACATACTTTACAATGACCAAGAACCCAAAAAGGTCCAAACTTTGAGCGAACTACAAACAATGTCCTTACCATCCTGAGGATTGCTGTAGTTAACGTAACCATAACCAAGGGATCTCCGGGTCGTCAAGTCCCTGCAAACTCTAACAGAAACCACCTGCCCAACCTGGTTAAACACGTCGTACAGTTGCGAATCGTTAACGTTTACATCCAGATCGCCGACGTAAAGCGACGTAGTCACAAACTGTGGATTGGCGGTTCCGCCGTTCACACCCTGAGCCTGAACCGGTACCTGAACCTGAGCCATGACTACTTCTCACCCAGGAAAACACAAACTTTTTAATTTTTTTTCTATTTCTCTTCCCTCTCCTCTTATTATTCACAAAAAATAATCAATACCCAGGAACCCAAACTCAACCAAACAACAGCAACAGCTACTCATGCAAAGTGTTGGATAAAAAGCCTAATAGCAGCTACTCATGCAACGTGTTCGATAAAAAGCCTAATAGACGCAAAATAGAAGTGCTTAAATCTTCCTTCTCTAGTGTCTTCTTTTTTTAAAGGTTTTTTGATATGAGAGGAGAGGGAAGGTGGTAAAGGGATAGGTAATTTTAGCCGCCGGCGGTGAGGAGGCGGCGCGTGCGGCTACACCAGAGACGGAAAAAAAAAGAGAGAAGTATATAAAGAGGCGAAAGAGGGACTGCACTCAAAAGGAAGGAGCTTTGTGGGAGGCTGGTTGGAGGATATAGAGAACCAAAAAAGAACCCTAGATGATCACGACGACAATGATGATGCTCGCGAGATTTGTGCGCCGTTAGATTTGGTTGTAAGTTGGTGGGTCCCATAGGACAAAGTCAAGAGTAGTTAATCAAAGACACGTGCTGTAAGAGCGCGTGGATTGGTTATGTTCTAACCTCAGTAACTCTACCTCTTCTGCTAAGACTCGGAGGGCTTGGGCTCTGCATATCAAATCATAAGTTATATTTAATTTTATTTATTCTTATTATATTAAATTTACACTAATATATTTTATTAAATCTTATGCATATATTTATATGAATTTAATAAAATATAATTAAAAATTATAATTAATACAAAAAATATGTGTTGTGAATTAAAAACACTGATTTTCAAAAAAAAGTTATTAATTGTAGAAACTTTTTCAATTTTCATAATTGTTAAAAATAATTAAAAAATAGCATTATTTCCATGGACTTATGGGTAAATTTCTTGATTTGATTAAATTTCAATTTTTATAAATAAAATAATTTTTAAAACATATTTTAATTTTATAATTTAACTTTTATTGTATATTAAATTTAAAATAAGATGTCATTATATTTTTATATGTCAACTCATTAATCATATATGAACAAATAATTTTTTCTTAATTTATAAAAATGTTTTAAAACTATTCATTATATTAAATTTCCTTCAAAAATTAAAATAATTAAAATATTTTTCTCCCATAAATAGATCACATCAATCAACCCATTGGGCAATGTATCCTCAAATCCTTTTTGCACTTAATTACCAAACCCTTGCAACTATAATATTTAAGCTCAAATTTTGAAATTATTAATTAAACTATTTAATTAAACTCTTATCAATAAAATGAAAACTAATAATTAAAATATTCAACAAGTTGAGTTGATTCATTGGAAAAAATTTGAACTATTAAAATTTTCGGTTTAATTTTTAATTTTTTTGTTTGATTTATATTAACAACTTTTGTTGTTAAAAATTGACCAATTTATTAATTAATTAGTTAATTTTTATAAATTAATAAATTCTTATAAATTAAAATAAATTAATTAATTTTTATTTAACAGTTTTTAATTAAAATTTAACCTTTTATTTTTTTAATTTTAGGATTTAAACCATATCTTTGAACAAACCCAATTAAGAAAAGTCTCCGATAATTTAGGACAACTTGGAGTTGGACCGCTTCATTTAAGTCCCCTCCAACTAAAACAGAAAAAGAGAAAAAACAGAAACACATGTTGTTCTGATGACTGATGCATATCAGATCATATGTTAGATCTCCTCTCAGATTCCGAATCTCAGTTTCAGACCAACGACCGTAAATTTATTTGTATTTTAATAAAAACGACCAACCACCCTCAAGAACTCAGTGTCGTTCGTTCAATCAATGGCATCCTTTACTTTAACAAGTGCTCTTCCTATTTCACGCTTTGTCTATTATCCTCGCCACATGTCATGTCTGCCTCTCGTTTCTGCTTCTCCGGCAAATATGCTCCGCCAAGTGTGGCGGTGCCGTTGTCTTGCTGGTCCTTCCCGACACTTTCCTCGCACGTTCTCAATGGCGGGAAACGAATCTCTTCCGGTAACCAACAACTATCTCGCTAACTACTCGACTAACTAACTTGCTTGTGCCAATACTTTCCAGCTTTTTTTTTTTTTTGGTTCTTCTTGATGGGTTTTTGGTGATCTATTTCTTGACTGTTTAGCCTGGACATGGGAAGTACACGGTTGGTGATTTCATGATCAAGAAGGAAAATTTACTCGTCGTCAAAACTACAACTACTGTGGACCAAGGTTTGATCTTTTTGGAGAGAATAAAATACAATATATGCTATCTGCGCTCTACCTTTTAGCTGTTGATTGTCTAACGTGATAATGAATTGCATAGTTTGTTTATTTTATTACTTGTGCAGCATTGCTGGCTCTTGTTGAGAATAGAATAACCGGTTTTCCTGTAGTTGATGATGACTGGAAATTGGTAACTTCCGTTCCTTAATTTGACTTTTTTTGGTCTCTGCCAAACTTCCCTTTCGTGGATGTTGATATTCTTTTCCTAATGGTTTCGTGGAAATTGATGTTGCAGGTTGGTGTTGTTTCTGATTATGACTTGTTAGCACTGGACTCCATATCAGGTAGTTTATACTATGTACTAGTCTAAAACCACTTATGGACATGCTTTGTCTTAACTCGTGTCTGGGAATGTTTATGCATTCTGTTTACCTTAATTTTTGGACTTAAAGTTGAAGGCAACAATGGTTCCAATAATTGAGTTTTGTTTCTTTTGACAAAGAGCCCAACTCATACAAAAGTTTATGAATTTTCATTTTTTGTTTTACTTTGCTGAGGAACTGTATATTGGTTCGAGAGTGTTGATCTAGAACTGAAACACCAAGTTAATTTTGGAATTTAACTGATAAAGTTGCTTTTCCAAGTTGTGGACTATAGCTGGAATATTAGACTTGAAGATCTTAAGGCCTTTTATTGATATGTTTGGAGGGTTAATAGATATCAAATTCACAAGTTACCCCAAGCATTGCTTGTTGGATGGTAACCAATAGTATATCCTACTTTAGTAAGTTTAATTTGCTAACTCTGCTTCGTTAATGACATGAAGAAGTTAACAGAATAGGGACTTCATAAAATGCATTGGGATACACATAATTCCTGAGATAGAGAGGTACATACAAATAAATGAGATAAAAGAAGGATTTGGAAAGGAATTGTTTATTCTTTTAGTTTTGGACCAAAGCATTGAGCTTTTCTGTATTCTTCATCTTCTTCATCGAGAATTTGTTTTCATGGTGCTAGGCTTCAATCTGGCAACTGATTCAAATTATAATTGAATTTCACTGGTACTTGAATGTTGGAACCGATTGTACTGTGTTTTGGCATCACAAGTTAATTTAGTTCTGTCAGTTTTGAGTATCTTTTTTCCTTCGATCGTGTGGTAGAAAAAGCATTGCTAACATGTTCCTGTGATGGATCATAGGTGGGAATCAAATTGAGACAAATCTTTTTCCAAATGTCGATAGTTCTTGGAAAGTAAGCACAATTCTCTTTGACTGTTTTTTGTTCTGTGGATAGGAAATATGAAGCTCATGCAATTGTGCTCCTTTTTCTCTTTAACCAAGGCAGAAGTGTGATATGTTCGATTCTCTTTTCACATCAAAAGACGTTTTCCATTCTCATGACAGTAGCTCAATCTGCCCTTTTCTTCGTGGTTGAAGAAAGTTAGATGGGCTTACAGGAAGGAGTGTTACAAAATGTCACCTCACCCTGAATCTAATGCAACGTTACAGTGACTGCCTCTAATAAGGATATACGATTTTCTGAATGCAGGCTTCTATATGAAGCTGATTTTTAACTATTTCCTTCCTGATTCTGGATCTTGCAGAAATTTAACGAGCTGCAGAAAGTTCTTGTTAAGACACGTGGAAAAGTTGTTGGTGATTTGATGACACCTAATCCACTTGTTGTTCATGAAGCCACTGATATAGATGCTGTTGCCAGGTACTTGTATTTCACCTGAGTATTTGGTAGATTCTAATCACTAGTTAGGCGATTCCAAAGTTTAAAAATGTACCAGGATACTTGAAACATGCATATACTGCCTTACTGCAGACTGTATTAGAAGTTGAAGTGAACATTACATGAGAACTCTGATGCGTTGAAAATGTGTTTGAAATGGATTTTGTGCTGATAAATCCTTGGAAATGTAAAAAAGAAATCCTCTAAGTTGTGAATTCCGATGCTTCTCAAGTTGTTTTTGCCTTTACATTTCCTGTGGTAATTAGAAATGTAAGCAACCTTATTCAAAATCTTCTAAACTCAGGTTGCTGCTTGAAACAAAGTATCATCGACTGCCAGTAGTGGATAGCCATGGCAAGCTGGTGAGATTTATTAATGTTTGACTTCTCTTTGCGGGAGTTGACAGCAGATGAACAGCTAATATATCGATATCTTCTTCTTGTTTTATATGTTGAATGTAATTTCATATCTTTATTGACAAGGTTGGAGTCATCTCCCGAGAAGATGTCGTTAAAGCTGCTCTAGAGATAAAGCGTGCCAGTGAAACATCAACATGAAATTTGGACTTCAATGTATCCGATTCCGAAGCAACATTGATGTTGCAATATTTTTTGCTCGTATCAAAGTTGTGCAGTTAGTTGATACAGGTTATTTCAGAGGGAAACGGATCACCTCCTGTCTCGGAAGACCCTCCTTATACATCACATCTTCTTGGCGAATCTCGTCAGTAAGAATTAAAACTCTATTTAGAATATAACAGATTATCTAGAATCAACTTTGACTTTGCTACCTTGTTTTGCATTACAAACTGCATCCTTGTTGCTACAGGTTGAATCTGTCTGAAGGATATACATATATTAAACCATAATTAACTATTGTTTGGAAGAAGATGGTTTCTTCAGTTATTGCAATGTACAATTCCGAATTTGCATGCTTATACTACTTTTCTTGCATAGGAGTCTATGTAACATTTTGTATCATCAACTATCCTTGCTAAAGCATGAACAGTGACATTTCATAAGCAATCAAATAATGTCCTGCATCTCAGAAAGAAAACTTACCTTAGCCAAATTCTTTCTCTTCTTTTAAACCTGTAACAGTTAGGAAAGAACATTTCACTTTGTGCTCTATTTTGTTGTAGCACAACCATTTGCCTGATTTCTCGAGGACTCTGTGTTTTACCTGTTGACTTGAACAATTAAGTTTTAAATGAAACACAGACCAGACGAAGAGGTCACGACAGTTCTCCAAGTTATTCTCTGTTAATGGTTAACCCTTGATACATTATTGCATACAACTCTTTGAACATAAACTAGACAACACGCGTTGACAATTTCTTCCAAGTTATTTTCTGATTATAAGTTTTAACGCATCTGGGTCTTGCAGATGATTGCCCTCAAGGCCATTTTCGTCTCGTGTACTGTTAGTATTCTTTGTCTATCGTGTTCTGTTACCATTAAGATGCAACTTTGGATACGAGGAATGAATCAATCCAACCAAAAGAAAGGGACAAAAGCAAGAATAGATAATAGAGCATAAGCACAAATGAATGAAACTTAAACGTTATGTTACTCTATGGAGACAAAGAGAAAAGGCCTAAACGCCATAGTAGCTGACGAGCCTGCTTACGTTATTTCCAATCTTTGGAGTCCGTAACATATACACCTTTTCGTTGACTAATATATTTGTTGTTAGGTTCTTTTGAGAGACATCCCACATCATCTGCAGCTTTAAATCCTCTCCTTCTGCCAAAGTTTCCAGTTTCTATCGTCTAGTCAAAGCTTCCAATGGAATCGGAGTCCATAGCTGCTGTAGAAATATTCTTCTTTCCATTCGTGGGTGGAGGCCATCAAATTCCAATGGTCGACATGGCCAGAGTCTTTGCCCATCATGGAGCTAATTCCACCATTTTAAGCACTCCTAAGCATGCTCTGCCCTTCCAGGATTTGATCAAACGTGACCAAAGCTCTGGCCTTTCCATCTCGATTCACATCCTGAATTTGCCGGAAAACGTTGATATAGCTAACACAGACATGTCTGCAGGTCCCCAGACTGATACTTCCATACTTCAGGAACCTCTACGATGTCTTTTACTTCAGCGCAGGCCTGACTGTATTATCCACGACATGTTTCATCGTTGGTGTGCTGATACCATCGACAGCTATGGTGTGACAAGAATAATTTTCAGCGGGAATGCGTGTTTTGCTCGCTGTGTCCAAGAAAACGTTAGACGCTATAAGCCTTATGAAAATGTCAGTTCTGATTCTGAGACTTTTGTTGTCCCAGGTCTTCCTGACAAAATCGAATTTACCAAATCACAACTACCTGGTTTTTTCAGAAACCAAAAAAATGGGCATCAACGAAGGTTCCCAATATCAGGCAAGAAAGAGTTCGGAATTGTGGTCAACAGTTTCTATGAACTAGAGCCTGCTTATGCACAGTACTTCAGGAATGAAATGGGAAACAAGTCATGGCTTGTAGGACCAGTTTCACTGTGTAACAACGACGTACAAGATAAAGTTGAGAGAGGCAAAAAGACTTCAATGGACGAGCAGAGAATATTGAACTGGCTTGATGGCCAAACACCCAACTCTGTTCTTTACATCAGTTTTGGAAGCATTGCTCGTTTGACCACTGACCAGCTTGTAGAGGTCGGATGTGGTCTTGAGGCCAGCAACGTTCAGTTTATTTGGGTTGTAGGGAGAGTGTTTAAATCCACAGAAAATGATCAAACGAACCAAGAAAGTGTGCTTCCTAGTGAACTTGAATATAGGATCAGAAAATCAGGAACAGGACTGATAATACACGGATGGGCACCACAATTACTGATACTAGATCACCCAGCAGTTGGAGGTTTTATGACTCATTGTGGGTGGAACTCAACTCTCGAAGGTGTGAGCGCTGGAGTGCCAATGATAACATGGCCTATATCGGCAGAGCAATTCGACAACGAAAAACTGATAGCAGACGTGCTGAAGACTGGTGTAAAGGCAGGTAGTATGCACTGGACGTCGTGGAATGACGATCCACCACCAACATTGGGAAGAGATAAGGTTGAGACAGTGGTGAAAAGGCTAATGGGTGGTGGTGAAGAGGTGGCAGAGATGAGGAGAAGAGCTCGAGAGCTTGCAGAAAAGGCCAAGAAAGCCATTGAAGAAGGTGGTAGTTCGTATAAAGATGTTGATGCTTTGATTCAGGAACTGAAGTCTATGAAGAAAGCAGGTAATCCAATAGATACACTAGATCATCAAATGGTGTCAAAAGAATAAGTATATGACGTTTGACATGGAATAATTTGTACAATAAGCAAGCATTTAGCTGCAATACTAGCCAATGAATAAGTTTGAGATTATTTATATGATTTGGATTCAAGTGATATAATGGCTATTTATATGATTTGGATTCAAGTGATATTATGGACTGTTTACGTAACTTGAACTTATGATTTTACGATCATAAAGGAATAATTTTACCGGTTGTTTCAAGTTTCACATTAAAAATAAGTTTTTCAGTATTCTTATATTATTCAAATGTAACCTTGTAATTTTTGCTTACATCAAAATTAATCATTTATCAAATAAAATATTAAATTGTCAATTAAATGAAATATAGAGATTTATGAATTTTAAAACATTATATACTAATTTCATCACGAATTTCTTTTAATAATTTTAATTAAAATTTATTTTTTAGAAGATATATTTTTTTCATATTATTTAAGTGTTATGTATAAATAAGAATAAAAGGCCTCTATAATAAAAACTAAATTAAAATATTATGAAGAAAAGAAACTTAACATAAAAAACAAATAAATCCAATAAAAATTCAATTTAAAATAGGAACTAAAAAATATATATAACTAAGAGAAATATAAATAATACCTAAATGAATACTCATTTAAAAGTTTAAATGTGCACGTAGGCATCGAATATAACTGAGCTTGGTCCACACGTGGAACAATCCACCTCTCTAATGTTTTTTTTTTGAAAAATTAAAAAATGGATTGATAGATAAATGATGAAGAATATCATTAAGAGAAATATAGTAGTTTCCTTAGTCTCCTACAATAAAACAACAACACACTACACAATACAAACTAAACCACTTGAAACAGCAGCATAATAAGAACACCGTTGCTTATCTTAGGCAAGTCGATTATAAAAGAGGTGTAAGACCCCTCTCATCTGCACATCTAAGATGTTAGTGCTTCCAAATTAAGGATAAGAGAATAAAGGTAATCCAAAGGTTTTCTAGCTTGCTTGCATCATCATATTGACATTATGACAACCCAACTCTTTAAGAAAGACAGTATTTGTTCACAAAACAAATCAACTAAAGACATCATTTATACTTCATCCATAACTTGTCGATACATTTTCTTGTTTAAAAGGGTAGTTTAATCCCCTATTATTGGTATTTGAGATTTTTCTTTCTCTTCCTGACTGATTTCCTTTTTGCAGTTTTTACCTGCACACAAAAATCTCTTAGAATGTTAAGGAATTGGTCTGCAGCTAATAGAGAATCACAATCCTCTGCTGTCAAATCTAAACTGCTTTCTAGAGGGGAATCTATTTTTTGTTCTGCATTTTGAGAGATGAAATTCCTAGTCCCCTGACTTGTCACTCCACAATCACTGGAGTTTATCATTGTTTTCTGTTCTTTATTCGCCAGCCTAGCCTTAGAATTCTCATTTTGCCCAACAGTTGCTAATAAAGTCAACATGCTGGCCAATCCATCTAACAATGCTCTAAATATTGCAAGGTGAAGTGATGCACTTTATTCTCCAGTTCCTTGAGAGAGATGTGTCCAGATGTTATATGGTCTTCCCACCCTCAGTTTTGGAGTATCAATTGCTGAGTTATCATTAGCATCAATTTGTCCACCCATAACCTCATCATTTTCTATTGCAGAAGCATCAACCCCCAATAATTCATCCTGTCATCTAATTTGGAAAAGTTTTCCTGTAGGAACCCATTTCTTGGTTGAATTATAAGGCTTCCAGGGATAAGTCACCTTAATTGCAGATTTTCAATCTCTCGTGTTTCACCTAATTTAAGTATCGGTAAATAATTAGGTAGTATAACATTCCTTTTTACCTCCACACATATTTTTGCATACCCAATTTGTTCCATTCTAGATGTTTGAGCATCCATACAAAGAAGCTTTCTTAAAGAACTTGCTAAAAAATTCAATCCTTCAATTGTCCAAAATTCTAGTGGCAAATTATGAAATTTAACCCACATAAGAAAAAATTCTACACATTCCTTATCAAAAACTCTCCCAGGTTTTCATTTTTGAATAAACATGAGTTGGCTTTCTATATGCCAATGTCCCATTTCCAATATTTCATTCAAATTACTATCAAGTGTAAATTTAATCACAATAGTGTCATCATCCATGAGCAAAGTTTTTTTCAAACTTTTCTTATCTCATCGTGTAGTGGCCAAGCATTGATGATTGGAAATGCAGGCCTCTTAATTCAGAAAGGAACCAACCAAGGCAGTAGAACAAGCCCTCAATCAGGTTTGCCGCAATTCAATTGGTGGACTGACAACACCGTCCTTCAGAGCATCCGGGTAGTATTTCAGATGTATCTTTGGCTGTTGCACGGAAATTTTCTTTGTCTAAACACCAATCTTGGGGGATGGGTTTTGAGAATCTGATGCTAATGAGCTTATCCCTTTTCCAGATGCATACTTTTGACAAACCTCTCGGGTGAGTGCAGGAAAATCTTTCATGGACAGGGGTGAACCTCATCCCTGTTCATGAAATTCCCGTCGTTTGCCTCCTGCCTCTTGTCGAGACTCCTTCCACCATTATCCTCACATTGTAGCTCCTCCATTCATGCCTTTCCCATAACTCAAATGTGACTCAGATTTGTTTATCCTCAACCCAGATCTATTTTATCACGACCCACCGAGCAACCCTCTAGATGCGAGATCTACGCTAGCTACTGGTTCTTCTTCTTGCGTTTTGTAGCTGGGTCACATGAAGAACATAACGTCGAGAGCTTCAGAAGTCACAACATGGACTGGGTAGCGCGAGCCTAGGCACGGTGAGGGTAACCCACCGAGCTTCTTCTGACGCGTCGTTCGTATGACTAAGACCTAGATCTGTGGCTCGGTCACGTGAAGAACAGCATCGAGAGCTTCAGAAGTCACGGCATGGACTGGGTAGCGCGAACCTGGGCAGGAGAGCAGTGGACTCCCCAAGTTCCCACCTCTCTAATGTTACCATGTCTAATCCTATCATCTCAACGATTGGACAGGGTTAAACATTATAAAATTGGACAATAGTTTCGACTTTCGACCATTAAATAGGAAAAATTGGACAATTTGGTTTAGATTTAAAACATTCTCATGAGATATGTCAATTCCAGTGAACTAGAATTTGAGTCATTTAAACTTTTATCAAAATAAAATTTCTCGCAAGCTATAATCATATCAACTGGAAGGTATCGTACTGATCGAAAAATGGCACAAAACTATATTTAAAGGTACCGATCCTCGGTACCAATTGGTACTGACGATTTCGCATATTATTGGTCAATATTTAAAATATTGACCAAATATTGTCCGATATTGGAAACTTTGAAAAAATAGGGGGATTATTTAGCAAAATTTTCGATTTTTAAAAAAAATCCCCCAGTTCAACTTTTATTTTGATTTTTAATTTATATTTTTAAAATAAAATAGATATTTTTATTACCAATAATAATTATAAATTCAATAAAAATTTAAAATAAATTATTTTATTTAAATTTATTTTAATCTTTTATATATTATTTACTAATAAAATATTTATTTTATAAATAAATAATTTATAAATTATTATTTCTAAACTAATATTTATTTTTAGATATATTTTAATTATTAAATCAAATTTTATTGAAAATTTATATTTTTAAAATATTTTTAAATTTAATTATGTTTATTAATATTTATTAAATTAATTTTATAAATTAAATTAAA
>JAOTAY010000190.1:38018003-38031317 GCA_025629805.1 Erythroxylum baracoense | reverse complement strand
TATTAAGTGGTTTAAATAAAAAGATATAAATATTTTGTAATTTAATATTCGATAAATTAATAACTTTATTATATCATTATTATTTGTTGTTATAATTTAAAGTTGTGACATAATATATATATTAAAAAGAAAAAAAGTGAAAATTTTATAAATTTTATAAAATACGATATGCTTATAACACTCTAAGGACAAGAAAGATTTAAAGTAAAACGTATATCAAGATTTCGAGTAAGGAATTACTCTTAACAAACTTTTAATTAGAGTGACTTCGAAATGAATTTTCTAATATTAAAATTTAGATAGGAGAAAAAATTATGAATATAAATTTAGAGTAATTAAAATATAATGATTTTGAAAAAAAAGAACTATTTTTCAAAGTAATGAAATAAATAATTTATAAAAACATATCTAAAGTATTTATAAAATATATTCTAGTTTTAATAAAATAATACATATTTTCAATAATATAATATACAGTACTTACTTGTTTTTATAACTTAATTACTTATATATTATTTTGAAATTGATACACTTAGGATTAATAAAGTGATTTAAGATTAATATAAATACATATATGCATAATGTATATAATGTCTAAATATGAAAAATAAAATAAAAGTATAAATGTGTTAAGATTAATTATTATATTAATTAATTACTTTTAATATGTGTAATAAAAATAAAAAATTTTGCAATGATTATTTAATAATAGATATAATATGAAAAGACAATAATACTGAATAACTGTATTTTTTAAAAATCATATTAAAAAGAAATATAATAATTTATTAAACATGTAAAAATAATATTTGAAATAAATTCATTGTACTTAGATAATAACTTTTTTACATTTACATTATGATTAATTATTATAATAAAATTACAATATTAAAATTAAATTGACTTGTTTGTACAGGGAATAATTATGACAACAATATTATTGCTACATATTTTTAATAAATATAAATTGATTCGTATTTTGTATATTTTATTTTATATAAATATTTTTGTATAATTTGTAAGTAATTTCATCTTACATTTTACTATAAATTGTTATGCTATAATTTATAATATATAAATTTAATAAAATACAACTACAATTTTTTAAAATTGTCTTAAAATAAATATATAAAAAATTTTAAAAAATAGATTAAATGTTCGGACCAATTAAGGCCCGACGATCCGCGGGTCACAGGACTACCCACCCGCCTGTTTAAATTTTCCAGGCCAGATTCGCCCCGTTGACAAGCCTAGAATTGGCTCTTAGGGAATGCCTGATTGCATTTGCACGCAATTCTTAAAAAACAACATTTCCACGCGCAGAGTGGATATCCACCGTTTTTTTCATGTGTTGAGCCTCACATCTATAGAAATGTCCTAAATCAAAATGCAATCATAGTTTATCAACCACTCACAAGATCTTATTTAGCTCCCTAATGAACGAAAGGGAGACTACATACCATAAATGTCCACTCAATCTTTCTTTATAAATCTATATATTTAGTTTTGTCAAAGGTTTGATGATTGTAAAAGAATAAATAATTTATTTATTATTAATAATTGTAATTACTATTTATTTATTTTTAAATTAATTAGCATATTTTAATTATTTATTAAAATGAAAGGAACTAATTCTAAGGATGAAGAAAAAAGAATTCTAGAATAGTAAATGTTTATACAAAAATTTTATTAATTATATTTTATTAAAATCATGACAATTTATATTATTTAGAAAATATTTAGAAATGATAAAAATTATTTTCATTTAATAAATGAATTTATGAGTTGAGATTAATTTTAAATTTTTTATAATAAATTAGTGTGAATATAAAATATGAATCTCATTTTTTGAGTGACGTTGGAGATGGGCTTAAACCTTTTAAAATTTCTGAATTAAACTTTTCAATCCAAACTAAGTGGAGTTATAATTGAAATAATAGGTTATTGGAATAACCCGTTATACAAGCACGAAATCCCGAAGTTCGATCCATAGACATAGATAGATCCCAATTGGAACAATAGGCGAAGGATCAGGTTTATAGAATACTTTGGCACTGGAAAACAATTTCATGCCAAATCTTTGTTTCAAGTCAACATGAGCCGCTAGAACTACTGTTCCACATGTAATCATTTCCAAATTGAAGTATATATATTTCATTGCATAATTTTGCGCGCATGCTAGGAAACCACTACAAACATAATTGATGAAGGTATTTGAAAGCAATAGTTATTCAATCTTGTCACTCAATTTCTTACAGTCGTTTATGTCTCAGAAGGGCATTGTAACTCACCAAATTTCTCTTTGGTCCCAACCCATGCTGATTTGGAGGAGTACTCTTGCAAGGAAGAATGGTAAATGATGCAGGGTTGACACAACTCCTAGGATGAGAGAAAAAGGCTGTACACTCTTGAACTGGTCTTTGATCGGGAAGATCCCGAATGCAATTTTTTCTGATATCAAGGACCCCACTTTTCACCAGCTTCCTGCACATTGGACCCAAACTTGAGAAATAATTACTTGATAACGATAGATTAGCCAAATTCCCAAGTGCACAAAGAACCTCCGGTACTTGACCGAATAACAAGTTCTGGGCTAGATTGAGTTGCTGGATATTGGCCAAGCATCCCAACGAACACGGCAAAGGACCTGTCAGTTGGTTGTTGTTAGCATCGAAAAGAACTAGTTGTCTCAGTAACCCTAGTTCATAGGGAAGGCAACCAGTAAGCATATTGTTCTGGAGCAATATTTCTGTTAACGTTGAGGAAGCGTTTAAGATGCTCTTCGGAAGAGGACCAGTAAATTTGTTGTTGGCGAAGGTGAGGTATCGAGCAGGACTCGAGCCAAGTGTTTCCGGGAGCTTTTGCATGAAATTGTTGTTGTTCAGAAAAAGAACGTCAAGTTTTTGAGTGAAAACTTGTGGCGGAACCGACCCAGTAAAGGAGTTGTATCGGATATCTAAAAATGACAGCCCGGTGATAGCAAGAATCTCCATAGGAAAATTACCGGAGAATCTGTTGTTGCTTATGTCTAGCTCGTATAAGAATGGAAGTTTTGCAGTTTTTGAAGGTATGGACCCAAAGAAGTTGTTAGAGTTTGCATGGAAGATGGCCAGGTCAGGAAGTTGGTCAATGAAACCATCAAGAGAAGGGGCCGTAAGCTGGAAACCATTGAAATCGATGGCGGCCAAAGCGGTGGCGGATTGATTATCAGGTGGATTATCGCAGTAGAAGCCGGTGTAGTTGCAGATATTGGGACCAACCCAAGTCTGGGTTTTGTTTAACGGGTCGAAGGTAATGGTGTTCTTGAAGGCTTGTATAATAGGTAATAAAATGGTTAGTCTCTCGTCCAAGAAATTTATTATCTCAGGAATAATTGGAGGCAGTAACGGAGATAGTATTGGTGTTAATGGGTTATCAATAATCTGGCAACTCACACCTGCAAGAAATGGAAGCAAGACAACGAGGGTTTGTACTAAGGTTTTTGAATACAAACAAAAGCTTCCCATTTTGAAGGAGTTCGAAGAAGATGCGATGCAGAAAGAAAAAAGGATTTTCAGTTGTGCTTTATACGACGAACAAGATAGTGTGGTTGGTGATTTTGTATTTTAAAGCAAGATAGTATTCTTATGTGCTACATCTAAGGCTAAGTATTTTTTCTCACCGTCAACACCCAATTAAAATTCTGCTGAGGCACGAGATTTCGACTAAATATTTATTACGAAAAAAATAAAACTAAAAACAAAAATTAACTTATTTGCCTCAAAGGGTGGTGTGAATTCTAATGTCCATTAATATTAATTTATAATTATTAAATTATAAAAACTATATAATCATTTGAGCCTTTTATCTAAATAATAATTTATTTAAAATAGTTAAATTTATGAATTTATGATATTTAAATGTCAGCGGTCAGAACCAATATTAACTTCTAGAAAACTCAAAATTAAAAAGAAGTATGAACTTGGTTCAGGGTTTCCAAACTATTGTCAAAATCGCATATGGAGTGTACATTGGTGCATGCCATAATTGCGTTGCAATTTCAACCATTTAGCGAGATTAGTGCGTCAATCACTAGTTGGTTGGTGGACTTGGGAGCTCTGAGTGACGACTTCTGATTATGGAACTTAACCCAAGTCTATCTGGTGCCAGTGGACAACTATAAACAGGATTGACTTGGTCTTTGATAGTATGAAAATAGAAGTACTTCGTTCCGAGAATTCAAGGCTGGATATATATTAGAAGCATTGAGCCCAGCCAAAACAAGAACCTTTCCTGAAAAGGCTCAGCTTCTCCTATATCCAAAATCAAACGAACCGTTCAAAGATATCTTCAAAACTAGAGCCCAATCACTAAATTGTGGACTTGTGTTATAATAAAAATAGAATTTTAATCATTTTGAATAATATATTTTTATGTTTGTTTTTCTATCTTCTTGATACCATTTGGGCATTCGGTGCAAGCAGGGCACCTATTCTGGGATTATTATCACGGAGAATAAGATTTAGTTTGGAAAAGTGGCAGCAGATGATAACCTGCTAAAATAATTTATTGAAATAATAAGTAATTATTCTCAATAAATACTTATGTGTTTGAGATTGATATTTTGATAACTGCTGAAACATGAAAATAGGTGTTTGATAAGTATGTTTACGGTTACTGAAAAGAGATAAAATAATTAAAGAGTCCATTGATTTAATAATCTATTAATTATTGTATAAATAATTATAAATATATTATTAGTCATATAAATTTAAAATTATAAATAATAAAATATTAAATTAAAATAAGAAAAATATAATAAAATAAATTTAGTGAATAAAATATCTCATAAAACATATATTATTAGTCATATAAATTTAAAATTATAAATAATAAAATATTAAATTAAAATAAGAAAAATATAAATTTAATAATTTAATAAATAAAATATTTCATATAAATATATTATTAATCATATGAATTCAAATTATAAATAAGAAAAAGACGATACGTTAGACTTGCTTTCTATTAGTTGAAGGTGTAGTGGAAAATAATAATTATCATAAGGATATTAATGGAAAGTAGAATTTATACCGCATAAGCATTTTCCTATCGTAACCTTCTTTCTGCTTATCGATTTCTGCGGTGGTATCGCACTTTCCTCCAACATCTAGTTGTTCGCCTGCAGATTCAAACATGTGATTGCTTTTGAAAACTACGTAGATAAGTACTTATCTCTACTGCACCGCAAATCTACACGCAGCCTAAAACAAGGTTCACTTACAACTCTTATAAAGAATAAAATGAAATAAAATAAACTCATTAAGCCCCAATTCTATAAAAAGTTAGTAAGTCCCTGGCCATGCTACGCCACAAAATTGATTGTTTTTTTCTCCACAAGTTATGCAGGCGACTTATTCTTCAGTATAACCTATTACAGAAGTGGAAGTTCGAAATTTAATTTATAAAGAGAGAATCTATGATCTATAGTTTAAAACGTGCTATTAAATTAAAATTTAGAACATATGAGTTGGATTAAAAAAAAATTGTCATATCATATCACTATTTGAGTGAAAATGAATAATATATTAATATCATTGCATTTGGCTTGATGAATTTTAGTACAATAAAAATAAAATCAAGTTGTGGTAATTTAGAAGAATAACTTAACATTTAATTTTAATATAATTTTTTAATTTAAATTTTTAGAAATTTAGTCATTAAAATAATTCAAATTTAATTAAATTTTAAATTGAATTCTCACCATTTATTCCTTAGATCAACCCAATCCATTTGACACGTCTAATCTTACGGTATTATCCTAAGTGACCCAATTCTTCTGGCGCTCAAAGTCGCGGCAGATTGCGTGCCCATATCATATCATATCATGTCGGCAGGGAGGACATTTGGACCCATCCAATTAGCCTTTTCTTCTTCTTTTAGTAAAGCAAGACAAAGCTGAAGCAGCAACCTTCCAGTCTACCGGTGGACTTGGTGTCAACTATGGTCGTCTTTCAATTATTGAATATCGTAAAGGCATTGTAGAACCATTTTTTAAAAGGAAAAGGAAAAGTTGCAGTCTCTTTTGCTTTTTAATACATTTGGCAAAAGAAGGGTTAGGGGAGTTGGGAATCAAAGGAAAAGATAGAGATGCTTCATAAATGTGTCAATTTATCAGAGAAGGAGAGGTGTGAATTGTTCGAAATTTCTTTTCAATGAGATAAGATTTATAGTTTATTAACCATTTGTATTGTGATTTAAAAAGAGCTCGATACGTGATAAAGTTTATCAATGGGACCTAATTAAAGTAGGGATTTCGAGTTAAGTTGATGAATGGTCATGTAGTTGAACATCTGTTATCTTCTTTTAGGATGTCAAAGTCTGGAATCCTATTCAATCACTTCCTATGGAAAGTTACGCGGTTGTGGAATGATTTCTTCTTGCCAAATCTCCTCCACACGTTACGGTAGAGTTAAACGTTAAAGAAACGAAAACGAAAACGAAAAACAAAAAGAAAGCAATATCTATCAGTTTCTTTTTGTATTTCAGAAAACAGATGTAGTCGTTTTCTAGACTGTAGATGACTCCTATCTCAATGTTTGAACTGGAAACCTCAAGTTATGAAGTTGGATTGGATTCATTCAGCGGAATTTATGATGTCTATGCAGCTGTCGAGCTTTTACCAGACAATGAAAAGGATGGCAAGAAAATGAAGGGAAAACATGAACATGGCTCAATTTGATTAAGACAAGAACTGGGCTTACCAGGATTATTGAGCATAGATCAGATAACATACAATTAATATAGTTCGTCCATGATATGAACCAGTGACAAGCAAGGAGAGGTATGCTAAGAACATATAACAGAGAATCGATATAAGAGAGACATATTTATATGAACCGCCGGGCTACTATAACCTCAATTTGTGAGGTAAAAGTGCATCATATGATCTTGGCGGTGGAGCTGCTACAGTTGATTTTTTATCATTATTCTCCAATGACTTCTCGTAAACATTCTCGCATGGAACGTAGTTCAGTGACCTCTCATTGGGACAAGTTACTTTCTTGGAGAAGAATGCCTGGCATTCGGAATAAGATCTCTGGTTTGGAGCACCGAGAATGCAGTTCTTGTCAATAGCAATAACTTTTCTTTGTATCAGTTTCCTGCATTCAGGCCCAACCTGAGTGAAATAGTTGTCAGACAAAGTCAAATTCATAAGGTTAGGCAAACGGCACACCGACTCTGGCACCGGACCGTAAAACTCATTCCTACGCAAGTTTAGGATCTGCATTTTTTCTAAACATCCAAATGAACGAGGTATTGGACCCGTCAACTTGTTCACGCTCACATCAAACACATTGGTTTTCTTCAGGAGACCAATCTCGTATGGCAAGCAACCTGAGAACTTATTGTTCAGGAAAAGCACCTCCAACAAATTTTTAGCACTGCCAATGCTTCTGGGGATTGGACCGCTGAACTCGTTGTTAGCAAAAGTAAGGTACAGTGCTGGTGTTGAGCCAACATTATCAGGAAGCGATTCCGAGAATTGGTTGTTGTTGAGAAAGATAACGTCCACGTCTAGATTGAACACTCCTCGTGGCACAGGCCCTGAAAATGTGTTAAACCTCAGGTCCAAGAACGTCAGTTGGGTAGCTTTAAGAACTTGCATAGGAAACCCGCCACTGAACTTGTTGTTGCTGAGGTCAACCTCGAACAAGTACTTGACTTTTCCGATTGATTCAGGAACAATACCCGAAAAGTTGTTGGAGTTTAGATGGAAGATAGACAAGTCTGGAAGCTTATCAAGTAGGCCTATAAGCGGAAGATCAGGACCATCGAAGTGGTAGAGGTTGAAGTCCAAAGCTGCGAGTGACCTCCTGTTGAAGTCGGGCCTCGTAGCACAATTAAAGCCCTTGAATTTGCAGACGTTCTTACCTCTCCAGCTTCTTGTAATCTTAAACGGATCGATCGTGATTTTTTTTTTATATTTTAGGATTGTCAAACGATCTCTCTCAAGATTGTTGATAGGCCGTGGCCGTGGCCGTGGTGGTGGCGGTGGCGGAGGTGGAGGTGGAGGTGGCGGTGGTGGAGGTGGAGGTGGAGGTGGACACTCAGGCTCTGGTTGACAATCCGAACATTCAGAAGGAGAAGGTGCAGGAGTCTCGGGACCACCTATGATTATTTCAAGAGCTTCCCTTTTGGTCTCAATTGCTGCATTATCACCAACGACCTTAAACAAGAAGGAAAATGGATTAAGAACTATACTCAAAGCCAGTAGCAGGCTCAAGTATGAAATAGAAGCCATTTCCTGTTTCTGCAGAGACTTTAAGTCGAAACAGGCATATATAACAGAGTGAAAAGGAGACCAAAGATTCAAGCACACATATATGTCCAATACAAAAGTTTACTGGGACTCTTGGAAGCTGAGGGAGACATTTTATCTATGAAAACACGCTTTTCACTCAGGAATCAGCCTGTCCTAAACTATTCTATTTATATTTCCGCTAACATTTTTCCAATCTATTTTTGTTGGGTTCTAAGTTCTTAATCAATTTTACCATGTTACGATAACAAAAAGTTGAGAAGTGTGGAAAAGTATGAGATACCAATAATTGCAGCTTCAAACCAAACGATGGGACCAATGTCACCCAACAGTCATCAAGGTAGTCTAAAAGTTACTATACCCCACTTGAAAAATGGAATCTAGTACATAGAATAAGACTTTCGATAATGCAAGCTCCATTAAAGCACATATACTACTCAAACCTGGTAAGGGAAACAAATATGAGGGAGAATTGAGGGTTAAATACTTGCCTTTTCGTTGGTTCTACAAATGATTCTGTTGAACCTGTGGCTTAACAGAAGCTTGTTTTATAGTGGACGTCAATTACAAGCCCATGTGCATTAGTTAGGCACTCGGGATAATTTCTGTGTATTTATGTTTCAAGTGCTGTAGTTGATAGCTACCATGTCCATGTAAGAATGTGCAAGCTGATGGTCAAGAATGATCAGACGTGATAAAAAATCTAATATTTCAATGAATTGGCGTCATTTGTGGAAATTAAATGGTCGTCCCAGTAAGTAAACCCCACACAGTACTCCATCACATGCTGGATGGGCGATCGTGAAGAGAAAAAACAGAGCTTTCCTTCTCGACAGGGAAGCTACAAGAAAAAACGAAAACCATAAAACTGCATTTGCTAGAAACCAAAGCACTTGCAATGCTCATTCACCATAGCTAGACATCACTAAGCTTGAAAGATGGACTGAAAGTAAATGTGCACTCATTCTTCTGTCTCTGGTTTTACGTCCATTTATTTCATAATCACGTACCCTTTTGTTTTATGTATTTGATACTCCGACTTATGCACCACCGTTCATAGGGTTGACGATGCTTTTAAATCATTTTTTTTAAATTTAAATAATTATTAAGATATCAAATATTTAATTGTAAATAATAACTTTGTTTTAATAGATACATGTTATTTATTTAAAAAATTAATAGTAGAGATTCATACAGATTAAATTACTAAAAGAAACTTATACTACTAATATTTATTATTAGATCCTATATAAAAAATTTAAAATTTTAAGCAATGTATAAAATTAATTTATATCTAAAATTTACTTAATATTTAATTATTAAAATAAAAATAAAAATATATAAATTTAATAATTATATAAAATTGATTTTGACATATTCTATTTTAAAATAAATAAAAGTATTGAATAGGCAATTGACAAGAATAAGTCATGATTTTGACGGGAGTAATTAATTTGGGATCAATCAACAGTACAATAATATACTTTGAAATTGGACCCACCAAGCTGGCATTGTAACCCAACTCCCTTGTAAACCTTATCCTTCTAATGTCCTAGTCTTGGTTGTATTTAATTTTGTCTTTGATTTTATTTTATTTCTCCGGATTAGTTTTGAGTTATATATTAAGGCATCAGATAGCTTTATTTAATAGATCTTACGGTCAATTTGTTGTGTGTTGGCATCCCCTTTTCTTACCATATTATGTAGCATCGGCCTCTTGGGTTTGGACTGTAAATCAGGCGATTCAGCCCGTTTTTCACTTCTTCATCTGCCCGGTTTTGTAGGCTTAGACCTACGTTTTGAACAAGCTTTTTGTTTTGGATAGCTCATAAGGTGTTGATTAGACTGGACAAGACAATTTCGGTGCTTTCGACCTAATGTAGTCCAAAAGCCTACTGTACAACTAAATTTCCAATCATCAAGTATAAGGAAACTGTAGATGATCGTAAAAGGCCTTTCTTTCAAGATGCCTACCGTTCTCTTTTTGTTTGTTTCTTTGAGAATGAAAATTAGCAATATTTTTATTTAAAGAGTAAATTTCTATATACAACAATAATAAATTAGCATGGAGAAGACTGAAGCTTATGGAATTAAAGAAGATTTTCCTATGTTGTCTATAAAAACCTACTTCAAAAATCTGCCAAGCCGAAGAAACTTAACAAGTCTAATAAGACTTCCACTTATGACAGTATGGCCTCTTCTGGAACATGGACTAAGAGGCTCAATTTCACAATGTTTCCAAGGATGGTATCTCAGCCCTTCAATTAAACTACTAAATGCTGGTGCATAAGTATCGTCCTCTGTCCTCATTGGGTTCTTTTGGAACAAGAGACCAACGTTCCTAGTGGTTAATGCTTGGGCCAAAGCACGATACTCAAACAAGGGTTTAGAGCGTGACATGTTACGTGAAGACGGTAAATTCTTGTTCAAATTTGCCGAGGAGAATGAGTTGGATGATATACTTGATCAAAGACCGTGGCATACAGGGGATCAACCCTTGCTTATTCAGAGGCGGCGACTGGGGATGGAAATGGATGGGGGCACAATTGATACGCTCCCTATGTGGGTGCAATTTCACAATTTGCCTTTATTGTGGACCATTGAGGGCCTCAGCTATCATCCAAGTTCGTTGGGGAAACCACTAATTATGGATAATTAAACAGCAACAATGGAAAGGATTGGGTATGCCAAACTGTGCATTGAGATTCAAAAGACTTCTATGTTACCTAATAACCTCTCGGTGATGTGTCTTGGGGATAATGATGAAATGGTGAAGAAGATAATCCCATTATCCTTTCCTTGGAAACCAAACTCTAAAAAGAAGTCGCAGGCGACTAGTAAAAAATTCCAAACATGCTGGTATGATGAACTAATGGGCAATGATTCTGAGCAGGAGGGAATTAGGGGTCTTAGCTCACAAGAGGTTTGTAGGGATGAGACTGGAACAAAGGATCTTTCTATTGAGGAACCGAACTTAGTTCAGAAGTGGATATGTGGTATAAGCATGCTATATAAAGGATCAACCTGATACTAGCTCAATTTTTTTCTAATGGAATGGTTCCTCCCCTGCACACTGATCAGGAGGATGCATTAGTCTTTATACAAATTGAAGGTCAATAGAAGGAAGCAGAGGAAGAGACTGAGGTGCTATAATATGAACAGTGCACTTAAAAAACTGGGGTGAGCCAAGATGAGGTTGAGACCTCTAATAAGTTAACAAATATAGCTAGGAGGGGTACTGCTAGGAGAAAGGAGAAGAACAAATATAAACGGGGCTATGTCTCCCGAATGTTTATTTTAGTGTGGAATACTAGGGCCTAAATGACCCCCTAAAAAAGGTTTGTGGTGCGAAATTTGATCAAAGAGAAGCAACCTGTTCTGGTGGTCTTGCTGGAAAAAAAAAATCAGAGACCTTGTCTTGCTACAAAACCAGAAAAATTTGAGCCCTTAATGGCATATTATATCAAACCATAATTCCTATTATAAAGGGAGAATCATATTGTTTTACAATACGGATAAGATGCGAGTGCAATATGTTGAAGAAAGTGAACAGTATTCACATTTGTGTTGCCAATATGGAGGTCTTACTCCTAACTTTGCTGTAACGGTAATTTATGCTACCAACTTTGCTTTCCAAAGGAGTAAATTGTGGATTCATTTAAACTGAATATAGTCATAGCTGATCCATGAATGGTTATGGGGGATTTCAACTACATATTATGTTCCAAGGAGGCTGAAGGAAGAAATAAGTTAACTATGGCTGATACTAGTGAGCTCAGAAATTCTCTTAGTGAAGTGGATTTGTTTGATCTTTACTCAACAAGGAGAGTGTTCACTTGGACTAATAATCAGTAGGGAATTATGTTCACTCGTAAAAACGCTGGATAGGTGTCTTGTAAATCCTTAACAAATCAAGAGATTCCCTCAAGCCACAGTTCATTTTAGGGACAATTTAACGTCTCATCATATATATATATATATGCATATACATAGTTTTGCTAAGGAAAGAAGGTCCGGGTCCCCATTTCGTTTTTTCAATGGAATAACTCAGATGGACGGTTTCTTGGAACTGACCCACAACTGTTAGTTACATGAGGTGCACGACTATAAAGCCTTCCAGTTGGTGCAGAAACTTAAGAAGGTCAAAGCTTCCATCAAGAAAGAATCAAAGGCCAAGATCTGGAAATTCTCATAACTAAACTACAAATTGCACAGGCTAATTGTTACAACTCTCCTTAAGACATAGGTCTTTGGGTTACAGAAGTGAATACTTTCAAGGAGTATCAGGAGATGCTACAGCTGCACAACTCCATTCTTAAACAAAAAGCTAGAATGAATTGATTAAGGGATGGTGACTTTAGAACTAAATATTTTCATTCCACACTCATGGTTAGACGAAATGTTAATAGAATATTATGTTTGCAGGACAATTGTGGTATTGTGCATACTGAACAGGATCAACTACTTGTAATGGCTAGGAATTTCTTCTCTTAATTAATGGGTATGAGCAAGACAAATAAGCTTATAGAGAGCATGAGAAGCGTGCCAGCAGGCACTATTCAACAAGACCTTAAAGACACCCTCATCTCTCTATTCACAGAGCAAGATGGAAGGAAGACAGTATTCGGCGGAATGGTTCATCTAGCCCACGTGGGAAATCACAGGATAATTATTTATGGAGGCAGTTATGGATTTTTTTTCCTACTAAAATGTGTCAAGAGGCAATCGATCAAAGTTGCGAATACTATACTGGACTCGGTATCAAATTAAATTTTGGTATGATATTGTACCAATATCGGTCAATACCGGGTACCGTTTCAGGTAATTTTTTATATTTATGAAATAATTTCTGAAATTTTTAACATTTGCAAAATAGTCCACTAATATATTATACAGTTATATACTGTATACTTTATAGGTTTACATCAACCCTGCTTCTAAAAATCATAATAATAAATAATAATCACAATTAATAATTTAATATAAAATGACAATAATTTTTAAATATTTCA
>JAOTAY010000190.1:37942634-37960271 GCA_025629805.1 Erythroxylum baracoense | reverse complement strand
AGAACTAGCTACAAATATAGGTTGGAATAGGTTCATTTGGTGTGACGTGCCTAGTTACCCTATGATGACTATAGAGTTTTTCACTACAGTTCGTTATAACCCTAAAATGGATGTTTTCTAGTTTAGGATTGAATTATAATGTCATTCGTGCGCTATTCGATTTGTCAAACACTAAAGTTTTAGATGATTATGATGACTTTTATCTAGATGATTATTGGAAAACTTTAACGAGTGAAGAAAATTTTGACTATAGGAATGCACCGAACACTTTAACTCGTAGTTCCGAGCATTTAATTTTGTATAAATTTATATGCTTAACAGTGTTCAATAAAACTGAAAGTAAAAAGTTCTCGGCCAAAGAACTTTTCTTTTTATGGTGAATGGATCGAAAAATCAAAATCAATACACCTTTTAGGATTTTTGATCAATAGTGAGTGTTGTGAATAAAAAGAGCTCTTATTTTGGCATGTCTTATATTGTAACTGCTTTGGCTTTGTTTTACAACCTTGACATGGAAAATGTGTGTACAACTTAACACAATATGTTTGACATATCTTGTTTGAGGCGCTCTGAGAACTCCGAAATCCTCAGATGGGTATTGTAGTAAAGAACAGGAGGGGCACAAATACAGCCTTTTCCCGACCCTCTACATCCAAAGCAGTCCTGGAGCTAGAAGAAGGAGCAGTGGAGGAGGAACCAAGTGCACCTTCTACCAGATGACCTCTAATCAGCAATAAATGACATCACAAATCAGTGAATTCGACATGCAGATGAGGTAAGTCCATAAAGAGCAATGCTACTTAAAGAAGAAATTCCTCAAATTCTTTCAGAGGAATAATTTTAAAGTCCCTTCACCAATATCGTCGCCACCTCAATCCCCATAAGCTTTTCTTACCCTACAATTTTAATTTTTGATGTCTTTTGTTTGGTTTGATGTCATTTTATTTATTTTATGGTGGCATTGTCACATTGAGGACAATGTGTTGTTTAAGTGTTGGGAGGTGACACTTGCATTGTTAATTGTATTGTGTTAATGATGTTGTGCATTCTATTAAATAGGATGCATGTTTAGGCATATCATGTTGTTTTATGTTAATCAATGGGCCTGCTCTTAAGTCATTTGGATTGGTATTGCCATGAGATTCTATCATGCTAGTTAGAATTATATTGAATGCATGCTTGAACTTGGATTAGGCTACTTGACTAGAAAGTGAACCATGTGGAGTGATGAAAAGTAGTTGGTTACATAAGCTTACTCACAATTTGACATTTGAGCAATGAGGTAGTGTAAAGATGCATAGTGAATTTTCATTTTAGCCAATGTGAGAATTGAGCCCATATGACTCCATATATAGTCATTCCATATCTTTGTTGTGTGATACTTCCATAGGTTATTACCTTCAGAACTTTTTTTGAACTGGTTTGAGTCTATTGGATGCATGCTTAATAGAGATGATTAAAGCCCTTTTTGTGTTAACCGTTGGCTTAAATGACCTACCCTTTTTATTACCTCTTGCTACCCCCATTGAGCCTTAACCTTTTGTTTCTTGAAATACCCAAAAATTTTAAAACCTAAAACCCCATTAACCTAACCATTCACAAGCTTAGTTGAGTATTCATTAGTTGAGATTGTTATGAAATTTTTATCGAGATAAGTTGAGGATACTTCTGCATGTGAATCACATTGCATTTAGCTTCTATTTTACTCATATGTTCTTCCTTGTATTAAGAAAAAGAAAAGAACAAAAGAAAGAAAAAATGAAAAGAAAAAGAAAGGAAAAAGGGAATAACACTTGAGTAGCATAAATAAGTGCAGGGTATTAGCATAATTACATGTTTGTATCTTAAAATTTTGTTTTGTTATCCCTTTTCACCCGCTTTTCACTTTATGAATGCTTTTGTTAAACCTTCTACCCTCTTTACCTACGTTTACCCTTACCACATTACAACCCTAAACAAGCCCTTTTGATCTATTTATGCATGCAATCATTGTAGAGGAGAATTGATGTATTAGCAAGCCCATGGTAGTGTAGTTTACTATAGGAAGTTTGAGCTAAACATTAACCATAAAAAACTTGAGAGAAATGAGTGAAAACCGTGAGGAAGATTCATTTTGCATCGATACTTATCTTTGAGTGATGGTGTCATTTGTTGAGTTTGCTTATGTACACCAATGAAAAGTAGTCATGATATATGTATTAACTTGATATTTGAGTTGGCTAAAATTTAAAGGATTGTATGTTTTGATCGTTGTCAAAATGAAATGATATAATTGATTGGTTATTTTTATTTTTCTTGAGGACAAGCAAAGATTTAAGTGTTGGGAATTTGATAGTTGTGCGTTAGTCTATGTTTTTCTAAGTAATTGGCATGTGCTTCTTACATTATAGTTTATTATTGTATTATTTTAGGATTCATTTTGTTTGTTTTCGTTTAACTTAATTTTCATTGTTGTTCTTTTATGTTTGATGCTAATTTAGGGTAAGAATTGATTATCTTTATATAGGAATGAAGATTGAGCAACTTAGAGATTGAGCTAGAGAGCAAAAAGGAGAAGAAAAGAGGAGACATTCTGTTGCAAAATCCTATGATCATGATGCCAATTCCCACGATCGTGGGAAGTTTAATCCAAGAGATTATGCGGGGTTTAATTAAACTTTAGGGTTTTTCGACTATAAAACATAAAAAACCTACGAAAATGAAGAGACGAAATCCCCCTATTGAAAAGAGCCTCCTTGAGTGAAGAATACAAGTTTTGAGTTTTGAGGAAGGCGAAGATTCAAGGATTATCATCAACAATTGGGAAAATAGCACATTAACATAAAAAATTCCAGATTTTTCCAAAGAAGAGAAGGGATTTTCTTTATTCAATTTTCTCTGTCTTTATCTCTTCTAATCTTTGTAGAATGGAATATTTGATTGTTGATGATATTATGGAGACCGTGAGTGATTGATTTAGTTTTAGGGATTACTTTTAAACCATTTTGTTAAGCTCCTCAAATAAGCATTTACTAAGTTTAACATCTTACAGCACAACTACAATTTGTCTTATACATTTTAAGGATTGAAACTAAAGTTGAAATGTGAATCAACAAGTTCTTAAACCAATCCCAAAAACAATAAAAAAGGATGATAATACTATACTACTTGCTCTCTCTATGTGATTTTTTTCTCACTTTTGGTGTTTTGGCAGCTCACACATACAAAACCTAAGTATCGTCTCTTTCATATCAATAAATAGGTTTTTTTTCATCTTACATAGTCACATACATAATCATATAAGTGACCATATCTCTTCAGCACTACCTTACTTATAGATGTATACAATCATAAACAGCTACACAGGCTTCTCACATGACTATATAAGTTATGAACATGGGTATATATACAATCGTGTATGTCTTTACCCTTTACATCCTTCTTCACACAAATCTAGAGACTTACACAATTGATATACAGGTCCGTATAAGTGGAGAAAACGAGCGTGTGGCATTCTAAACAGGTTTGTCTGGCTAAAAAAAAACTTGATTCACCCATCATCCATCATATCTTTACTTCTTTCTCATCCTTACGAACCATAAAATTGTTAACAATGATCGAAAGTCTAAAATAGGGTTGGAAAAATATAATAATTAACACCTAATGTTCTTTCTTTTTTTTAAGAATAGCATAACATGTATAAATAGCTTTTATATATACATGAATAGGCACACAGATATAAAGAGACTTTTCTCTCATCTTTTCTTTATCTCTTTCTTTTTCATGATATTAGAGCCTCTTTTGTAAATTTCTCTCAATAAGCATCTTCTTCAAGCATTTTGGATCTTTTAATCTACTATAAATTTATGTTGCTTTAAACCAAATTATTCTACTCCTCGTATAGATCATAACAATACAAACTACATACCAAGAAGTGGTTGTATGCTCCTTTATGTGCCACCACAGTTCATTGGACTCTTCATTATGTTAAGTTGTTTATAGAGGAAGAAGATGACATAAACAATAGCTGCCCCTTTAACCTCTATTATGCTAGATCAGTATCAAGTCAATAAGTCATGTTAGTGACACATCATCACCATTTTAGCAAAAGCTAAGTTTAATCAATGCCATATCAACATCCCAGTTAGTGCCACGTAGTATGATAGTCAGCGTCCAGTTATTCCAGGTTAGCATACAGTTAGCTCCATATGTTGCAGCTTCATTTTTCTATGTGTTAGCGATCTACCCCTCCTCCTATTTAGTTCAAAACTATCAATTTGATTTGATCCAAAAGCGTTGACCACTACTTTGACTGTCCTATCTAAAAGTGTCATCTTTTTGTTGTTAGATTGCGATCTTTAATTTTCAATGGTTCTTTAGGATCTGTTAAGTCTAAAAACTTTGACTGTCTTTCTTTTCAACTTTTTTAAGGTCATTCTTTATATTTTCTATTAATGACTTTATTTCTTTGGAATTTTTTATATGATTCACTCTGATATTTAGAACCTAATCCTCATGCAAATATGAGTGGCTTAAGATATTATGTGATCTATGTTGATGATGGGTTTATGTAATGCATTATAGATTTAAACTATTTTTTATTTACATTTTCTTTGCTAATATGATACAATCTTAGTTATCATGCAAGATTAAAATATTTCATATTGATAATGTCGTATAATACAAAGATACAAATTTCACTGACTTCTTTACTCAACAAGGGACTATTATTTAGAGATCTTGTCCAAATACCTCTTAACAAAATAGTCAAGCATAACGTAAACATATACATATTCTTGATACTATTTAAACCCTCCTTTATCCTCTTCCTTTCTTGAAATATTTTGGGGAGAGCAACTCTTACTATTTTCTACACTATCAAGTGTATCCTTTCTTTTATCATAGGTAAGTTCTCTCCTTATGAGTACTGATCTACTTGTGCTTATAATTATTAATCCTTAAGGTTTTTGATTGCACTTGTACTTGCGTTTTTTCTTCCACAACTTTATGAGGACACCAAAACAGAACTATAAGCATAATTATGTTATTTCTTTAGGTATGGAATATAACACAAAGGGTATAAATTTTGGGATCCCTATCTCAAAGACTCTGTATCTCTTAACATATAACCTTTTGGGAACATAAAATATTTTTTACACTTTAGCATAAAATATTTTTTGACACTTTTAAAATTTCGGGATAACGAAAATTCTCAATAGTTTTTCTATGATCTTTCTATATCTTTATTTTTTGACATTTCTCTTATAGGTCATCTATTAGCTCTAATAGTTCAAAAAGAGCAACATTTGATCCCATTGTATTGTCCGTAACTGTGGATCCTCCACTTCCACCAAACAACTCTTCCTCATCTACTTCTTTATAAAAACCTACTGAGTCTTAAGAACTTCCCCATTGTTATACTTAAATAAGTCACTTTTCTATTCACCTTAAAGATTTTCATGATTATTCAACTATTATCTTTTTATATGAAGCTCATACCTATCATGAGGCCAAATTTGACCCTTTATTATAGAAAGTAATAGTAAAAGTTCAAAACCAATACTTTGGACTTAATTGACTTACTTCTAGATAAGTTTGTTATTAGCTATAAGTGGTTCTATAAAATTAATACTTGAGCTTATTGATACATAGAAAGATACACTTGATTGATGCTAAAGGATTTACTTAGGAATATGGAATTTATTATAAGGAGACATTTATTCTTGTAGCTCATTTGACTTTAGTTTGCAGTCTTATTGCAGTTGCTGCTAGAGATTGTTAGGAACTGTTCCATACAGATGTCAAGAATTCCTTTCTCAATGATGAACTGATTGAAGAAGTGTATACGTAACCTTAACCTGGGTATGATCATTCACCTAATAAAGTTTATCTCCTTTGCAAAGCCTTATATGGACTAAAACTAGCTCCTTGAGCTTCGTTAGCCAAATTTAGCTCATCCTTTGACTGCCTTGACTTTAAGTCCAACTTCTATGATTCTGCTTTGTTCCTTTATAAAACAGATCAAAGATGCACTCTTCTTCTTTACATTGATGACATGATAATAATTGTTGATGGCACTCAGGGTATCTTTACTCTCAAATTCATTCCCATGAATAATTTGAGATGAAAGACTTAAGTAATCGACATTATTTTTTGGGTCTTAAAGTATCAACTTATGACTCTGGTTCCTATTTGTCACAAGAAAAGTATGTCACTAATCTCATCTCTCATGTTGGTATCACTGACACTAAGACTGCTAGCACTCCACTTGACTCCACTGATCATATTGTTGCCACTATTGGAAATCTTTTTAAAGATGGTACCCTTTATTATTAATTAGTTGGAAATCTTATATATCTCACTATCTCTTGTCCAGAAATTTTAGTTACTATTCATATTGTAAGCTAATTTATTTTTGTACCTTGTACCACTCACATCTCTAATGTTCTCTTTATACTTTAATACATAAGAGGAACTTTATTTTATGAGATTCATTTCAGTCATTCATCTTTATTAAAATTACATGCATACTTTGATGCTATCTGGCTGGAAACCCCACTAATCTCTAATCCATTACTAACTATTGCTTCTTTTTGGCACATCTCTCATTTTATAGCATAACAAGAAGCAAACAATTGTCTCTCGCTCTAGCATTGAAGTAGAATACTAAGCTCTTACTAACATTATCTTTGATTTTATCTGGTTACAATGTCTACTTCATGATATTAATTTCCCTTCTTTTTCTACAATTCATCTCTTTGTGATAATCATAGTGGGAAATTGCCCATAATGATAGCTTACAAGAATATACAAAACACATCAACATTGATTATCTTCTTATGCATATTGTAGATCTTTTTAATGAATCAAAACTACCTTAGGGATTTCAAGATCTTATCTCCAATTAAGTTATCATCTTCATTACCACCTTAAGTTTGAGGGGGTTATTTATACATATTTTAAAGTCAACCACGAGCACATATTTTATCCCAAAATTATGCTTGTAATTAACACCTTGATATTCTTTCCTTCTCTAGAATAACCCAATATGTATATATATCTTTATCTAAATGCAAATAGATACACAAAAATATAGAGACCTATCTCTCATCCTTTCTTAGTCTCTTCTTTCTTTAGAGATGTTGAACAATTCTTATAGTTATTTTGATACATGAATTAAGTTAGACCTACAAGAAAATATTCTGAATGATACAACTAGAATTCCACAACAAAATAGGGCTCTTCATTTCTCCAAAAGGTTTGTATGAGTGAAAAAAGAACTTAAATGTTTCTTAGCTTAGAGAATTGTAGTAGATTAGGCATTTGAGGCCAACATCAAAAGGCTTAATACAATCAACAAATTATTGGAAGAGGCTGCTTATGCTCAAGAAACCAGGGAATATGTGGAGAGTAAGATATTTGAGTCATTGCATTATGATAAGGTGATTGTCTCCTTCATTGAAGGCTTTAATGAGTTCCACAAGTTATTAAGTCAAGATGCCCAGACTTGGATGTTGACGATCTTGATGCTTAGGACATTCCAGTTGAACTGAATGCTATAGAGGGAGCTATCAATGGCAGTAACTTTGAAGCAAGTTTGTAGACCTTTTCTTAAGTTCATAACGTTCTTGCCCCTAAGTTCTCCCCAGTTTAGGATGACTGTAAACAGGGTTGTAAGTGTATTTCTCAAGCCTTTGATGGTCTTTTGTAGTTCTAATGTTATTAATATAAATTTTTCTTTCCTTCATCCACACGCCTTTGATTTATTTATTTATGCTATGTCAATTTTTTTAGCAATATAATTTTAATGATGATTTTTTTCATTGTAGTAAACATAATTAAATGTTAACCTGCCATCAAAAGTTAGTGATTTTTTGACTGTTACATTATCAACAAATCTGTGATTTATAATATTCTATTTGTACACTTAGATTGTATTTGATTGCATGATCACAAAATAGATAAATTTGCATCTCAAATGTGAACATGGGTCATCTTTCAATCGCGAATGCCAATAGGAAGATAAGCATCTTGTATGGAAAAACTTCTTTTATCATTTGATTACGCAACAATGGATAGATCTATGTCTACATGCAAAGTCTTAGTTCATCTTTGATTACATGATTGTCAATAGGCAGTTCGACATTTTATACATAAACTCTTATAGGGTGTTTGGTTTAATGGAATAAATATTCTATTACCGATATATTCCTGGGAAAAGTTATTACTATGTTTGGTTGGAAAAAACATACAGAATAATTAATCCAAATATTTTTTTAATCCTTGACTTCGGGGAATAACTAAAGACAATACCTCCCTATTTTTTCCTATTCCGTGCACTTCTGGAATAAATATCATGAATTGAGGATGGAAATATCCTTGCTCTGTCATATTTTAGGCGATTCAAGGAACTTCTCTTTTGAAGATTCAAGGTCGTCCATCTCCCTTCAAGTGATTTGCAACAACCTTTTGGCTCTTTATCCATTTCCCAACAACCTTTTGGCTTGAGATTTATAGAAAGAGAGAGATTCCATTGTTGAGTTTGAAAGACCTACACTGAGTCTGAGGTACATTTCTTCTTTAATCTCTACTTTTGCTTGCTTTTCATTTCTCATAAACCCTAGGCTCTTCGTGATCAAGAAACAGAGAAAGTGTGTTTTTTAATTTTTAAAGAGATTGGGGAAATCGGAATCAGCTATATGCTTCCTTTGAATTTTTCTCAATTTGTGTCGATTTTTTCTTAAAAAGAATTCACAATGACGTATTAAAGAATTGAGTCTCTACGAACTCCAAGTTATGACATGGATAGTATTAAATATGATCTATTTTAATTATCTATTCTTTCAGTTTGTTGTTATTTTTCGTTTCTTATTTTGATGATAGTGTTGAATAACTGATAGAATTATTTTGATGATAGTGTTTCTATTGGATGACTGTGTGAGAAGAGTGATGGTAACTATGGATCATTCCAAGGGTGATGTGTTTTCTGTGGAGGAGTGGGTATTTTTTATGCATATAAAGATGGTTTTCCCAAAATTGTAAACTTGGGAAGTGCGAAAACAAAAATATTTTATGAACGGAAGAAGTATGGGTTTAAGAAAAGATGAGAATCAGATGCAAGCATGGTACTGCTGGATTATATGTTCCCAATTACGTGATGCTAGTGTTAATTTCTTCATAAGCAATACCATTTTCTAACGCCATATTTGTTTTGCAGCATTTGTTTGGTAGGGACGAGAACAGTTGCCTAGGAGGCAGTCTTCACTTGAATCAAATGCATTTTGTTTTGATAATGATTTTACATCTTTGCCATAGTCTGTCTCAGTCTTGTTTTGTCCATAGCTTTGAACATTATTTCTCAGCTGGACATCTTTCCCCTCTTATCGAATTTGAAGGTTTTAGTTTATATCTATTTTGTAGCTTTCTATATATATATATTCTGAGCATTAGTTGTAGCTCCATTATTAGATTTGGACCTATTCAAATCGATTGTGGCATTAATACCCATCTTTTGATCTTTATTTATAATCCAAGTCATGTGATATGTCAATGAGTTCCTGCAGCGATAAGAGTCTCCAATTGTAGAGAATATATCATATGTAATCCATATTCCTTTATTTGTTCCTGCCCTTAAAATATGATCGTGTAAGTTTCCTTTACAACTTCGTGATAATAATAATAATAATAATAATAATAATAATAATAATAATAATAATAATAGTAATAATAATGTAGTTAGTGAGGACTATAATAGATATATTGGTCTTTTTGTTAGTTATTCCTATATCATTCCAAATTCATATACCAAACATTGACATAGAAATTCTTTAGCAATAAATCAAACTAAGTAATACTCTTTTCATTCTATTTTTCGTCTATTATATTCCTAAGAATAACCATTTCATTCCTTATCTATTTTAGCAGGCAAACCAAACACCCTGTTAGTTCGTCTTTAACTATTCGATTTTTAAAGAGCAAATCTACATCTTACTTCTGAGCAATTAGTTTATATTTGATTGCACAATTCTCAATGGGTAGACTTGTGTCATATATGTGAACATTAAATATGTCTTTGATTGTCTCTCACACTTGCATGATTATGAACTCTAAAATTGTATTAACAATATGGTTGTAGATTTCCATTTCAACTTTGCAGAAGTCTTTTCCCCACACTTATGCTAGTTTATAAGTACCAAGTTGAAGGACTTTAATCTTGAATAGGCATGTCAAAAGTAGTCGGGTCTAGCCCGACCCGCTCTTGGCCCGGGTTGATCGAGCCACGGGTGAGCCAAGAGTTGACCCGACCCATGGCCCATTGGTTATTTTCAAAACGATACTGTTTTGTCAAAAACGACGTCATTTCAAACATTTTTTATTTAAAAATATATATGATGGCTGGGCCATAGGCCAGGTCATACCGACCCGCTAGCCCATGGGCCACCTTAGCCTATTGACTTTCCTAACCTTGAATGACTTTATCTAGTTTGGCACTAACTTGCCTATAACTACAAATCCACCGTAGACATTGATCGTTTTCACTTTTAGCACTAGGTGTCCCTTCTTCAAATCTTGGGCTCTCGTACTTTTATTTTTGTAAAGCAGGCCTTTTATTGAGATGCTTTGTGCCTCAATTGGGCTAGAGTTTTTTTCTTTTCTTTTTTTTTATCGATCATATCCACTTAACTGTCAATTTCTAGCAATTCAGGTTTGGAAATTTTCTTTGAGTCTTGGATTTATCCAACTTTGTAGGAACGAGTGTTTTGACTCCAAATGACAAACTAAAGTGTTGACTCCTCAATTAAATGCCTAAGTGTTGTCTTGTAATTCCATAGGATTGAGATTTTGTTTGGTAACTAATAATAATGAAGAAATGTAACATTTGTTTTATAACTTTTATTTGTTTTGTTACTAAAAATAGATAAAATAGGGAATAATAAAAGCAAAATGAATTCTAAAAAATTTTGTACTTTTATTCCTAAGGAAGAAGAAATGAGTATGGGTTGGAATTAAATATCAAAGATAAGCAATAACAGATATCATTATAATATCATCAAGTTATTATCAAAATATTATTAAGATATCGATTCCTATCAGAATATTATCAATCTTTTATAGTAATTTCTTTGAAAATTATTTTATTTTTCTTCATTCATACTTTTATTCTTATAATAAAATTATTTATAAATTAATAATTTTATAGATAATTGAAAAAATGCATTAATTATTTATAAAATATAAAATATTTTAATTAATTATTTATTGAAAATTCATGTTGTTTCACAAAATTCTTGTTCTGCTATAGTTACTTCAAACTGAAACTGATAGTTACTTATCAGACAGTAACTGGATCAATAATATAATTTTTCAAAATTTAATATCATGTAGAAAATATTAATATGAAGAAAATAAATCAACATACAAAATTTGTTAACGTAGTTTAACACTCCCAGCCTACGTCTACAGGACTCTTACTTAAATTAATCAATTTTCACCTAAGTACAATAGTCTTACACAAGGCTATTATGGAGCCGATACCACTCGTACTCCCTTAAAAGTTATCTTATATCTAATAACATGACCACCTCATACTAACCTTAACAGAGGATTGTTGAACCAACGAATGATAAAAAAGACAAATAATATATCAAGTGATTAAATCAAGAATTACAAGGAACAAAAGAACACTTGAGTCATAGAACAATCCCTGATATATGCAGCCACATTAAACTATAATCTTAGGAGGTCGTCTAATAAAAATCTGCTATAAACTTTGTAGGTTGATGACTAGAGAAGCTCATGCACAGTAGCCTCCCCAATGGAACATTTAATTGATCATAAAAGCATATAAAACGCAGCTACAATTATGGATGGATGGATTGAATTTTTTTCACCCGATAGACTCCTTATACAATCAAAAGTCTGTTGCTAAACTTATATGTTATCTTTGCAAAACCTCCCAAAGCGCAGTAGTATAAATCAATAGATAAATCATATAATTTTCGTTGAAGTACCTAAAAGCCTTGCTGAGAAAATCAATATATAGATCGTGTAATTATTTACGAAAGCACAAAGAAACACAGCTACAAAACTTCAATCAATCTTCGATAAATCTCCTACGAAACATGTTTATCTCCAACTAAACATGTTTATCTCCAATGAATCCTATCTTCTTTAGGATTCTATCTCATATAAGATTCCTTCCTTTAACACTATTTTAGCTTCCAAAAATTCTACATAATCTAAGATAGCGGAATCTTATACCAAGTCAACTTTTTATTATAAATGATATACTAATTATATCAAAATACAAATAATGCCCAAAATAAAATATCTTAACAATATCCCACGTTTTGGCATTATTTGTCACATTAAAATCTCCCTTGAATAAGAGGAATGGAAGCTCTCCTTGAATTAAACAATCATAAGAAATGGAAGCTCCCTTTGAATTAAACAATCATAAGAATACATATCCACGTAACATCAAAAAATGATAAACAAGTTCCTATCTCCCCTTTGAGACAACAAAATGCCAAAAGAACCTCATCTACCATTTGCTACATACATTAATTACTCAAGTAACAAATTTACTTTTGATATACGTCAAGAAGTTGATCTCAATGTTGGAATTTTCATCTCTGCCTTAAACAATAATCTCACAGGCGTTATCCCTAAGTTAATATGCAATGCTACTTTTCTACAAATTCTTTACTTGTTTAATAACAAGTTGAATGGCATAATACTGTAGTCAATAATTGAGACGAGCAATCCACTGTGGGTTCCGAATTTAAGAAGAAACAACTTCATTGGTAGTATTCTTGATAGGTTCCAAGCTAGTTATGGATTAAAGACTCTGGATCTAAGCAACAATTGACTAGTAGGAGAGATTATAAAATTTGTGGCCAACTGTATAGTTTTAGAAGTTTTAGACATTGGAACAAATAGAGATATGATGTCTTCCTTTGTCTCTTAAAAAGTATATCCAGTTTATGTGTCCTTGTTTTGTGGAATAACACATTTTTTGGGAACATATAAAATCTTATCCAACACTTCAGATTGTTGATCTAGCATTCAACAATTTCAATGTCACACTACTAGATAACTGCTTAAGTACTTAGGAGGCAATGAAAGGAAATGCTAATGACACTCAAAATCACCTTAATTTTAAACCCTCTTTGGTAAATCAATTGTATTATTAAGATTCAGTAACAATTACCAACAAAGGCCTCCATATGGACTTGGTGAAGATCCTAATCGTTTTCACATCCATAGACTTCTCAAGCAGTTACTTTGAAGGACCAATTCCAGAAGTCATAGGACAATTCAAAGGCCTTTATGTCCTAAAATTTTCACATGATGATCTCAATGGATCAATTCCATCCTCCTTGGGCAAATTGATACCACTGGAATCGTTGGACTTGTCGTTTAACAACCTAAAAGGAACTATTCCTCAATAGCTTGTAGGTTTAACATTCATTTCATTCCTAAACCTCTTTTACAATAAACTGGTCCATCCATATTAAGCAAAACTTTGGATTCCTGCCTTTGTAAGTTAGACTTCTGAAGAAATGATGTCTTTTCTTATGAGGATGTGTAAGAAGAACAGAGGATCTTTTCCAATTCTAGATGATAAAACTTGGTCCACGTAATATGCAATGAAAAATACCAATAACCACTCATCAAACATGATCACTAACAAATCTTTCATCGCATTTATATAGAGAAACTAAGATTAAATTTGAAAAACCCAAATCATAGAAATCTTGAATCTTCCTACAACTCTCTAACCAAGCATCAACATTTTCCTTAACGTAACTCCTTAAATCAAAATCTAGAAGCAAAACTCTTAAATAATCAAGCAGAGTCTTATTTTTCCATAAAATTTAATATTCAACAAATAATGAAAAACTAGACACACATCAATCTCCTAAACCTTAGAAAACTTATAAATCAAAAAGCCAGAAAGCCTAGATGTTAACTCCTTCAAACCCTTGCCAAAAAAAAAATCTCCTCTCTATGAAAATTGCTCAACATTCAGATGTACTAAGGCTTGCATATTATATCTCTCATATTCTGTTCAAAGAATGGCATCATAATAAAATAGGCAATTCATGACCCCAAATGCATTTGCTATCAGTCATCGCTAATGCCTTCCCTCTCTTCGTATGCATCTCCACCATTAACATTATGATAAAAGCTCAAACCAAAGCTCTCCTTGTATTTTTAAATTATAAACTACATTAATATACTTCAAAATTTTAAAGCATATAGACCCAGTGCCCTACGAACAGGTTTGAGCTTGATAGAGTGAAAAGGTTTCGTAAAAATATCGTTCAGTTGCTTCTCAGTTGTTACAAAGGAAAGAATTGCAAATTTAGTCCCTATTAGCTCTCGAATAAAATTATAATTCAATTCAATATGTTTGGTTTTTGAATGTTGAACTGGATTTTTAGAGATGTCTATGGCAGTCTTGTTATCACACATAATAGTCAAAACATCTTAAGCAACTCCATAGTCTTCCAACATGTAGCAATTATCCACTAATCTTCTTCCGCTTACTATACAATCTCCTTGTTGGTTTAACACCTTGCATTTATCAGTAGTGAACTTGACTAATAGCCCATCATCACAAAGCTGACTAATACTCACCAAGTTAGCTTTTAAACCATCTACATTAAACACATATTCGAAATGGCCATCCATCTAAACAAAGAGTTCCTCTACCATTTTTTTTAAAGAGTTCCTATACTAATCACCATTGCTTTCTTCCCATCATTGAATGTTATATGTTCATCCATACAACTTTGATAATTCATCAAATAACTTCTTTCACTTATCATATTCTTTAAACATCCACTGTCAATATACCATCCATCATGAGAAGCGATGCGCATGGATTTAAGAGATACAAATGTTTATGGTTGGTTCTCTCTAATCCAAATCTCCTTTGACAGCCTTTCCTACTGAAATTTCTTTCAAGAAAGTCTAAATTTACGTTTTTGAGCATTATGGAATAGCATTTGTAACAGTTTGTAACAAATGGCCTTATGTGACCTTTTACACCACAAAAGTGAAATGTCGGTAAGAAATTTTTGCTTCTTTTAAAATTTCTCCTCGCTTACTTAATCTTACTTTTTTAACAAATCTAATTTCACCATTTTGTTCATTATTCACTTAAGAACATTCACCGTTGTATCTAACACCTTGAAAATTACCTTTGTTTTTCCCAATTTCTAGTAATTCTTCTAGCTATCTACATCTTCATCGTCAGTTTCTTCACTAGTTACTACTATGCAGGCAACTTAACTTTTTTATATAAGGCAACCAACGTTGCATGATTACTCACAATTTCTTCTTCACTGCCATACTAACTTTAGATTCGTTTTCACTCTAACTGTTGGTGTAAGACTTCCGTTTCTCCTTTTAAGAGTGTTAGCACACTCCGCTTGTAGATGTCCAAAACCTTGATACTCATGACATTATATCTTCTTTGCTTTCTTTTCATCTTTTTAAGCTTTTGCTTGTTGTTTGAAATTATTGTTGGATGAAATCCCACCATTCAATCTGAACTCAAGTCCATCTTTCTTCACCTTCTTTAGCCACTTGCTAAAGTTTCTTATTAACAATAATAGATCTTCATTTTCATTGGAATCATCTCCTAAATCATGAATATGTTTAGCAACTTCAACTTGTAGCATTAATCCTTTATCCTTCTCATGCTTGTCTTTAAACAGGTTCATCTCAAAGTTTATAAGGATTCCAATTACCTTATCCAATGATAACTCATTAATATCATGAGCTTCTTCAATAGCTACAATCTTCAGTATAAATCTAGGAGACAACGATCTCAAGATTTTTTTGACAAGTTTTAGATTTGAATACTTCTTCCTAAATTGATGTGCTTGATTTGTAATATCACGTAGCTGCTCATAAAAGTCTCTAATAGTTTGACTTTCCTCCATATTAAACTCTTCAAATCTAGTGGCCAACATTTGAAGTTTTGAATTTATCACTGATTTTGATCCTTCTTGTATTGTTTGTAATGTATCTCATGCTTCTTTTGCTAAGTCCCATATTGATATCATACGAAAACATCCTTTATTTATAACACTAAAAATTGCATGCATCGTTTGAGAATTATTGAGCGCTTACTCTTCTTTAGCCTTTGTTTATTCAAATGGACCTTTGAGGTAGCGTGTCGTTCTATTCATCAGTTGTTATAGGATGAGTCCAGCCATTCAACATAGAGGTCTATGCTTTAGTCTCTTATGCTTGAATAAATTCTTTCATTCTTAATTTCTAGTGAGCATAGTTAGAACCATCGCATAACTGTGGCCTCGTAATCGACACTCCTTTCACTATAAGAAAAATTGGTTTTAGTGATGGAAATTTCTGACAAAAAATAATGATTTTCCCTAAGCAAACAATTTTGGTGATGGAAATTATTGATAGAAAGAGCCATAGGAGAAATGGCCATAGTTAAAATTTGCCGACAGATGTTGTAATTCTATTAGGAAGTTTACCGATGAAATTACAAATTTCATTGCTAAAATTGGCTACTGCAATTGTAATTTCGGACCAAAATTTAGTGACAAAAATAGAATGAAAATATAGATATCGTATTTTTGTCGGTAAATTTTCCAATAGAATTACAATTTTCGTTAGTAATTTTTGCTAAATTTACCTACAAAATATATCATTCCATCGGTAATTTTAGCTACGAAAACTCCATCACTATAAATTCCCACTTGAAATTTCTATTGATAATCTATTGATTTTTTCTACATTTAATGTCTTTAAATAATATAATCCTAATTGATAATATAATATAAAAATTATCGTGATTGGTAATATAATATAAAAATTATAATGTACAATAATAAATAGCTTGAAAATAACTATAAATTAAGAATTAAAAAAAAGAGTAGCAAAACATCAAATAAAATTCGTTTAAGTACATAAATATTATAAATCTAAGCTATGCTATTGGTGAAAGCGGATGATCTGATTGCTGCGATGGGATACTGCCCCTCCCCTTCAACTCATCCATCTCATTACATAGCTAAGCTATGTACTCCATTGATTGTAGCAACTGAGTTGGCAGCGTCTCCACTATGTTTTTAAGCTGAACGACTCCCTCATTGGATGTGGACCACTTACTAGATCCACCTATTCTGGATGTGGAGGATTACGAATAGCATGTGTTTGTGAAAGAACCTAAGGTAATAATCCTTCCACGATGGTCCCCACCAGTAACTACATGAAGATATGTCTGACTCTCATAAAAAATTTCAGAGTTATAAGATTGTCATTGAATGCTTTCTTGTATTTTCTCTTATCATTATAATTGTTTATATTAATAAGTGATAATTTTTAATATTAAAGTATAAATTTTACCTACATTAAGTTGTCTACATCGAGTGTTGACAGAGGTTACACCATTATGCTTCTTAGTGTGGGCGTGCAAAAAGACTTGACGTAGTGTAGGTTTCGTGCCTATAGACTTTTCCTACATCAGAATAAAGTGTTATAAGTGAACTATTACTTACAAAAATTTCAGCAAAGTTTCCTCTATTTTTATAATATTTATGTTTGTTAAATAAAAAAATTTTCTCATCAACACAGTCATTCATGGCAACAAACATTTATAAGATTATCATT